>VWZD01005134.1:125049-260788 GCA_013396695.1 Sakesphorus luctuosus | reverse complement strand
TTCCTTAAGCATTTTATTATCTGAAAGCTTAAGTGGGCATTAAGTGATGCAGGATAATAGCATAAAGCATCATTATCATGTTACTATATTCAGTCTTGAGTGACACTAAATAAGCTGAATTTGTCTGATAAGAAATTCATATTATTAAATCTTACATGTTCTAAAATAATTACCATGTTATCCATCATATAGCACTAAATCTTCTGTTTCATGAAACGAAAAAACTCAGTCTGTTACAGGATGGGTCATGCAAATGGAAAACCCTCCTTCTAGTGTGATAATGAGAGAAGGAAAAATCTGGATACGAGATGAAGATGGAAACCATTGCAATGAAGTGTTCATTTTGGATGGCTGTGTTTTGAGATCCATTTTCCTTTCACTCTATAACCTTGATAAATCCTCAGCACAGCTGTATACTGTGCATCGCATGAAAGAGGACACCTGGGCAAAAATTGGGTGATAGCATGAGAACTTCATTAGTAATTTCTGTGGAGCTGTGCTGTGCTAGTGCTCAACTCTAGAGTCATATTAATACTGTGAAATTAGGAACTGATGAACTGGTTTGTTACTGCATCTTCGTGGTCTGTGCCAGATGTATGTGAAATATATAAACTGTAATTTTATATCAGGCTTGGTACTTGTGTTAAAATGAGAAGTACTGATAGTGTATGGTGATTTGTATCTTTCTTCTACTTCAAAAACCTGTTTAATCACATAACTGTCTTAAATGGATGAGCATCTTTCCATAACTTATACATCTGGTGTATTAACATTAACTGAGTGTTGCAATGCTCTGCTATCTTAATCCAGGAAATTCATTATCCAACATCTGCCTTAGAAGGCAGTTTGCAATATCACTGGTGACAACTAGTTTCCATAGTTTCCACTGAAGTCTTATATTGTATTTTCCTCATCAGCACTCACTGCTGAATACCAAACAAGTCAAATCATGAAGCTAAACAATAACCAAAAGAAGATGAACTGCAAAGATTCTGCTTTTGCAGATAATTAAGCTATTGTATCAGAGTTCAGCAATGAGAAACAAAACTGGTGCAATTACAGGAGGGAAAAGAATCCAACCTTTCTCATAGGTTATTGTGCAAATCATGTTCTAGCACTGCCCTTGTCCTAGTTATACTAGCCTGCAGGCTCAGATCATTGACTTTATATTTAAACACAAGCTATTTGTTGAATTTTATACAGAAAACATTGCATGTATTTCTTCTTTTCTGGTTTTACACCCTGAAGTTTTCCTGTAAAACAGAATTCTAGCCCTTGGTTGCTATAGGAAAGCTCAATTGCACATTAATAAAACCACAAACTATTTGGCTTTATAGAGGATCAATGGGCACATTTATATATCAACTGACAGAGTACAAATACTTGCAGTTAGAATTCATATGACTTGGGGAATGAAAAAACAAAACCCAAGGATTTTATTCCCAGGAAACAAATTACATAATCCAGTGCTGAATATTTTTGTTGTCTGATTTTCAAATTTAAACGCATTCATTAAAGGATATGAGTTAACTTATTGTTTCTTTGATTTTTTTTTAATGTTCACAAAGTTGCCTCAATATAATTAAAAGCTGTAAAGGGTAAGAGGTAAAACTTAGTTCCCATTTAAAATCTTGCCTTTAATTGCACACAGACTTGCTTGTCTGTGCAAATATTTCTCTGGCTGCCAGTGGTCTATGCCAAATGCACCTTTCAGAAAATTTGTATGCTCCTAATATGACTCATAAATATTTCTGCATCTAAATTGGCCGTTTGAATTGAAGGAAAAAAGCTCCAGAGAGACATTCCTTTCATTGGTTTAGTTTAGAAAAACATCCTGCACTGAGTCCAAAAGTTTGATACGTTAGCTTATGACTGTGTGTAAAAACAGTTAGGAAAAGAAAACGTACCATGTTGAAAAATGCAAATGAATTTTCAGAGCAATGAACATTATTTCCTACCAAAATCTGTGTTTCTGAGTACAAGACGAGTACAGTTACAGGCACACACAAATTGCATATGGAACAAGTAAATTTACAATTCTGTACAAATAGTTTTTTGTGTTCCCAGTTTTTTGTGGCTGCGTGACCACGTGCTTTTAAAACATGGCTGTAAGTGCAGGCTCTCTTAATAAAATGAGTGGTGAAAAACCCTAGTGAGTCTTAGTTGGGCACTTTCTACTGTGATGATCTGAGACTTGAATGGCAAGAAAATCTCAGACCTAAAAGAAAGAGAACTATGAAGATTAAATTACATCTTAAAGGAGGTAGGTGTGATGCTGTGAATGTGAATTAACTTACATTTGCAGGAGAGTGTGATGACAGTTGAACAGACCCTTTTTCAAAATTACTTCTGCCCACATTCTGAGAGTGTTTAATTCAGCATAAGAAATGAGTTATTCAGCTGCAGAGTTTTGTATAGGTTACTACTGTGAACCTGGAACATTTTTTAAGCCATCAAACAATTTATAATACAGGGTTTCCTTTGACAGAATAATAGATTGGTTGAAGTGGAAGGGACCTCCAGAGATCATCTGGTCCAGCCCTCTCCTGGTACAGGACTGTGTCCAGACAGCTCTTGAATATCTCCAAAGGTGGAGACTCCACAACCTCTCTGAGAACCTGTGCCACTGTTCAGTCATACTCACAGAAAAAAAAAAACCAAAACCAAAACAACTAAAAATGCTGTTTTACATGATCATATTGAATTAAATGTGTTTTAATTTGCAGCTGTTTCCCCTTGTCCTGTCAGTGAGCACTACGGAGTAGAGTCTGGTTCCCTCTTCTTCATTGCCTCCCTTCAGACATATGTGCACATTGATGAGATCTGCCTTAGCCTTCTGCTCTCTGGGCCCAGCTCTCCCAGCATCGCCTCACAGGAATGATGCCTCAGTCCCTTCATCATCTCAGTGGTCCTATGACAGACTCAGTCCATTAGCTCCGTATCTTTCTTATACTTGGAAGACCAGGACTGGACACAGACAGGTGTCCCCTTGCCGATGCTGAGTAGACAGGAATAATCACTTCCCTTGACCTTCTGGTAGTGCTTTTCCTACTGGAGGCCAAAATGCCATTGCCCCAAGGGCACATTGCTGGTGTCTGGTGGGTTTGTTGTTTACCAGCACCCCAAGGTCCTTTTCTACAAAGCTTCAGAAAACTGCTTCCAGGACAGTGAGCCTCCAGCATATACTGGTGCCTGTGTTATTCCTCCCCAGGTGTAGGACTTTGCACTTCTTGTTTAAATTCATGAGATTCCTCTTTTCCTGTTTATCAGCATATCAAGATCTCTGTGAATGGTGGCACAACCCCCTGGTGTATGAGCCACTCTTCCCGGTTCTGTCGGCTGTGAACTTGCCAAGGGAGTACTGTTTTCCACTATCCAAGTCATAAATACAGATGTTGAACAATATTGGAGGCAGCACTGACCCCTGGAGTACAACACTAATGACTGGCCTCCTGCTGAACACTGGGCCACTGATCACAACCCTGAGCCCAGTCTTGGATCCTTGAAAATACAAGTTCATCTGTTGGTATATTTATAAAAATTATTTTCCATTTGCAAATACTCATCAGTGCTAGATAATCTGGTATCTTTTGGGGGATTTCGTGGAGTTTTTTGTGATGTATGAAAATTCTGTTTTCCAAATCTTCAAACACGTGGTCCTGCTGAGAAAAACAAGGTGTTAGTAGGAGTTACTTAGGAAGAAAAAACTAGCATACCATAGTTGTGCTGAATGGGAAACCTGCTTGGTGAATTCAGCTTATGTGGCACTTGACTAACAGCTCCCTGGATCCTTTTTCCAGATGGAATTAATGAGTCCACTTTTAAGGTGGCACTGAGCTCAGCAAAGTATTTCAGAGCATGTGAGTTGTGCTTACTCATATAATACCACTTCTGTCTGACCTTATATTTCTAGGACAAAAAAGAAAAGATCACTCTCATTTCCTTATTATTCATCCATATTTTCACTATCCCAATTCAGGGTGAAACTTTAGGAAAGGAAATTTATGGCCAGGATAATGTTAGCCATGTTACTAATCAATAATACTGACTTAGGAGCCAGTCCTCAATATATGCTGTATTTTAAATACCTATAATTGCTTTCACACTAATTTAATAACAATTGCAGAAACTTTTTGCTTTAGCTATTTAGGAGAGACTGAAGAATTTAGTTGTAATGTAAAAGAGTGATTTACATTTGTCTTTGAAAAAGCATTCCTTTCACTCAGTTCTCATGTGTGCATTTTCTGCTATAACATAAGAGAAAGAAAAGAATTTCACCTCTGTGAATAAAAAAGACACTTAATTAATAATTCCCTTCTTGTGGACTTCTGACTCATAGCATAGAATTGACTTTATTTAGGTGTCTTTATTTAGAGTCCAGATTAATGGCTTCAAAAAGACCTAGACATATTGAAACAGTGTAGTGATGAACATTCATAATAAGCAGGGAGCATAATAAGCATCTATATGCCATTGTTTAGATATTATGAATATGTATGTACAATAAATATTATAAATATGTATGTACTATAAATATTATAAATACTATAAAATATAACTTATTAAAAATCAAAGCAAATTAAAAATGTTTGCAGGCGCAAAGACCCCTGTTTTCCCTGTTTAATACCATGTTTAATTACTAATCACATTGCTTCAAATGATAGAAAAGCATTGAATACTATTTGTTTCTTTTATTACAGGAAATATGCTAAGATTATGTCTTGGGTTGAGCTGGCAAAATGCCAACTGCCCAAGTACAGAGAAAAAGGGTTCCTCCTCCCCCCAACCAGCCAAAGGGAGAAAGAAGAGGGAGAGGGAAAAAAACCCTCAAACCAGGTTTATGCTGAAACTAACTACATGTATTTATACAGAAAAGAGAAAATTGAAAGAAAACTACAATATAACATACACTTATACAAGTTATATATAACTTCCCACTCCCCAGTAAGCACAAATTTTACCATTTTAACTACAAATCATTCTAAAGAAGTCAATTCCCCAAAGACAGACTTAAGCAAAGAGAAGAACTAAGAACAAACATTTTACTTCCCTAAGATAACATGATGGTGAGCCGGTGCTGTGGGCTTGGGCCCACCTGGGACAGCAGTATGTCTTGCTGAGACGACATCTGTGAAGCAACTCCCCAAGCCACTCCCACACACTGGATTTTACCCCTTTTGAGATGATGTAGTAGGGTATGGAATACAATATTATTGGCTAAAAGAAGTAGCTGCCAGCTAGCCCAGCCCAGCTCAAGTCAGCTGACAGTTCTAGGCCTAATCTGAATTTTAAAGCCTAAATTTAGGCCCACCTGGCTAAACACATAACAGATTATCATCATGAAACTCTTTAAAAGTTTAAATTAAATTCTATCATGTTACATTTCAAGAAAAATAAACCACTTTATAAGAAAATAACACGTG
Organism: Sakesphorus luctuosus; assembly: GCA_013396695.1. Taxonomy (NCBI): domain Eukaryota; kingdom Metazoa; phylum Chordata; class Aves; order Passeriformes; family Thamnophilidae; genus Sakesphorus; species Sakesphorus luctuosus. The sequence goes on along the minus strand of VWZD01005134.1, from coordinate 255,365 downwards.
TGGACTTGAGAGTCAGAAATGGAGTTTAATAAGTTATATCCTAATGAATCCAGTATTATCTAGGGAATATGATAGTTGAGTCTGACCTTTTTTTATGTCATACACATCTCTCAGTGTACCTGAGATTTTCCTCTTTAGAATACAGTTTGTTTCTGTGTCCAGTGAATTTCATCAGGTTACCTGGTGCAGGAATATATCATATGTGGAGCAACACTTGAGTGAATGCAGAAGCTGGGATAATGTACAGATGGTCATATACTAAATGCAATATCTTCCTATAAAAGCAGCTGTTTAAAATATGATTTTCTGCTTCTGGGTGCTGTTTATAAATACATTTTTTACCTGTAAGTTTTCTGGCAGCATTCCAAATGACTGCCTACATCTCTCCCTCCACTACACTACCACTCCTTGGATTAATAGCTGGGCTTGAGCTGGATCTTCAGTTGCCTCTGTTCAGATGTTCACAGTGAGAGGGTCCTTCAGCCGTGGAACTTATTTAATTTTTCCCCTCAAGCCCATATAGATGGTATTTTATCTGAAGTTGGTCTTCTTGTGCAGCCACCTGCAAAGGGATAGGTTAGATGCCGCAGCCATGAAAAAATGTCAGTAGTTAACTTCTTGCTACCTGGTAATAAGCAGGAATTAGATGATGTTCTGGTAACAGAGAAAAAAGGAAAAAACAAAAGTGGTAATTGTGTTGAAGTATCTGAGTCTTTCTTAAATGCATGCTACAGAAAAGAAAAGGAGGCATTATAAATACAGATGCCATATCTCCTGGGGGATAATCTTATTTAAAGAGTTTACGTAGTAACAAAATAAAATATATTCAAATTAAAAACAAATATAGAACTGATAACATTTTAACATGTTATATATTGAATTGTTTAGCTAGAAACTCTGACAATACTTTCACTTAGACCTGACTGCATTAATTACTTACTTAGTGTTACACACTTCATTCCTAATCTTTCATACAGTATGTGCTTTAAAAGAGCAGAGACACTAGGGAAGGACCGTATCTGTACTTTGTACATGGGCTAAGCTTTTCTTCATAAATTATTTTCTACCTCTTGTTACTGCTTGTCATTTGCTTAATCATCTTTCCTTCTGTCTCAAATTTCATTCTGAAAAGACCAAACCTAAAACATCTTATACCTGCTACATACCTGACTAATGGGATTATTAAGTCAGCTGTTTTAAACCAAAATACTTGAGAAAGTACTTTTTACTATTGTTGACCTTGCCATTTGTTTTGATTTTCCACTGACATTACTTCAAATTTTTGTGTTTAGTATGTTTCTTTTCCTTTCAATATTTTTGTTTATTTATTTCTATATTTCCACTCTTTCTCACTTGAAGGTAGGCATAAACTCCAAAAAGTTCAGAAGATAAAAATATTAAAATCATTTTTATATAGCCATTTTTATGCCAATTCTGTGATAAGGCATAAATATAACTATATAAAAATTATTTTAATATTTCTAGCTTTTGTGACAGTTCAGACAGTGACTCTGGGATTCAATAGCAGCATCCTTTCTCTGTCTTTTCCTTATTCAATCCTTACTGAATTTAGTATGGAGAGGGGGACCCTCACCTACCTGCTGTTCTTCTGTGATTGTCCTCTGTACCATTACACTGGCTAACCATAAATCTGTCAACAATAAAACTAATTTAGATTATAGCAGTTCAAGCCAAGTAGATTTAAAATATCTTTTATTCCAGCAGTGAAAATTGCTCTTGTATTTTTCCAGTGCTATTACAGACCATCTTCCCAGCATGTTTCGTTTTATTTTTTTCCTTACTATGCAAAAAAGTCTTGACTCTGGGTTGGATGTGCTATGCTGTTTAGTTTGGGTTAGTCAGATTGCCGGGTCGGAGGAGTGCATGAGAAATGTAGATGCCGTGTTTTCTGCCTTGAACTCTGGCTAGAGAAAATGCCGAGACACTGCTGCCTTCCAAAGCCAAGTCCTCATGGCAGCCTGAGGATCCTGGGAGGAGCTTCCATCTTCATCCTTTTTCTTGTGGTGAGTCCAGCTTTATCGCAGTCTGTGCCCCCAGTTTGTTCTCATCCAAGCAGCTGTGCCAGGCAGTGATGCTGCTGGTGCTGGTGCTGTGCCATCAGGAGAGGAGACAGTGCTGCTTCAGTCAGGGAATGTTTATTCTGAGCCTAACAAAAAACTTCCCAGACACAGACTGTGATCAAACTGGATGATCAAAGAGAAATTCAGGCTTCCTAAAGGTACCCACATGCAGCAGGATCTAGACCAGAACCCAAGTTAGTCTGGAGAAATCCTTTTCATAGAAAAATGGACAACCAAACACACAGGCCATGCTACCATCCCCGCAGTTCCACTCTTGAGGGACAGTGCTGGCTGTGACAAATCACCATTCTGCCAGCTTCTGCTCATAGGATGTTACAGCTGGGTCTGTGTTACCTGAATTTAACATATTCCCTATCTCCTGACTTAGAATCAGACCGCAGTTATTAACGGATTTCAGTATATACTATTAGCACTACTAAGAATATTTCTGCTCTGCATCTGTAAAATAGACTTAGTGTTTGCCAAGACAGTCCTTATTCCAAAGACAGCTCATGTTATCTTTAGCCTGTATTGCAATAAGTAAAAAAAAAACCTCTAAAATTGCTTTAAAAACTAATTCCTGTGTCATGTATCAAGTTCAGTTTCAGTGTACTATGCACTCTCAACTTGTATAAATTATCACTTGATGGGATTTTTTAAAGTTCTAAAGTGATTCAGAAGCCATAAAAGAAAGGGCACTCCACAGACCTGTAGTAAGCTGTTTTCTTCCCAGACTTCTCATCCTTCATTGCTCTTTCCAGTTTCCTCAGGACGAGCAGCATCTTTTGTTTACTGTGCCACATGGGACAAAGAGAGCATAGCTGTAGCCAGGCTGGATGAGACAGGCACACTAAACAAGAGGAAACGTGTCTGAATTTTGCTGGCTGCTGTTGCTGTCCCTGTTATCCTTGACTAAGGGGCTGTAAACCTGCAGCAGTGGATAGCAGGAGGCAATACGGGTGGCAATTCCACCTGCCATGGCTGGAATAAAAAAGGATGTTACGTTATAGGTGTTATGTATAGCTTGTTACTTTTGTTGGCTTTAATGTAGGCTTGTAGTTGATGGTTACTGCAGCCTTAAGAGCACTTAGTGATCTCAGTAGCAGCAGAGCTTCGGCAAACAGCTGGAGAACAGTGACAGTCCTACTCCTAACCCTGACTCCTTTGAAGCAACTGGGTTTCCCAGAGGAAGACCAGCTGGATCACATTCCTTCCTTCCTAAAAGCCAGTTTAAACATGCAGTGCAAATCCGTAACAATTTCTTTAGGATTAGGTGGCTGCACCACCCTTCCTGCCACCTGCTATATGCCCTCTGTTGGTATTATCAATTCCCTTATACGTCTCCTTCATGTGACATCTGTAAATAAGCAAAAGTCTCTGGCAGCCAGGACTCGCTTGAAATTAAATTCAGGAATAGGGAGCTGTCAGCTAACTGACTTCTGTGACAGCATAGCTGTCATTTGAATGAGATACAGACCACAGTATCCATTTGTTTGGGGGCTTGTGAGCAAGAGGAGTGGAACAAATCAGGGTAAATGGTTGAAATTTAATACAGATTTTTGCAAGTTTTTCAAACACCATGTTACCCATCTTCAGTGTGGTTATTTTGTGTGGCTAACAGCATTTCCATGTAAACTGGAATAATCTTCTGTTGAAAGGTCTCTTTAGTATGAAAACCAAAATTTAAATTGATTATACAATTAGATGAGGCTTATTTTGCTCTGTTCTATCAAAGACTAAACTATCTAAGTTTCATAGCAGTTGCCTATGCACAATTTACACTCTGGGATTGACAGCTTCTCTTCAAATGCTGAAGAGCAAGGCATCCCCCCTCCTTTCCACTCTGCTTGTAGAGTGTGATGCCCCATGCTGATGATGCCAGGCAGATTTAATTGTGCATGCTCAAAGAGAAAAATGACATCCACGGTTGGGTGAGTGCTCTCTGTGGCAAGCTGACAAATCCCCCAGCTGTCAACTAACCTCAGAGGCAAGTGTACGTGACTCTAGCTTATGTCTGCTTGCATTCTGCCCATAGGCATTTAGAAGCTGAAACTCATATTGGCTGCAACACTTTCAGACTGTTACTGAGAGAAATGTATGGTCTATTTTATGTGTTTCAATCTCTAAGGGTGAGCCACACAATTAAGGTTTATTTTTCAGACAGACTATCAGCAGGTAAAGACCACAATTTTTTGCATATGTGGCAAGTGAAAGTGCGTAACATTTATTGCTGTGGATCTGGTTAAGTTGCTGATTGCTTAGAGAAAATAATTTCTTCCTTGGACTCAAGTGGATTATATTTATATTTTTGTGTATTTATTGGGGTTACTGTCTGCCAGAGAACTGCATGCACACAAAATGGCCTTACTTTAAGTGCCAATATGTATGTGCAAATGCAAAGAGGCATGTGTTGCTGATGTAGTATTGCAGTCATTCTGGCAGAAGCATTGTCACTTGTGGTGCACTGCAGGCTGTCCCTCTAAACCAATCATTACCTGGCATTTATGCTCTAGTGAAATAACCAGACCAATCTGCAAATGGGCAAAAAGCCATCTTAGCAGATGGCTTTGACTGTCAGTAACCAGGAAACCATGTATATACATTAAACGTGGGTTCAGAGGGTGGGTCTTATCTAGGAACATCAAAACAGCTGTCAGTTTTGAGCTCCACCATATACTGTGGAGAACATATACCCATAAGACACCCACATAGGTGGGCTGAAGCCAGTTCCCACCGTTCTGATGAACTTTGTAGAAACTGAGTGGTTAGGCAGTGTCTCAGCTATGTATGAATCTCTTGGTTTTCAATGAACTTTGAGTTAGTATTGGAGAGACAAAGAATGAACTTTGAGGATTCAGTTCATAGAATTGTAGAGTTGTAGAATGGCTTGGGTTGGAAAGGATCTTAGAGATGATCTACTTCACATCCACCTGCAATGTACAGGGACAGCTTCCACCAAATCCGATTGCTCAGAGGCCCATCCAACCTGTGCTTGAATAGTCCAGGCATGGAGCATCCACTTCTCTGGGCAACTTGTTACTGTGTCTCACCACCCTCACAGTAAAGAATTTTTTCCTAATATCTGATCTAAACCTACTCTTTGAGTTTGAAGCTATTCCCCCTTGTCATGTCACTACATGACCTTCTAAAAAGTCTCTCCATCTTTCTCATAGGCTCCTTTCAGGTACTGAAGTAATGCAATCAGGTCACCTCAAAGCCTTCTATTTTCCAGGCTGAACAAACCCAATTATCTCAGCCATTCCTCCCAGGAGAGGTGATCCATCCCTGTAACTAATTTAATGGCCCTCCTCTGGATTTGCTTCAGCAGGTCAATGTCCTTCCTGTACTGGGGACCCCAGAGCTGGATGCAGCACTGCTGGTGGGGTCTCACCAGAACGCAGTAGAGGGGACAGAATCACTTCCCTTGACCTGCTGCCCACAATTCTTTCGATGCAGCTCAGGATATGATTGGCCTTCTGAGCTGCAAGTTGACATTGCCAGCTCATGTCCAGCCTCTCATCCATCAGCACCCTCAAGCCATTCCCAACCGGACTGCTCTTGATCTGTTCATTCCTCAGCCTTTATTGATACTGGAGGTTGCCCTGACCCAGGTGCAGCACCTAATTTATATGCCCATCTGAGGCACTGTCTCACCCAAATTTTAGGTGGTGGAGAGGGCTTTCCAACCTACCTGGCACAGTTGCTGTAGGTTTCCTAAGTAGACACTGGTAAAGAGATGCTATGGATATGTGCTGGGAAAAGTTTAATATATTTGCATTTGAATACACTGGAGTCTTAGAACAGGATTGTAAAATATAAAGAAATAACAGTAAATGCCAAATCTCTCTTGTCAACTCAGGATTTAGTTCATCAAGCTCTTCTGGTATTGAGCTATTTTTATTTGTAACAGCCTGATATTAAAGCACTCAAGGAAGAAGTGGGAATTCTGAGATTCTGGGCCTCTGCAGTATACTAAACTGCAGATCCTGAACCCCATGAGTCCAGATGGGTGGTTCTCACCATGATTTGAAGCTGCATCATAGCATAGTTCACCTTTGTAAGGCCACAGAGAACACAATGAAGTGGGGATTCCAGGAATTCCTCACCACCAGTTATTTTCACAGGCTTAGTGCTTCCCCATGTACACAAGGAGATAAGTAGACAATGTCTCTTTTAGTGTCCATAATCAGTATGCATCAAAACAAAACCCAAAACCAAAACAAAAGGGCCATTTTCCCATCACATAGCTCCACCTAAAATTCACTGGGTCTTCTGTGTCCCATTGTCTGGCTGTGGGTTTTCTGAAGCATGTACTCAATGGAAATTCTAGGCTAAATGGAATTTAAGCTGCCTGAAAATTGCCCAAAGGCAGCAACAACAGAATTCAGGGGAGATTCTGTAGCTTCAGTGAATCTGTGCAAATACACAGAGCTCTGGGACTCTTCTGCTGCTGTGGGGAGGTGGGCAGGATACAGAAGTGCTGCAGGAGTTCAAATTCATCTCCTGTTCCCTTTGTGCTACCTGAGCCAGGAAGAGAGGGTGGTAGGTAGGGGCATATGTATGTTTGGGAAACTGGTGCTCTCTATTGGCAACACAGAGCTTCAGAATATATTACATCCATGGGAGAGAAAGAGTGCTGCACAGTTCAGGAGTGCAGACTGAGATTTTGAGGACCATAGACCAGTTGTATATCTGAGTTATTGATGCCTCAAGACTTTTGGGAAGCACTTTAATAGTTATAGAGAAAATAACCACAAGAAAAGGATTTTTTTTTTTTTGCTACTTTCTCACTCAGTTAAAATCAAGATATTTGATGACTTAGATATAAGGTGTTAATATGTAGTTGTTTGTAGCATTAAGATAGTTGTAAATCTGTCCTTGGAGCAGTGACACTGCATGGAGGCCAGTCTGCTCTTGGCATGACACATGGCTAACTTAACTGTGTGAGGAATGTGTGTATTCTATAAAATGTCACCTGTATAAGGGACCAAATGAGTCCTATTCATACTTCACAATTGTCAGTGTGAAGAATTGTGATTATCTTAGATTTGACATGTATAACTGCATTCTTAAGGTAGTTTGCATTTAACCTAAATTGCTTTTCCCCTAACTACCCGGTTAGAATGAAATTCAGCTGTCCTAGATAAGAGTAATGGTATTTATTAATAGAATTATAATAGAACTTAAACGTGCAGAGTACATCAGGACAAGAGATCACAGTCCTTAAGGGATTGATTTATCCTTTACTTCTGTGAGCCTTTGTTATGGTAATGATAGATATATATTCCCAAAATCCATTTTGTCTGTCTATGCCTTACCCTTTGATTTCTTTATTAACTCTCCTCCCTTGTCAATAGATAGTTTTTTTAATTCAGATCAGGTTTTGCAGCTTGTATCATACTTTACTATTTTTTACCAAAATGGTTTATGGAGTTCTCTAACAGCTTATGTGCTTTCCCCTCTTTGCCGCACCTCCTGCCATTGCTGCCAGAAGGGTGTGAGGGTGAGCTGCCACCAGTTAGACTCTGGTTTCCTTTGGAAAACTTGGACGTGGGTTTCCTTTATTCCTGTAGCAGTCAAGGGAACCGACCTAATTAATCACTCCTAACCTTTACTAATAAACATGATTTTGGTAATTTGGGATAAACGTGCTGATGTACTCTAGAATACTAAATATTTTATCTAAATATGTAATTTGGGGTCTTAGGCATTTACATACACATTAAAATTTGTGGTGACCCTGGGTACTACTGACTTTGCTGAGGTTGTAAATCCTTGGTATTTCTAAAGTCAAGATGTGTGTTTGAGTGAACAGTCATGGGCATGACTCATGTCATGTTAGCTCACAGTGTTTGTAGATACTGACCACAGTGATATGAGTCAATGGCACCCTTCATATCATCAGTAAATGGAAAAGCTGTTTATCAGTAGTAATGTTTTTAAGGATATAAACAAGAGCCAAACACATAAGTTAATGTAGGTTATCAGCTGTAAGACAGCTTTAAGACTATTAGGGAGCTATTAGAAAGCTATAAAGTACGGAATATTTCTCATGAGCTTATTTTAATACAAGAAGTAGGGTTTTTTTCTGAAACACAATATATTGCTGCAGCGTTATGCTTTCTTCAGTTAGGTATGTCTTGCAACATCACTAGATATATATGAAACATCAGCAGCATAATTTTGCTCTGGTGCTAGGCTCTGAACTCAGCTACAATTAAATATTTATCCAGATAGATACTCTGACTGTAGCCATACTCGTAGCAGTTATGAAAGATTAATTCAGGCTTATGTTTCTGTTTAATGAAAGAGTTGAAATGAGCATTTCTGCTGAAAATGTCAGGTTTCAAGTTTAGAAATTATGATCTTTATTATTCTTTTTAAGGTACACCTAAGAGAAATTATTTATATAGAATATTTTTTTTAATTGAAATCTTTCTCTTTCGAGGTATCTGCCCCAGCATCTTCCGTGCACTTTGTTGTCCTTATATTGCCATTTCAAAATACATTTTACATATTTCTTAATGGCACATGCAGTAAATGATCTGTACACTAAAATTGAGGCCATTGCAAAGCAGAACAATGAAGATTTGCAGATCTTGTTGTATGTTATAAATTTAATTTTGACTCTCCATTTCATCAATACTTAGATTTTAAATTATGTTTGTACCTGAGGAAGGAATAGCAGCATTGAGGCAATTTTTGGTGGAATCCATTTATGCAGCAATATTCCAAAGGAGAGAGGTTAACACAGCAACACAGAAACTCCAGTTTCTGTGCCTTGCAGGTCCTTTCCCTTTTTTTTTTTACCTCACCTACATCTTCCTTTTACAAACTGTACTTACATTATTAACAAAGTTCAGTCCCAGCACTGGTGTGGAATCTGAAGGGTAAACTCAAACAGCAAGTTTGAAGTCATAATGCTTGGAAACCCAAATAACAGATGATATTAAGCAGAGCACAGTAGTACCTGATCCAACAATTCTGTAAATGTGATCTCATTGATTCTATTTGTGGTTTTCCCTCTGTGTTTTACAGAGCACACTGACTTAGGAAGATATCTTTGCCTTATTACCATGAATGTTAGAATAATATAAAAATGTGCAAGAAGATGTGGGGTGGTGTAAACCGGAAGCCATGATCTACTTTATTAGGAAATTAGGGGTTTATTTTTAATTATGGGTGTGCTGGAATTATCAAACACTATATTGTATAAATGAGACTCTTTTCTGATTTTCTTTAATAGCTTTTACTTCAGCTACACTCCCTAGTAGTTTAGAAGGGAAATCATGAGCAGGTCCACACTCTGTTAGAAAACAACAGGATCAGGATCATGTCTTTAAACGGATTTCCTAAGGAAGAAGGAACAAGCAAGGCCCCAGTTTCAGCTTGCTGTTCACTTGGTATTTAATTTGGGTAAAAGAGGGGTGACTTGTAACATGCCCTGCATGGTCACCCACCCAAGAGGCAGCAGGCACTGTAGCATTTTCAGACCCTTGTCTGACTCTCAATGGCAGCTAACTATGGAAGGATGGAAGGACTGAAGGGCTGAAATTCAATAATCTTTCTGTTTTAAACAATAATTAGATGTCACATGGGTATGCTGCCAGCGAGCTGGCTACTGCAGTGGACTCTTACTACTGTGAGCAGCCTGCAGAGAGCTAAATACAAAGGAAGGAAGCTAATGAAAAAGGATCTTCTGACTGAGCAAAATTTACCATTATTACGTATTGTAGTGGATGACACACTCCGTAGGTAGAAAGGAGCAGATCCTTGTTCACTAGCCCTGGACCTTATGGGGGACCTCAACCTCCACAATATCTGTTGGAGGGACAATACAGCAGGGCAAGTGTGTTCCTGGAATGCATTGAGGATAATTTCCTTTTCCAAGGGCTAGAGGGACCATAAGGGAGAAGTGCTCTGCTGGACCTTGTTCTCAGCACCAAGGAGGGGCTGGTGGGGAATGTGAAGCTCAAGTCAGCCTTGGCTGCAGTGACTGTGAAATGGTGGACTTCAAGATCCTTAGGGCAGCAAGGAGGGTGCACACCAAGATTGTAACACTGGACATGAGGACAGCAGATTTTGGCCTCTTCAGGGAGGTGGAGTGCAGTGGGATAGAGCCCTGTAGGGACAGGGGCCAAAGAACATTGATTAATATTCAAGGATAACCTCTTCCAAGCACACATTCCAACAAAGAGGAAGTCAACAAAGTCTCCATTTCAGGGGAGCTGGAATTAGATCTTTAAAATCCCTTCCAACCCAAAACATTCTATGAGACTGTAATTCTGTTTTGTAACAGAAAAGGAAGTTCATCCGATGTTCTGTCTACTGAGCCATCAGGAATTACAGTGCTGGAGTCGATGCCCTGCTGACTTAGAATGGGCCTATTTTATTTCATTTAACAATTCTATTTAGTAAACATAGCTTTGTTACTTGACCTCTAAAGAGACAGCTCCTTTCAGGATATACAAAACAACTGAAGGATACATTCAATAATGCTAATTGGTATTGGATTAAATCATCCAGTCATGCTAAGGTGCAATATAAGGTGGAATTTGTGTTTTAAGTGCACAGTGGTAGGCGGGGAAGTTTGCTGCATTTTTTTGTCTAATTACAAACTGTTTGAGATTAGTACCTTTTGTATGTGGAAGTCTGTTTACATTTTATGTGTAAATATATTGTGGGTTTTCTTTGGCTTGTTCTTGATCTTTATGACCACCGTCACTACCCATAAACGTTTCTCTGTCCACACTCTCCACTAACACTGTACAGTTTTTCAGCACACCAGTGATAATGCAGAGCAATTTATCTAAATACCATCCATGGAATTTCTGGTTTGGGGGGTTTGACAACTGAACCAAAATACAAAGTTTCAGCAAGTTTCACCTTTTGTGTTTTAGGATTATAATGATGAGATTCGCCAGGAGCAGCTGAGAGAACTGTCGTATTTGAACGGTTCTGAGGATTCATCACGTGGACGGGGCATTAGAGGAAGAGGGATCCGTGTGCCACCGGCAGCTCCTTCAAGGTAGGGTAACCTGAGGTATTATGCTAATAGCTTTAGCAAGTGTGAGCAGTTGTAAAAAAACCCCATTGTTTAAAAAAAAAAAAAAAAGCCAAAATCACATACATATCCTGGTCAGGAAACCAAACTAATTGTCTTTTGATAACCTATGTGGGTCTTTATTTGTGCCAGGTTCTCTGATCTACAGTTCACAGGCTGCAGTGGCTGCTATACAAGTAATAAACAACAAACGAGAGCAGATTATGAAGCCAATGAAAGGATATTTCTAGGAAAGGATATTGTTATGCTTAGAACTATACCAGTATGGTCAGTAGCATGGAATCACTTGTCAAAAAATAGTATAGACTGAGAAGGCTACATAATCTGGATGGAACTTTGCCAAATAATTACCTCTTTTTATACATGTTAGAGTCATATGTATATGTGTGTGTATATATATATATATATAATATATATTAATTATTTGTTGATGGGTTATCAGTTTTACGTGAATTTGGTTGGCATAATCTAAAAACATTGATGTATGAATGTTTCCTGAATTCTTCACAGTATTTTTCCTATCTAGATAACAGATATCTTTGTTTGTTCATAAAGCCAGTGTAAAATCTTAGTACACTCTTTCAGACTTATTTTTCACTGTGAACCCTTAAGAAATTTGTTGCCTCAGGTACCTAAGTGACCTAGCTACTTCTAGTCTTCTATCCATAGACGTTATTTCAGGATGGGTCCTAAAAAACTGACTTTTATTTTGGAGAAAATGAGACATGGAGGTACATTATGTTAGGCTGACATAGGAGTTCTTTGGCAATTGAACAGGCTAATCTTACCTCTGACCTTTAGGTTGGGTTTTTTTCCCTTTAGGTGTTCACCATGTTTTTTGTCAGTTCTTCCTGCATGGATTCTTTTACTAGTAGTATGATGCACATACATAGAACTTTTTACAATTGGCATTCATGACCTTCTTCCACTCAAAGTCTTTTTGGGCTCAGTCTTCCTCAAATCTAAGATCTCTGAAGGGCTTGACTTAATAACGACATTCAATGCAACCAACTGGCAGCTTTTAAATTAGGTTACAAGCATGATCAGTGGTGTGCTGGCCCCTAATTTCTGCAAAATACCTGACTGATTGAATCAGTTGCACAGATCCTATGATGTTTGATGCTTTCCTTATTTTCCAGTTAAATATCCCAGGAGAATGTTAAAATAACAAATTGCAATGAAAGTATTTGAAGTTAAGTATTGATGGTAATAATTTATGATGATAGTATACTTGTATTTATGGTAGTGTGGTTGATACACTTGAGGGAAGGATGGAATCCAGAGGGACCTTGACAGGTTTGAGAAGGCTCGTTCAACAAGGTCCTGCCCCTGGGTAATCACCAGTGTCAGCACAGACGGGGTGAGAGCAGCCATATGGAGAAGCACTTGGGGATATTGGTAGGTGGAAAGCTGGCCATAGGCCAGCAACCCAAAAGGTCAAACATATTCTGGACTGCATCAAAAGCAGCATGTTCAGCAGGTCAAGGGTGGTGATTCTGCCCCTCTACTCTGCCCTTGTGAGACCCCACCTGGGAACTGCATCCATTTCTGGGTCCTCAGCACACGAAAGGCATGGACTTGTTGGAGCAGGTCCAGAGGAGGGCCACAAAGATGATTAGAGGGGCGGAGCTCCTCTCCCATGAAGTCAGGCTGGGAAAGCTGTATTGTTCAGCATGGAGAAAAGAAGACCCCAGGGATACCTCACTGCAGCCATTCCATATATAAAGAGAGCTTATAAGAAAGACAGAGACTTTTTACCAATCTTAAATCGAAAGAGATTGGACATAGGGAACAAACTGTTTTCAACAGTAGTGGTGAAACACTGGAGCAAGTTTTCCAGAGATGTTGTGGACAGCCCATAACTGGAAGTGATTATGGTCAGGTTGGACAGATCTTTAAACAATTTGATCTAGTGAAAGATGTCCCAGCCCAAGGTGGGTTGTTTTGACTAGAGGATCTCTGAAGGTCCCTTTTAACCCAAACCATTCAGTGATTCTTTAAGTCAAAAATTGGCTACTGAAACTTGTAGTAAAGGAGGGAACCTCACAAGCTAGTGCTATGGGTTTTGTTGGCTTATCAGGGAACAAGACACAGCTCATAGTGCTATAGGAGACCTGAGTTCCATTCACAGCTCTATCTTGAGTGTCATGCATGGTTATACCTGGCACTATCAGTCTTCAGAAAGGGCAGCACATTCAGGAGCATACTGCTCTGAAAACCCACAAACTGCTTCCCTGATATATCCTTCTTCTAATTCATCGTATGGTATAGTTACAAGAACCTCTTTTTAAACAGTAACAGATTATTCTTACTTACTAATTAGTACAGCGAGGCAGATGCAGCATAAACAGCCAGAAGGATGCTAAACCTCTTTCTGTGCTTGTCTATATGCTCTGTTCTCTCTGTGCAGTGGGGGGAAGCAGAATCCCATACTCCCCCTCCTTTGTGATGAACCAAAATAGGAAGAAAAGTTACTACTCTCCCTCTATACTCTTCCTCTACTTTCCCTTGAAAGTTTCTGCCATCCTGCAACATCTTCTGCCAATCTATTTCTCCCAATAAACATACGAATGAGAGTGATGGCTGCTCTTGTAAAGCAGTTTAAGAGCAACAGAAAAAGTTCCTCATTTTCTTCTTGCTCTAGTAGTGCTTTAGAGTAATTCTGCAACTCTGTGAATTACAACGATTCAGAATTTCATTAGTACAAGCAACAAGAGGATCATGTGTAAGAGGCACTGGATGGCTTAAAAATAATTCATTTCCATAATACGAGTTCTGACTGAGGTATTGCCTGAAAGTGCTTGACATTGTAGCTGCCAAAACTCCACAGTTTTAAATAGCAGTAAAAATGTAAGAGCCTTTAAAATGGAGCAGCACAGACATGTCCTCTCTTGCCATACACACCAAAGTCATCTTTCCTTTTTGCTCCCCACAGGGGGCGTGGGGGTGCCATTCCTCCACCACTGCCTGGACGAGGTGCCCAAGCACCCCGAGGAGCACCAGTGACCCGCGGAGCCCTCCCTGTGCCCCCAGTGGCGAGGGGCGTTCCAGCCCCTCGGGCCAGGGGCGCCCCGTCCGTGCCGGGGTACAGACCACCCCCACCACCTGCACACGAGGCCTATGAGGACTATGTAAGTAACATGTGTGAGCCAAGCTCTGTGGTGAACATCAAATACTGCTGAGATTAAATACTCTAGGCCAATAATTCCTCTGTCTCTACTGCTTACCCCCTGCAGGTGAACAACAGTCTGGACGATGCACTGTGTCTGCAGTTTTGTGCTTGATGATGTGGGTTCATAGATTTGTTTACAGCTTAGTTTTGGTTTTGAGAGATCCTGATGGGTAGTTCTCAGGGTGTCATAAACGAGCAATACTGTATTCTAAAATTTATATTTTATATTAAGAGTCAGCTGTTACTGTAGTCACGTTCCTAGGAGTAACAGATTATATCCTTTGTGAGAAAATGAGGGGGTTTGTTCTTCAGAATTCTATTTATTACATACTTGTATTCAACATTGTGTTACAGATATAATAAAAAATAGAATTTCAGGTAATTTTCATGAAAGCTGATACAACGATCCTCCTTTAGTGAGGAGCAGTACTAAATAGCTGTCACCTTTTCTTGTAAGATGTAAAAAATAATTGTGCTGTACACATCAAAGCTTTCAAGTCATTCTCATTAATGTTTCTGCCTGAAACTATCACCATAACAACAAATACCCAAAGAGAGGAGAAAGTACTACCAAATACGATCTCTGAATTTTTCCAGCTATGGCAAGTCCAAGAGTAAGTTGAACATCCCATCTATTTCCTAATCGTATCAATAGAAGGAGATGCAGTTTTATTCAGTTAATAGTCTTCCTAGTACAGAAGGAAGGCAAATGAAACAGAAATTAATCTCTATTATTAAAGCTTTGCTCACCCATGTGTATTTGTAGTGTAGAGATTAGATCACGGCCATCTCAAAACAGGGATGCACATTCTGTTAATGCCAAGAGTCACAACTCAGCAACAGCAGCAAAAAAGAAGGGAGAAGAAGTCATTCTGGTATTATTTACCTCAACACAGTTTCCATCATTAAATGAGATAAAATTCCTGCTTAGAAAAGGAATTTTAAAAGTATATCCTTTCCTTGATAGACAGTATGTTATTATTTGTTAGTATCAAAATGCATGAGGCCTTCATTTCTGTGCAGATATGCATCTTTTCCTAATCCATGAGTGACAAATGTCAAAACTGAACCCCTGTAATGTAAGATAAGGATTATAAATGAAGTTGTTGGTATTTTTTTTTCATTTACAACACTAGTAAATGTCCTAGGGTATCAAGCAGTTTTTAGGGGACATTTCTTACACTTTTCCTCGATGGTAAATGTATGGAAAGCAGGAGAAATTAAGGCAGCTAGATTATTAGGGTTAGGAAGGCATTCAGCCAGTTCCATATTGTTTTGAAATGTTTACAGTCTCAGGAGCACAAAATATACACACAATTAAAAGAGTCAGTTTATAGTACATTAATCCAATAAAAACAAGCAAATGTGATTGTGTTTCTATTTCCTTTTCTTAGATAGCAGCAAAAAACATACTGCCTTAGAGGAAAGTTCACATGTTATGGAGGTTCTTTCATCTCCTATGTCCTTTCAACATGTATAGTCAATGCCAAGGAATATATGGGATTGCACCAGTTTGCAATGAAAATTTCTTGTCATTTTATGACTGTTTTTAACTGCAATCTAAATAATTTTGGTATGTTATGGAATGAGATAATAACTAAAATTCTGATGCTGTATAGGTACAACTAAAAGTTCGCTGTCATATATTTGCATATGATTTGTAAACAATGTTTTAGGAGAAAATACTTTTATTTTTGCAGGAATTAATCAACAGTTTTTCTTCCCAAATAAACCATATAATAAATCAGATGTGTGCCTGGATGCTGAAAGCAAGTGGATCTATTTGTTGACCAGCAGCAAATGTCATGTGTAATTGTTATTCTTTCACACTTAATCCTACAGATGAAAAACTAATTTATAATGAGTCCTTTTTCCAATTTACTGTGTTTTCTGCTTCTGGGAAACCCACAAGTGTATTCCAATTTCTTTACGTGTTCATGTTTTTCATTTTTGACTACAGTGTTTTTTGCCTACTAAATGCGAGTTTGATAAGTTGTACACATAAATGCAATGTGATTGACTGTGAGTATCCATATTCTTTATTTTTCTTTGTTCTACTGAAATATAGTCATTTAAGTGCAGAGCTGAAAATGAACTCAAGAAATAGAATAGAATGGCTACAGCAGGTTTTTTTATAATGTTTAAACTGCACTTCCTGAAAAAAATCTTTAGCTATTTGCTGAGCACTATACTAATCAGAGATTGTATCGACTGTTTGACCTTGAAACATCTAAATCTTCAAATCGGTTTGGATAAGCATTTAAATGTTTGGATTATCCAATATACAAATATTTTGAGGTTTCCTGAGGCCTTTCTGAGAGTCCATAAAAGCAAATGTCTAAAAGTTTCTCAAGAAAAGTAAAATTCTGTCGTTGTGGTGAATATATCCATGTTCAACATTTTGAATGTCAAGCCTAATCAGAAGGAAAATTATTTGGAAGAGCTTTCAGAAAATAAGAGGGCTGGAGAGGGAAACTTGATTTTTACTGTGTGTAGCCTATATAGTATCTTAGAGGAACTTCAAAAGATTACCCACAGGAAGCGAGGCACTGATGTTAGAAAATACATGCAAAAGGAAAGAAATAGTTACCTTGTGAACCTTTTCCATTTTGCAAAGAGTTCATTGGTGTGAATTAGGATGGAGAGCGTAACTGACAGCGCCTGTGCAGCTTCTGGGAGTGAGAGGGGTGGTCCTGGGTTTGTGTCCTGGTATTGTGCTTTAACCCCAGCTGAAAACTAAGCCCCACACAGTTGCTCACTGCCCGCAGTGAGATCAGGGAAAGGATCAGAAGCGTAAAAGTGAGAAAGCTCCTGGGCTGAGACAAGGCAGTTCTGGTGGGTTGACCCTGGCTGGATGCCAGGCACCCCCTAAAGCTGCTCTATCACTCCCCCCAGCAGTGAATGGGGAGAGAAAATATAATTTAAGGTTCATGAGTTAAGAACTGGCAGAGGTCACTCACTGATTACTGTCACTGGCAAAACAGTCAGCTCAGAGATACTAATTGAATTTATGACCAACAAAATCAAAGCAGGATAATGAGAAGTAAAGTAAGTCTAAAAAATCATCTTCCACCACCCCTCCCTCCATCCCAAGGTCTACCTCCTCTCCTGCAGCAGCGCAGGGAGACAGGGAATGGGGTTTACGGTTAGTTCGTCACATGTTGTCCTGCCACTGCTCAGGTATAGGGTGTCTCCCACGGGGGACAGTCCTCCACAAACCTCTTTACTGTGCAGATGACAATGCACTAGAGCAGATTGCCCAGAGAGGTTGTGGAGTTTCTCTTACTGGGGATATTCAAGAATTGTGTGGACACAATCCTGTGCTTTGTGCTCAAGGGTGGCACTGCTTGAGCAGGGAGGTTGGACCAGATGATCCACTTGGTCCCTTCCAGCCTGACCCATTTTGTGATTCTGTGATTTGGTTGGACATCTGTTTTTATCATCTGCTCAAAATATAGGAAGGAAAATTGACATTGGTATCATCGTTACAGACTGGGTAGAGACTTCTGCAGTCTTTTCTCATTAAGAATAAGCATCTTTAAAGGCTAAGGTCTTGTTGGCAACTATCAAAACAGGCAGTAGGCATGACAGGTTGAGATTCATTATTTATACAAAAGTAAAGAGTACCTGAGTAAGTCTTCTGCTATTGAGGAAATAAATAAGGGAATCACAGAATGGTTTGGGTCGGAAAGGACTTAACTGATCATCTAGTTCCAAGCCCCCTGCCATGGGCAGGGACACTTTGCACTAGACCAGGTTGCTCAAAGTGCTATCCAGCCTGGCCTGGAACACTTGTAGGGTTGGGGCAACTTTTCTGGGCAAAGCCAGTGTTCCGCACATCATATTTCAATCAGAGCATCCAGGCTCTTCCACTCAAGATTAAAGCTAAATATTTGAAGGGTACTTAACCCAAACCTAAACCAAAAATACCATTGCTTTCAGATCCTGTTTTGGAAGGCATTTGACTCTGAATCTGTATTTTTTCCTTCTGAATTAGAAGCTACTAAGGAGATGTGCACTGCTATTTTTCTTTACTTTTTTTTAAGAGCAATGTTGAGGCCTTGCTAAGGGGTCTAATGTGACTCTTGGAGTGACTTATCACTTGTTGCCTTAGACCAGATGCAAAGAATTACCAAAACAGAATATATTTTTGACTAAAACCCACATTCTTCTTATATTGTATCTCCACTTGCATTTTTATTCCTGGGTAATAAAGGGGACTTTTGCACAGAAAAGCACTCATCTTAATATGAATTCTTAGATTGAGCTTCTTGCATTTACAAAGAAATATATAATTTGTTTGCAAGAAATAGGCCAGTCTGCCGAGACACTGTGAAGCTGGTACAGCTCCTGTGTCTAGGACAGCCAGATTAAAGAACAATTTTAAATGCAAATTTTCTCTCTCGCCTCTCATTTCACTGATCAAACCAGCCAAACGCAGCTTCTTGTTATCTTCTGGAATAAGTGAAGAGCAATGCTTTTAGGAAGTCACTGGAAAAGAACCACACAATGAGATAGATTGTGCTTTTAATGTCATGCTGGTTTTCCTCTCATTTCAAGCTATTTAAAATGAAAGCAAATGCCACATGCAACTATTTATTCTAATATCAATGTTTTTTGACATTTTTCAGTAGTTTTCAAACAAATTGAAGCAACTATGCTCATGCTTTTGCAGGCCCAACCTAGGCAGTCAAAAGACTGGAAATAAGGGGCATTTTCTCACACTTTATTTTAAAAAGAATGATCAACATTTACATGTGACTGCAATCACCAAAATTGCAGTTGTGGAGGCTTTATTTAATATTTTAAAGGGAATTCTCAGGGCTTTTAAATATCTTCTATCTGCCACTTCTGAATATAGATGGAAACTGTGTATACAGACCTGCACTTCCTCTTCATGACATGTTTGTGCTTGTGTTAGTGCTGTAATAAATGTGTTAAAGTGAGAAGTTGGTACTTGATTCTGCTACTTTTGAAGCCCATTCCTATAATCACAGTAGGATATTGTTAATGAGAGTGGGCCATGGACCATTAAGAAGAGTTGTTCCTAACCTTAAAATAGTGAAATATATTGCATATAATGATAGGTAACAGGGAATATTTTCTTTCTGGGTTTTTTTCATTATCTAAATGGGTATTTCCAAGTTTTAAGGTGTACCACTTATTTATTTCTATGCCTCTTTTGGATGAGAAAAGAAATCAATGAAGAATATACTGAGACTAAAGAGCATTTGAATAAAGCTGCAATTATAGACATGGGAATCTGCAAGGCTGAACAACATATTGATTAAATATGATTCATTACCTATTTATGCCCAAAGCACTTACAAAAAGAACTAAGCTCTATTCAGTTTGCATCTGCTCTGACCTGAAAAATCAAATTTTATTTTTAGTATAATAGCGATAAACAGGATAATGTTTATATTGTCTGATAGGCCCTTTTGAGGTTTAGAAGGATACTGTGAATGGTGGTCTGATGAAGGTAGAGTAGATTTATTCAGATTTTGTAGTATTTTGTCTGTTAAAAGCATAAATATGTTTATTGTAGAAAAAATCCAGCAACAGAGATGCAGATTTAAAGTAATGGCAACTTTTTCATGTTTTTCTGAGAAGCAGTCAGACAATCTTCAGTTTCTGGGAACCTGCAGTTCTAGAGCTTTTTGCTTTCCTGTGCAAACTGTTCTTTGGATCTTATTCTTAACAATGTTAGTCTGAATAAATAAGGCTTGCCTCATGCAACCAGAGGAACTGTCCTGAGAACAATGCATCAATAAATGTGAATACTGCTTTCAGACTTTTCACTGCGATGATTTTCTCACAAATTAACAATGTGCTCTAAAGCAGATGTATTGTTTTCTTGATTTGATTTGATTTGTTTTGATTTGATTGCTATAATCATAGTTATTCAACAGACTATGCTTCACTAACAAAATTCATAAAACTCTAACATCTACTTATAAATATTGCAGAAAGAATTTGTGGAAGATAACTTCTATCAACCCCTGCATGCTGTCTTTACTTGGCAAAAATAATTCTCTCCTTGAGATTAGTTACCAAGTTGCCAGTTCAAAATTATTTTCTATGCTAAACAGAGTATAAAAGAAAATGCTGATGCAGCTGTACATGTTTTAGTATTATACATGATGATAATGCAAATACAATCTAATAAATATTTATATTTGTTATATAGAGATCTAAGTGAAGGGCATCTCTCAACTGATGATCCAGCTTGGATATGGTCCTTAAATATTCATTGTGTATGCAGTTATATTCTTAAGATCCTACATAAAAAATATATGGAGTGTTATCCTTAGAGCTAAATTTGTCTGCTTCATGCAGTGCACTGTTTGATCATTAAACAGTGTGATTGTTCAGGAGCCTTGTCCCAAAAATACTTGTCTACTCTCACTTGGTTCACTCACAACTTGTCACTTGGCTATTTATCTGACAGAGGACAGTCTTGGTTGGTGTAAAATAACCCTGTAGGCATTTCCTGGCTAAACATTATCATTTGACTGTGTCTCCACTTGTGTTATCCTTTTTTTGGTTTGTTGGGGGTTTTTTTGTGATAAACTCATGTAAAGTTAGAGAATTGCTTTTCAAGACTTGGGACAACTCCATTTTAATTCAGCTCCAGTGGAAGCCTTGGGTTTTCTATTTCACTTCTCAAAGTTTCTTAACCATATTTAGTCCACCAGGGTACTAAAAAGTTAAATAATTTTGGGCTGCAATGTTCATCAGTTCCCAGGGAGACAGACACATATACGCTCAGTGGAAAGACCAGTTAGAGCAGAGACTTAAGCTACGGCAGTTACAGAAGCCTTGGGCTCTGTTTTCGGGAAAAGCTTTGCTTGGTATGACACCATGGCACTTAATGTTATCACACCAGCCTTGCCTCCAGCATACCAGTTGTACTTGTGTTTTTCAGTCTAACCTTCTGGTGAACTCAGATCAGTGACTTTTTGTTATAGTAGATATACAGAGTGCTCTTTACATCCACAGATTTAATGTACAAATGACAGAGAACATCTAGTTTTATATTATTTTTATGTATTAAGAATTCTCATTGTAGCTAAAATTTGAACTTGATTAAGGTAGTAAAGTGCACAGTTTAGGAACTGTTTCGTGTTAATGGAAAATTGTTACAGATTGTTCCAAAATACTATTTTAGTTTTACAGGAATTTAAGGGCATATATTTAAAAATGACTTCCTGTTGCAAGAAGCTTTCATCAGAGTTCTTCTACGTTCTTCTCTTTGGTACATTTGTGATATTGTCATCTGTAAAAATTACTTCTGCATAAAACTTCAGAGATACATATTTAGCAACTGCAATTAAAATAAAATACAAATCTTACAGAGCATAGTTCAGTTTTATTCACTGTCTGATGGGTCTTTTAGCCAGTTGCCTGTATCCATATGCTTATTTCTTCCTCAGTATAATGGAAGAATAGGATATGCATTTGGTGAAATAAAAGGTCTGAAAAATAGTCTTGCATGCCTGTAATCTTTTTTCCCTCATTGTGTTCATTACATTTGCAACTCTGAATTTCCATCATACATAGGAAGAAAAAGGTTTGTTCTTGATGAATTATCTCACATAGTGGGCACAGAAGCACCTCTCCAGAAACAAGCCTGTTCTTTCTGGGTATTTAAGGAAGGCTTAAATATATATATTTTCATACACCTAGGGGAAAAAAATATATATATGCGCACACACACACACACCCCCCCTGTGTGTGTATTTTTGTAGACAAAGCTGACTCAAGCTGTGCCTTGGATGCAGCATATCTGCAGACACATGGCAGCAATTGCTTCCCCAGAGACAGGATGTGAGTGTCCTGTTATCTGTTGCTTTTGGAAGGAGGAGGTTTATGACTCTCCAGCTGTCTTAGTATTTCCAGTAAATCTTTGCTTGGATATAGAGATACGGCTTACATTCAGATATGGATGCGTGTATATATTACCTGTAGCTACATCACAGAAAAATATGATCCATTTCTTCCAGCCCATCTGTTTATAATGACTTGATACTGAACAGAGCTTGTCTACAGCCAGCAATGTGCATGAGTAACTGTGTAAGGAATCAGTCTTAAGAATTAGAGAAATAAAATTTAAAGCATGTATTTTCTTTCCCAATAATACAATTTTGGGGGAAAATGTAAATATAGAAAGGAAAAAAATACTATCAAGTATCCTAAAAATAAGTTAAAAGAATAGCTCTACTTGTATCATCAGGTGGACTGGATGGAGTACACTTTTCTTTTGTTTAGCAATGGTGGTACTAAAGTGACTGATTATTCATATGAATACCCCGTCAGATAGGTAGGCCAATGTAGTTCTCAAATATGTTCATTTCTAAAATAATCTGATCAGCTATATCAAAAGTGCAGACTTAGTGTACCTCTTTACACTGTAGCAAAAATGTTGTGAAAATTAATCTTATTATGAAATGCAGTACCTTGAATTTGACCTGCAGGGCTCCTAGACAGAGCAGCAATCACTAGAAGAGGGAGATGCAGTATAATGGCTCCAGGACAATAAAGTAGAAGAGTAGAGAAGAAAAATGTTCTTTCGTCATACAGGCCTGTTTTTCTTGATGAAATTATGGTTACCTGCATCTTAATAGCTTCTACAATCTTTATAAGTGCTGTTACTCATAGACAGCTAATACCGCTCTTTGACTACCTGCTGTTGTTTTGTAGCTCCTGTTATGGTGTAAAAAACTATGGAGTGCCACATCTGAAATCATAAAGAGTGCATTTTTTTTTCTCAGGGAAATTAGATAAGTAAATTCTTCTATATATTAGGATCTTAAGAACACATTATTATCTCAAGGACCCAAGCATACTCCTGTACTACGTTATGCAATGAAATAACACTGCATTTAAATATCTCTGAAAATCAGTATATCTATTCAAGTGTAATACATAACATTACATACCAATTCCCAACAAGGTGCTTTAGCTGTAGCCTTGGTGTTCATACTGTTCTCCAACTCTTTCTGGGCCAATTAGTGAGTTTCTGTAATGAAAATAGTGATAAACTACTAGCTGATGCACTAACACCAGTTCTTTTGATCACCAAATGTCTTTCAAATGCAAATTATTTAAGGCTAAAAGGGGACACAGCAACCTAAAGGTTAGAAACCCCATATCCTGTTACCTTTTATTTGGACTTTCCAGTCCCTGATTATTGTCTTTAATTCTATAGCATTGCAACTTCTGACATCCAAGTTTTTAGAAAGCTGAAGTGAAGGAAAAAAAAACCAACAAAAACAACCCAGATATACCAAAAATGAGTCTTTGTTGGGATTTCGGGGCAATATATAAAATAATGTACTATACTGAATAATTTAATATTTTAGTTTCTTTTTATACATTAAAACCACAGAATCACACAGCTTTTCCCAGTTTCTTTTCTGAGTTGTTTGTTTGGGGTTTTTCGCCCCCCAAAAATTTCAGAAGTTATGTCATTGTCACTACTTATTAATTCTTCTGAGGGCTAAGCTGTAAAATGGGCAAGTATACATTTGAACTTTGCACAATTCGATATTTTAAAAATAAATTCCCAAAGTCTGATGCTGCACCATTTTGCTCCACACTGGATCTCTACAATTACATGTAGCCCATGTACTTGGCTTTATCAGGATATTACATGGTTATACCAATCCTCAGTCATACTGCAGGTGGGAGTATTTTGAAAAAAATAATGTACTTAAAAGAGAAGACATTGAAATTTAAATTGTATTTCTTTCTGGTTTACCAACCACTTCCCATTAATTATTCTACTTTTTGAACTAACACTGCTTGTACAATTAAACTGACATGCAGATTTAAAATGTATGCTTGTTTCTTTCAGAACTAATCTGATTTTAAGAGTCGATCATTCCCTTTTTATTAGCTGTTAAGCATGTCATTGCAAAATATGGCTTAAAAACCAGGTTTGCTTTGCTTTGCTTTGCCTTTCTTTCCAAATTGTTCAAGTATTTGAAAACTTAGCAGCTTCTTTTCATTTTATTTGGCTATAAATAACAATAAAATAATAAGTGTATATAAATGAAAATGAATTTTTGAAATTGGGATTTCCAAGTATTTTGGCATCAGTTTATCTGCATCAGTTACATAGGTGGTATGGAAATAAAGACAATATGTAAACAAATAAAAATAAATGAAGTTTGTGTAAATCAGGCTGAAGGGGAGATACAGAAAGGACCTGTGTTTCATTGCAAGTTAAATTTTGCAAAATTTAAATGTGGACACTGCAACTCAGAGAAAAAGAAAAGAGGAAAAAAAAGCAGAGAATCATTGTAATGCAGTTGTTCAGTCTGAGTGCATCTATCAAATAAATTAGAAGCAACAAAACTTTGGTCATTTTTCACTTTCTTTGGAAAGCCATTTCACTTTCTTGCAAGGCCACCCTTCATGCAAACACCCTAAACAAATAAATCCAAAAAGCCATTTGGAGCTTTTCTAACTTACTGCTCTTGAGGTGCCTATTATATGTTGCCATTTTGGAAAAAGCATCAGAATTGGCTTGTATGTGCTAAACACAGCACAAGCAGGGAAGAAAATTTCATTGAGTTTTATTCATTTCACTCAGGTTTCAGTTGTTCTTTTCTAAGGGGTAAAAAATCTCCCAGGCAAGTAATTTGTCTTGTATTTGCATAGTCTTACTTTGTGATTGTGATATATAATTACAAGTGCAGTTACATCATTTCCTTGGACGGTAAGATTGACAAAGAGATAGACAACAGGCTAGCAAAGGCATACAGAGCCTTCGGAAAACTCCATAAAAGAGTCTGGTCCAATAAACACCTGAAGAAAAGTACAAAGATCAGCATCTACAGAGCCATTGTACTGTTTGCTCTTTCATATGGGTCTGAATCATGGGTCATCTACCATCAGCACCTGCAGCTCCTCAAACGCTTCCATCCTAAACATCCACTGGTCTGATTACGTGACCAATGTGTCCGTTCTTGAACAGCCAGGGGTCACCAGTATCGAAGCCATGCTGATGAGAACGCAGCTGTGCTGGGCAGGGCACATCTCCAGGATGGAGGATCACCACCTCCAGAAGATTGTGCTCACCACCGGCTGCCACAAGAGAGAAGCCCTGAAGAAGAGATAGAAGGACTCCCTGAAACAACACCTCAGCCTTGGCCATATTGATTGCCACCAATGGTCTGCTCTGGCCTCTAATCGGGATTCATGGAGACACACCATTCACTACACTGCTGCTTCCTTTGAGAACGCACGCAGAGTCAGTCTTGAGGAGAAAAGACAATGCAGAAAGAACCATTCCTCGCCAATATCGCCAAAGGAGACTTTCCGCTGTGCCTTTTGTGACCCGACTTGCCTATCCAGCGTCATCCTTTTTAGCCAACAGCACGCTTTCAGCAAGTGTGGGTAGTGCCCTTCCCAAATCTTCGTTCGCAAAGCCTAGCCATGATGATACTACTTCAGTTGTAGCTGTAGCTAAGAACTGTTTGGCTGAATTGGTGGTTATAGAAGAATAGAGTGACAGAATCATTAAGGTTGGAAAATACCTCCAAGATCGTTGAGTCCAATCTTGGACCAAACACCACATTGTTGACTAAACCACAGCACTAAGTAACACGTCCAGTCATTTCTTGAGTGCTGCCAGGAATGGTGGCTCCACCACTTCCCTGGACAGCCTGTTCCAGTTCTTGACAGCCCTTCCATTTATATGCATTATTTCTATTTCCGTGCACAGTGCAATATGAAGGGGAGTGAGAGTGTTTTCCTTGAGCAGAATCTGTTGCAGCTCGGTGTTATCATATTCACTTCAGTAGAGAGCATCAGAAATGAAGTAGAGGAAAAACTGCAAGTCGGTGTCTCACATCTTGGATGAATGAAGTCCTGGATAAAAAATGAGTGAAAGGACTACTTTTATTCTGCTCTTCAATGTTCTTTTTAAAAGAAAGGCTCAACCTCTTGCAGAATTTCTATAGAAGTAACATGCACACCTCGCCACTACAGAGGTCTTGGTTCTGAGAACAGGAAGCGAAGAATGACACCCAAATCTTGGGAGAGGATCAAGGTTTATGCAATGCTCTTTTTCACCCTTTCCAAGAGGACAGCTGAAGGATACTAACCAGTACAGTACTGTGTGTACCATTCTTAGTTGCCCAAGTCTTGCTGTAAATCTTTCAAAAATGTATGTCCATCGTGAATGTCATTAATTCCAGTATATTAATTTTGTTGATCCAGGATTCAGAAATTTAAGATCCTGAATCACACAAAATTTGCTAATGAATCAGGCTTCTAAGTCCTTAAATTACAATACTTAAATGATGAATAACTTGGCTTGTTTCTTTACATTTTGTTTGTTTTGTGGAAAGCTTTGGGGAGTGTGTGGGAGATTAATTCAGCTTTTTAAAGAAAAAATCCTACCTATCTGTTTTGACAAGTCTGTGACCTTCATAGGAGCAAAACAGACTACAGTATGGCAAGAAGGCAATACTGTTTTGATAGTCCTTGACTGAATGAGGATGTTGTTGTAGTGAAATTCAATTTTTGAAAGAAAAGACTCATAAAAGATCTGCTTTCTTTACTCAGGACCTCATTTGAGTTGTATACAGAGTACACAGTCATTTGTTGTTTGTGTTAGAGAATGGGAATTGTTGCAAACTAAGCTTCCACTCTGTTTGGAAAATGCCAACTCATCCAACCTTAATCAGAGTATTTGGGGATAAGCCAACAGGTCACTGAATAGAGTCTGAGAAATTGTTTAGCATTGTGTAGAGCACAAGTAATTAATGAAAGCTGGAAGCTGTTAAAATTAACTTCCCAGCATCAGTAACAGGAGGCTTTACCTCCCTAGTTGGGGGATAATCTCATTGAACATTTCTTTTAAAGCTTTGTATCTGTGTTGCCACAGTAATTTGTATGACTTAGATGTTGAGTAGCTATGGTATAAAACTAGACAATAATTTTGGGGAGGAAATTACTTCTAGGTATTATTAATGTATTTTCCATCCTTTCAAAATGCTGCGTGGTGACATAATTTGTTTTGTAAAGAACACTTAGCTCTGCTAAAAGTGCTGGTTACTTTTACACTGTAGGTTTTGTTACTGTAGGTTGTCTTCTTGAACTGTCCTGAGGTTTGCTGACCTTCTTAGGGAAATAAAATGGAAAGTCCAAGGATATATTTTGTTTATAAGGTCAAAGCATTATGACCCTAGTGCCTGTTTATTTCTTGAAGTCTGCCTGATGCAGCCTAGAATTTTATGATTGCTTTATCATTTCCATATTAAGGAAAAGAAATTTTCTGAAAGTCAGCGTGAAAAATGCTGCAAAAAGACCAAGTGTTGCTATAACTTACTTCCTCCACTGAGAAGAAGAGAAAATAGAGGCAAAGAAAATTAACACTAAGTTCACAAAACAAGCAGGGTTCTCAAGGTTGTAGTCTAATCATCATAGTCCTTAGGACTGAAAGGTAAATATATTTAATTATAGATATATTATGTATTTATATTATATAATGGGCATTTTGTGTTGCTAAATTATCATACAAATCTGTATTCCGTCTTGTGAGCATAGTTCAGAAGTGTAAGCAATGTAATAAGTCAAAAATCCACACGTGAATCACTGTAAATCCAGAGTGGCTATTTTGAAAAATAAGAAACGTGGAAACAGTTGTACATCTAGCTATTTTCAAGAAAATTGCTGCTGTATGGGCTGAAGCAAGCTTCAGTCCCCTGAGTGGGCCACCCAGCAAATCATCAAAAATAATACTGGGACATCTTATTCTTCTCAGTGATAGGCTTAAAAACCTTACGAACATCTGGCAGCAGTAAAAATTTTGAAGCCTGATGCCATCAATAAGTAATTAATGTAAAGCAGTTGCATTTTTTCCACAGATGGAATTAGACAGTGAGATGAAGCTCCAAGATCTTGCTGACCTTACGCTGGTAGGTGGCTAGAGTCCGGGAGATGGGAGGATCTCAAATGTGTTGTCTTTTACTTCGCATAGGCTGAGGCTGCAACAGAAGCCATAAACTTCAAAGTAATATTTCAGTGTATCAGGCAAGAAAGGACTTCCCTCAGGACTGTGGTGCAATCTGCTCTTTCTATAAGATTTTTAAACAAACTCATTTAGCAGAGTCTGCTCAGTTAGAGCAGGATATCTTTGTCAGACAAATCAGAAAATGTAATAATTCCTCGATTGTTGGTACAATTCAGCTGTTAGGACTTGATTTATTTATTTTAACTGATACAGTTGCTTCCAGGATTTTAGATTAGCAGTTTAGTTTTAAATATGCCTAAATCAAAGCACAAAAGACAAATAGACTTTTTGGATTAGGGTTGCTTGTCCTTTATAGTCCTTGGAGGAGTGAAAGTGCAGATAAATGGCCAACAAAAAGCCTCTGTTTAAATTTTAGTAAGCAGCTGTCAAAGACACAGGAGCTATCCTTTACCAGTCCTGGAGAAAAAAACTCATCATGGGTAATCTTTCAACTAAGAGGCTTATTGAACAAAAGAGGAATGTAAAGATTATTCCAAAGGGTGCTGGCCAATGTCTGAGTTGCCCTTGTGATTTACAGCTGCAATACTGTGCCCTGCATGAATTTCAGGACATAACAGTACGTCAGATCTCAAAGCTATAACATCCTCCTGTGGAGATAACTGAGTCACCCTCACATTGATGGTCATTTCAGAACATGGCTATCATTTCTTTGCTTAATAATAAAATGGTGATGTGGTTTAGAATGTCATGCTTTAGGTATAAGACTAACAATCTTATTAAATTAGATATGGTAAGGTACTGTAAGTACTAATCTAGACTGAAATAATGTCTCAGGTCAATTTCAATGTAAATAAATAGGAACTGAAAAAAGCCCCATAAACAACTTGGAAAAGAAATGGGATGTTGTAACTAGGTTATTTAATGAGATGTTAAAAATATTCACAAAAATTTTTACTAAGACATGGAGAACCAAAGAGTTCCAACCATCTTCAGCTGTGAAGTGCTATGATTTTTTTTATTTGTGTTTATCTAAGATTCCAAAGTTGTTTAGATAGTGTACAAATATGAGACACAAACACACATTGTTCTCTGAATTCAGAGTTTCCATTGTGTGAAGGAATTTCCTGTAGTGATGTGCTGGTCCTTAGTGTCATCAGCATAGGGACTGAGTGCCGTAAGTGAACACATTAAGTGAGGGTGATTCTTTTAGATTTGAGTCCTTTCCATGAAGAATGAACATAATTTGAACTAGTTGTACCTGATTAAGGACTTGCATATGTTTAAAGAAATTAGTACATTTTCATTGCAGTAAGAAAGGAGGAAGGTTAGGTTGTGACACTTTCATCCTGGGATTCACTCTATCATCTCTGAATGGTCCCTGAGGAGGTTGTCTCAGGAACAGGGCAAGCTTCGTGTTGTGGTTTACAGCTGCAATACCAGATCCTGCATGAAAGTCATGACATAATTGTGTGTTGATGCTAGAAGCTGCAAAACGTAAATTCCTTATAAAAACTTCAGTTCTTCCTAATAATGGAAGTTTTCAACCAGCTCTGATCAATAGAAGATCTTTGAAATTTTTCAGTCCAGTTAGCATCTGGAATAAGAAAAAAAATCAGCAGCTCCAAGGCTCTCTCTAGAGAGTGAAAGAGAGATGTAATGTATGCAGGGGCATGAGGACTTCGGTATTACATGTGGCACTAGTCAGATGCTGTGAACAACTGATACCTCTATGCAGATATGCCACATCATCACATTGAATATTGGTGTTCAGGCCTGTGCTCTCATCCTGTTTAGATGAATAGTGAATGCATAGCTAGGGGAGTTCAGAAACTATGACGTTCTCTATTAGACCTAATCAGAGGATGCTGATGTCTAGGAACAGGATGGTGCAACACTATTAGATGCAATTGTAATAGTCTTTAACAAATCCACAAGAAGTTTTTACAGAAGTATAAATTCTATTGAACTTTTCATTTTGAGAAAGATAGGGTTTTAGTAAAAGTTGTTGTACGTGAAGTAGGTGGGAATGGAATGAAAATATATTCAGATCTTTATTCACAACTTGTCCTAATATTGTCTAATCATTGAGGTGCTTCCTGTGCACCTGCACTTTCTGTGAGTCATGCGCTCTGCACATGAAAGTTATTAGCATAATGACTGACTATTTTAAAAATGTGTTTATATTAAGTGCACAGATTTTCTTTTTGGGTCAAATAACCACAATATGGATAAATTTGTGTCTTTAATACATTTTTTATAAAAAAGGGCAAAACAGAACTGAGAACTATGCTCCTGATATTTTTCATTTCAGGCTTACTGCTACCATACAATCTTTTCTTCACCATAGATTTCTGACAAAAAAATACAACGGTTGCTTTTGTTGTAGTCATCCCTATAAATATTACTGATTCATGCAACACACTACTATATGGATACTCATCCTTTTGATCTGCTTGACCTGGATTTATTCTTGGTACTGCTGGCTTTACTAAAAAGCCTACTTCATGTTGAGGCTGGAATAGAAAATTCAGTATGCTCCAACACCATGTTGTCTATTCTTCATATTTTTGTTTCATGTCCTCTCTTGTCAACAAAGCTTTCTACTCTAGTTTATATATGGTGCCTCTTTTGGCATATCTCACTTTTTGTATCTTTGATCTAAGTTTTAAGAAGTGGAATATAAGATAAAGAGGTCTCTTCTGAATCCCTGACTTGTGTCTGCAAACTGCAGTTTGTAGGCAGTATGTCATCACTGTCATAGTGAATGTGGTATTAAAAAGCACATTCATCTTGCCAGATGAGACTTTCTCAGCAAGGTGTGTAGGAGATTCTAAAAATAGCTGTTGGTATCAAAGGAGTCTACTGTGAAGAGACAAAAAAACAAAATACAAAAAGACCTTTCATATTTCATTCCCTTAATTTCCTATCCAAACCCATAATATTAACATTGTAATTACCATGCAGTATTTATATATCACCAAGTGTATAGTAGGCAGTTTGTGAACATACATCAAAGCAAAGCCTGGACCAGGACGTGTACATTCTGACAAGATGTGGACCAGGTGCTGAAAGTGGAAAGGGTAAGTGAAAGCTCACTGCTATTGGTTTGTATCAGGGTCCAGTCCTTAAGGAATTCATCTTGAAAAAATGCTCCGTTGAAAACTTGCTACCAAAGAGCCAAACATCTTGCAACAAGGAAATCAGATTTACAGATATATTTTTTTTACAAAGTCTCTCAGGAACTAACATTAAAAAAATTCTCTTCAAGGAATCTGTTCATCAAACGCCATGTCCAAAGTTGCTTTATTTCTTCTATTTGAAATGTTGATTTTGCTTTGATTTAAAGACAACACTCCTCGTCCTCTGAATTTTCACAGATCTTAACTCTAAATTGAACAGAAGCTTTTTGTATTTCTGAAATCTGATTATATTCAAAATCATCTATAAGGAAAGCTAGCTGTAGTGAATTAATAATGACTCTAATTTTAATGGAATATTCCTGTAAAATAGTCTCTTGCATTGAATGGCAGAATTGATGTAGGTTAATGTCAACACCAAGGTTATTCAATAAATTCATTCCTCAGTTTGACTGCAGCTAGATGCAGAGCTCCATCCTTTTCTGTATGAAAACACACAAATATACGCCCATTAAGCAGTAGAAACCTAACAGAAAAGTAATTTTAATCTATAAAACAGATGCATTTTCTATTTACTTGAAAGGCATGTGTGTAGCTTAAATAATAAAGTAGAAAACAAATTCAAGGAAGGGAAGAATGCTCAAAAATGTTAAAGAACAGATTGAGAATTTGGGGTTGGATCTTGGGCAGGGAAATCTTCAACAAAGAATTCAGATTTAGAGTGTCAGAATCTTCAGGATTTGCCCCAGACTTGAGCTTCCTCATATTTCAGTCAATACCTCAGTGGCCCACTAAATGAGTCATTAAAAGGAAAACTGTTAAAAAAAAAAAAAAGGATTTCTGCATCAGTCAGTTTGGCATGTTTCTCTAATACTGGCAAAGAATAGAGGTCATTTACAAGAATACTTGCTCCCAAAACACTTAGTATTCCATGCAGAATTATTATGCAGTATTATCAAATCACAATAGATTGCATAAACTTTTCTGCAGTGTAATGAAATGGAAAAAAAAATTACAGATGCAGCACATCAGATTAGTTTCACAAGAGCAGTATTTAGATCTTGCAAGCAGTGACATATGCTGAAAGCGATACTCTTTCCGGCTTGCAAGGCAGAACTGTTTTATCCTGAGAATTATTCTGTTTCCTAAAACTGTAGCAAACAGATATTTCAGGAAGGGAACAGTTGCAAGACTATCTCAGACTGTTTTGCAGGCATGCAAATTATACATTCACTGATAATTAAAGTGTTTGGAAAGAGAACTGGCAAGAAGAAAATAAACCTCCAGACTGTACAATTTTCTAGCATCTAAAAGGAAATTGCTAGAATACATCTTGAGATGGCATTGGGCCAAATTTTGTATTCTGAATTTGAATTGGTACAAGTATACTGAGTTAGATTTAGAAAAGAAAACCTGCATGAAAAGTTGCAGCAAGAAGGGAAAAGAGAGGGAGCAATAAAAGTAAGATAGGAAGCAGATGATGAAGACAAGCAAGGGCAGCAAACTTGAATTTTCAAATCAAAATGTAAAGATCATGTTGAAATAAAGGAATTAAATCAAAGGAAAGACAGAAGTATTTGGAACATGTCTCAGTAAGACAGAGAGATTAAAAGCCCAGCTGAGAGAATGAGAGCAAAGTAACAAACCCTGCAATGCTTGTGCTGAGGGCCAAGGATTGCTCATAAAGAGGAGAAAAGAGAATAAAAGTAATGGAGTGGAGGAGAGACAGGAGAAGAGAAGACCATGGGAGAAGATACTGTGAGTATCGATGTGCTGGTTTAAAGGTAAACCACCAGGAGAAGTGAACCCAACACAAAAGAGATTGTAAGTCAGAGTTACAATTTAATAAAAATATTACAATGAAAGCAGTAATACAAAGAGAAATTGGTTTTGATCCACAAAACCCAGAAGTGTAACCCAGCACCCTGGGGCATGAACAGAATAGTGTTTGTCAGCCCCTGTGCTAAGCCCCACTTGGTTCCCCCAAGTCCAAAGTAAAAGGAAGGGAAAAAACCTGATGGTGCAGATGACCTCTTGCAAGTCTGGTCAAGAGTGGTGGTCTCAGTCCTGTCAAGGTTCTGATCCTCCTCTGGATCTGATGAATGGTCCCAGAAGTCCCCAAACCCCAAGATTATATACCCTCAGGTCCAGGTGGGAATGCCCAGTACCTCCCCCAGGGCCCAGAGTTTCACAATGAGTGATCTAATTCTATGAGTAATGGAATATTTTTGGAATTGTTGATGGCCCATTAGCAGACACACCCTCTCAGGCTGGGTGTGAAGGTGCCAACAACTTCCTGGAGGGAAGTTATTACAGGTCCTATCCACAGGCTTCTTCATCACCCAGCTTACAACCTGAGGGGTTGGGTGTGCCCTGGGCAGCTGCTGCAAGTGATTAATTGTTAACAGTTCATGAGAAATGACACAGAGGGTTTAGCACACACACTTTTGGTCACACCTATACAGTGATAAACTGGTCCCAGCTGCTGAACTACGACAATAGAAAAATAAGAAATTACAGAAGTGGAAAGACCCTAAATTCTTTGGGCACCAAAGGACTTAGCATGTTGGAGAATCATACCTGAAGAAGGGGGAGTTTATTATTTTATCTGATTCTCCCCTTTCATTCTCCATGGTTTCTGGTAGTGTTTTCTTGCATTGTTACCTTGTCAGTCTGGATAGGTCAGGACTGAGCATCTACTCTTCAGTTGTCTGCACTGTCAGCACTTCCTTTCTTATCTTTTGGGCTGCGGACAGTATTTTATCCAGGATTTTTAGCAAATTATTGTTCCTTTGGCTTCAGAAATCTTGATTATTTTCCTGAAATATTTTAGTAGGCCATTTTTTTCCATTAATCGCATCTCCCATCAAATTTTAAAAATACATCGTTTTGTAAGAGTATGATTTATGATGTTATCAGGAATGAGATGTTCACTTTCTAACTTGTCACGAGGCAACAGTTTAGACTATTTCACCTGAGCCTATTTGGGTATTACTATTTTGAGTCGCCAGATCTAGTTCTTTCTCAAAACTTACCAGTTTTATCAAAAACTTGATTTCTCTTGGGCTCAAACTGTAGTACTATCTGTAGCCACTATCTTACAAATTGTTGGGCCTGGCTAAGTAAGGCTTTTTATAAAGAGATCAATCATGTGCTTAAAACTGGCTTAATTATACAGGTTGAACTTCAGATATTTTTGTCTGGTACAGGGAAGTGCGATGGATGGACTTGCTTGCTGTTGTTTTCAGCTCTGTAAAAGTAGTTGGTGAGATTTGGAAATATCCATTGGTGCTTGTCTCATGATTTCCTGGCCTTTGTACTTAATGCCCCAAATGTATTCATTATGCACTATCCATTCATGTGGAATTTATTGGTCTATTACGAAATTTTGAAAACTTCATGGGCACTCTCTGATTTTCATTTATCAAGCGTGTCATCCTCCCACTTGGAACACTAACCATCTTGATGTTAAATGTTTTTTGCCTTGTTCTTCAAACCAATATCCAAGATCAATTTATGCCACTAGTGTGGGAGGCAACTTGCAAAAAGTGATTGGATTTTATGACATCTTTATTTATGTAAGTGGCACAGCTATGATCGTGACAATTCAATTTCTGCTAGGGAGGCATAATGCAGACACAAAAATGCAAATGGAAGAATCTGAAAGATAAACCAAAGCTAGTATAGTACACTTCAAGACAGGGCAAGAAAGGTTGTAAACATCTTCCTCCTTCCCAAACAGTTCCAGAATTAGTGATCACACAAAATCCCCAGGCGTGCAAGGAACCTTTGAAATGCTTTGAACAATTAACAGTTTTATTCAGGTCTTTTATGTGCAATTTAGCCCTTGGAGCATCATTTCTTGCTAGGAGCACTTTACTCCTACTAACATCTCCCTTTTTTCCAGTTAAATATACCAACCAGCAGTAAGAGTGGCAGAATAAAATTGAAATAGAAAAAGGTAAGTGGAAACTTACCTGGCATTCTGCTGGGCTCACTTTTAACACTCAACTTGCAATACTAAATTTTTTGATCTGAACTTGCAAATCCTATTTGGATGTGTTTGCATGTGTTTAAATTCAGGAGCCTGTGAGCCTGTAGAAGAATATTCTGCCTGTACTTTTGAGTCATCTGAAGCCTGTGGCAGTGTTAAAACAGCATTGCATTAAACCTCATCGGAATATACGCTACTCAGTCAGGTGTAGGCATCCGCCCACTTTTAATGACTTCACATTTACTTTCAAAATACCATCTAACCACATGCATAGGAGGGAATAAATAACCTAGCTTTAAAAAAAAATATCCTTCACAGCGAAGTTCTGCATTTTCCTCTGCAGTATTTAAGGAATGTAGTGACTAATATTCCAAAACACATATGGGAGCACGTGAAGGTATTCAGTCATTGAAATAGTACTGAGCAGTCCACACATTTCTGATAGGGATCTCTTATGTGTTACACTGATGACAGTGATGTGTTGCAAGTACCAGCTGCCAGAGAGTGCTGGGATAAAAGGCTAGTTTGTTCCATTTATCACCAGCACTACAGTAATCTGCAAGACTGAAGACTTAGTAAGTACATTTTTAGTACTGGAGAAAAGAGGATTATGTTCAGAACTGGTCCTTGACAAATTTCACGAGTAGGCAGACTGAGGAATTGGTGGCTCTTATTATGTTTTGTGTAGGTGTAAGGATGAAGGCAAAATATTTGCGAAATGGAAGGAACACATACAAGCGGTGAGAGAACTTCATAGTCCATTTCATGTGCAAGAAATTAACTGCATTTCAAGTGATTATTTAAACCAGCAGGTGAAGAAAAGGTAACATACTGAGGATCATACAAAGACTGAATTGTGACACCAGAAATATCAGAATAATTCCTGAGAAAGTATGGTACTAACAAGGAAACAAATAAGGTCACAGAGGCATATTTCAGGAACTGTGAGGACTATCTGGTACACAGGCTAGTCGGAAGAGAATCCTGGCCAGTAACAACAGTGACCAAAGCAATACTTTACACTATAATTTTTTCTTCTGAAAAATGTCAAATCATGTCATCTTTAAAAAGGTTGTTTATTTTCCAATAGTTAGGGCTAAATCAATGTCCAGATATTTTTTTTCAATGTAACACTAAAATGTAAAAGCCTTAAAATAAATCTCAGACTTAGATGAAATGTCATTCCACAAGTTATCATTCATTTAATTACTTCTTGTTTTCACAGAAACGTGCTGTTTTTCAGGATTATGCAAAAATGAAACTAGGCATACTGTCACAATAATTTTCAGAACTGTTAATTTAAGTACAAATGTGTTACATTTTCACTGGCTTAATTTCCTTTAGTGCAATAAAATAACAGGGCAGATTTACAGGTTGGGGGTTTTTCCCTTCCCCAGAACATTTGCATTCTTTCCTTAATTTCTGTATGACAACTGGAAGATATCCAGACTGTAGTTTAAATTGCATTTTGAGTCATTTTGTTTTAGCTCTTCATTTTTAAACTGAAGTCCTTAAATTATATACCAAATGCCTTTAAATTAAGAAAGTGAAATGAAAAATCCTCCTTATTGAAAACATACCCACTGTATCAGGATAAGCCCAAGGTTTTTTTCAAGTACCTACTACTCCTTCATCAGTGATGAAAGGAAAGAAGTGTCTGTGCATGTTTTATTAGAGGACTGTGCAAGACTGTAGGGGAGTCACACAGTGGATTAGGTCTTGCTTGCTGTGGTTTAAATTAGGCTTTGGACGCTGGAGTTCTAGAGGAACTTCTCATGTCTTTAAGCCTTTAGATTTTTCTGTTGTTTTCTGGAAGTAATTAGAGAAATGCGTACAGTCTGGGGCTGAAACCCTGGTTCTTGGGTTGATTTCGGCAGTGACCTTCAGTTCTTGCCATCGCCACTGAATCTATGCAGATCATCAAGGATAATGTTAAAACACAGCACATACACCTACTAAGCAACAAAGAATGCCTGCCTGGTAGACACTTTCTGAGCATTAATTTGGACTTACCTGAGGACTTCTCACACACACACACAAAGGATCCAGCAGGCCACATTGGGATATTGCGCATTATCACATGATGCAGAGCAACAGTTATTTAGAGTCAGAGTAATATTTAGTATGCTGCAACAAAAATATGCAACAACTTGGTCAAAACAAGCAAAGACTAAATCATTACAAACATTTTGCCTGACCTCTTGTGTAATCAGGACCGCTTTTCCACATGCTTTTTCAAACATGGACATAAGAACTGAAGAAAATTAGCAGCTTTGGACTGATCTCTGTCTGCTGTATGAAGGGGTAAGACCAATGCGTTAACTGATCCTCCAGTAAAGCAGAAATACAGCAGATACACCCTCACATCCCAGCAACTGTAACTGGGACTTAGTGGCTGTTTCCTTCCTACTTAAGAGTATGGTAAAGTCATCTGAGGTCAGTGCAACCTCAGTGCTCAGCAGTTGCCTCTGGTGTCAACGTCCAGCTCAGAGCACTGATAAAATGAGCTGCAGTTTAAATGACAAGCCGGTGCTGTTATTAGGATTGAGATTCTTAAAGATCTTACACTTCTCTGCAGATTTGATCTGTTATTTTTTCACTGTTTATGCTAAAACACATGTAACTATAACAGGTAGGCTGAGATTGATCTTATGTAACTTGGCAGTGTAAAATTTAGCTGTCTGGTAAAGCTTCATAACACATGCCTAATACATTTTTTTTGGCTTACAAACAAAACTTCCAACTTCAGGTTTTCAAATTTCACCAGAAGCCTGTGAAGCCAAATGCTTTTTTCTTAGAAATTGTTTACTCTGTTTCCAGAACTTCAGTTCGCTCAGATGTTTTTGAGAAAAATTGTATTGCATTCAATTTTAGTTACGTTTGAGATTTTTAAAACATATCCAAAGAGAGGCCTGATAACTTTATCAGAATCCCCAAGTGCTCATTCATTCTTGGATCTTTCTAGAGGCAATGCATGGAATATATTGAAGACAATAGGCTTTAGTTTTAACCAGAATGCTTTGTCCAGAGGGTGATGTCATTCCTGTCGGCAGGGGCTTTGTTCTGCCCCATGGCATATTTGCAGAAAACATGTTGGAATCACCAAGGTTTTAAGACAGACTAATGGCAAGGCTGACCACACATTCCCAGGAGACACACTTACAAACACCTGCATGCAGTACAGGTATGCACACATATCTAGTCATAAGAAACAGAGAGATACTCTAAGCACTCACTCAAACACAGGCAGCACCAGCGGCCTTATCCTGCATCCCTCCCTGGCTGATCAGGATGAGGGGCCACTAGTGAGAAATATGTACGTGTGTGCAAGATGGATCTCCCTCAGACACTCCATCTACCCTGTCCCTGCCCCTGGATCCCAGTCTCTCCAGCTACTGGCACCCAGGCATAAGAGCCTCTGAGGTCCCAGCCCCTCTCCAGCTACTGATGCTCAGAGCCCTTTGCACACACCCACACACAGACACACACTGACCTGCAGCCCTGCCAGTGACACACAGTCCAGCAGGAGCTGGTGACGGATGTTTCGTTCTATGGTGGATGGAGTTGGGCACAGTGGTATCGGAGCTGTCACACCTGTGCTCCTTTGCTAGCAGGCAGAGGAGCACTTTATCATGTTGTGCATCAGGACATATTAGGGCAATTAAACAGACATGATACATGTTAATTAATTTACATTTTGCAATATACTAAAAAAGGTCTCGGGCAGCTGAGGTAATACCACCGATGTCCAACTTACTTTTCAACATGTATTTCACTGGGAAACTGAGTAGGTAATAGCTGCTGATTCCTATGATAAACTCATTTGGATTGTGATAGGTGGCAAAATAAGAGGTTTTTGTGGTTTAGGAGAAAGCAGCAGTCTAAACGGTATTTAGGGTTAATTCTAGCAAGGAAGGCAATATAACAACAACTTTAGATGTGAGGGAAGCTAGAAGCACATAGGTTGAGGGACTTTGTTATGTAGCTTAGAGTAAAAAGACAGTTATTTTCCTCTCATAGTGTTAAGAATGGAACCATAATGACTTAGCTTTGTTTAAAGCTAGTAAACTGCAACTGTAAATCAGCAAATTAGCTAATGATTGCCTCTGGGTAGGGATACATAATGAAAAACAAATGAGGAAAGGTACTCATGCATTGCACTTTGTAGCTACTGGAAAAATTAAAGTTCTATCTTCATAAAAAAACTGTTAAAGAGATGTTATGAAGGGTTGTGCCCTGGTAGTAGAGCAATTACTGCTTCAAATGAGCATGTTTTTTAATAAATGCTATATAGTAAGTCTGCAATTCAGTTCTAGCAGTTTTAAATAATTCATTCTGTAAGTGAGAGGTTGTATCTGCAGCGGGAAACTGAAACAGAATACTCTATCTCCAGCTCTTTTAGATAGTGCCAACTTCAAATGCTACAAATGCACTTGACAAAATAACCAAATAACATCACACACTGGACCAATAATCTTCAGTGCAGACTCAGTAATGGTAAGCAAACCCTCAGTCTTCAGACCATAAATCCATTTATTAACTTTTTTTTTTTAAATAGAGGAGAAATATAGTCAAAACAAAACAATACATTTTGATCTCATGACGCTGCACCGATCAGGTTTCTAACCTGAGGAATATAAGGGATTCCTGAAACTTGCTCAATGATTCTTAAGTTCTTTATGTTGCTTGTGCTCAGCGTCTTGGGATTGTGTTTTTGCTTCCAAGTTGAATTATTTTTAGTAAGTTGGCTATATTTAATTGTCCATGTTGTAAATAAAATTTGTTTCTTTTTGGTGTTTAACATTTGCAACTGAGATGCCTTGTATCTTTTTTGTCACAGCATGGCTAACAACATGCTTTTACTTTGTCATGTCTGTTTGTTTATAGTACACCATGCACACTAATCAAGGCTCTGATCGAATTTACCTCTCTTTGTATCAATATGGGGAAAGTGCGATGATGAGCAGCTCATTCAGATAAGGTGGAGTCTACGTACATATAATGGTATTATTTGGGCTTGTTGCTTCTACCATTAATTATTGTTAATTTCTGTCGTGATAGATAATGACCAGTATTTTTAAATTCCATAGGGAGGTATGGTTAGCTCCATGAAATTCAGAGGCACTGAAGTTTCCATACAGCATATGAAAATGACCACGCTTAAAAAAGAAACCTCTTTTACATCACATACCTCCTCAGCACTTGGGAGCCCCTCTCTATAGCCAGACTTCCCTTCCTTTTAGTGTCTGTAGCCCTGACTTTAGGCACCTCACCTCAACCCCACACGAGAGAACCAGGATGCGACATGTCACTGACTCTTGGAGCCAGCAGCAGGGAGTGGGTAGGGTTTAGACTTTAATATATCAGGAAAGTAACATTAAGACAATTCTGGTTACACCCAGAAACTGATTTTCAGGCATCTGAAGACTTTTAGTGATGAAAATGGATATATTTTTGGCTTAGGTGATATGTGAAAATCACAATTTTGAGAAGTTGCATTTCAGACTTGAGTATCCAAAGAGGCAGTTATGCAGACTTGTACTTCAAAGTAGTTTAATCCTAAGTATCTTCAACCTAAGGAGTTTTCAAATGCTATGAGTCATGTTTTCAAAAAACCTTAAACCACATGTGGAAGCTGACAGATAGAGAGAAATGTACAGGCTAAGAATTAATAAGGTCATGTCAGGGGCACTTGAAAGAGGTGATGGTGGACCTAATAACACTTGTAACTTTGTAGAAAGACTCTGCAAGATCTTTTGATCAAATGCTTATGTTTCTTCTGCATTAGCCAAAGCACTCCTTTTTTCAGCATACCACCATTCTACTTCTTTGCTGGCGAAATTCTGGTTTATGCACATGGATATTTGCATAACATGAGTTACCATCAACACAGGTTATAAACACTTTTGTATTTTAATAGTAATACTCAAAGAATGCAGAAATCCCTTCTGATACACTTATAGTTATGCATAACAAAAAAATACTCATTGCAGAACCTTTATAATCCTGATACCTTCATGCCAAAAAATGAATGGGGCTGAAATAAAGGAGGAAGGACTTCTGTGGATAGAGACTATGAAAGTACACAAAGCATGTTTTTTATTCCAAACATGGTTTTGTGAAGACTGCTTTATGGCATAATATTTTCTCATTAAAAGAGAAATTGCTACCTTTTGACATTTCACTGCAGCAGGCATTCTTTGCAGGCAATACATCTATAATAATTCATAGATATGTGGAAACAGTTGGTTACAGTGATCTGAGTTTACCAGTTGCCACTGCTGGTAGCTACATTAACTTTGACTGAACATAATCTGATAGGTCATAGAGCAGTGGTGGGGGATTCTTTGCCAACGAAACAAATAATTGGAGTCTGATTTCTGTTTTCACAGTATTGTAAATGTGGAGCAGTTCCAATGAGGGCATGGCTTTATTACAGCTAAATTCAGAAATGAGAATTGAGACTGTTCATGAGGGTTGCATAAAATTAATCTTTTTCAGGGATGAAAACAGTCCTATACTTCTTATAATGAAGGGGGTTTTTTCCATAATGCTTATCTAGATGTACTTCCTTGAACACCATTTTGAAACAAATAGCCAGACCCTGTCTTGAGAATCATTGTCTATTGACTGTGTGTGGATTCCAAATTTCTTACTAGTCATGTAAGTAACTGAAATTCTCTTGGGCTTTTTTTAATTGTCTAAACTGGCCACTTCTCAAGAAGGGGAGCACTTTCATATGCTACAGCCTTATGCAGGACCTCCCCAGTGCTGAGGGACAGTAGCAGCTAAGAGTTGCTATTTTTGCAACTTTTATTAGTCTAAAGCAGATTGCATTGGCAGTATATCAATATTTTTGTTTGGTGGGGTTTTTTGTTATTTTTAATAAAAAATATCTTCTCTTGGAAAAATTCTGTGAAAAAAAAAATTAATCTGTGTTTTTTCTCCACAAATAACACATTTTCTACAGAGACCACTTTGACCATACATACAAGGTGCTTAATGGTTAAATGAGAAATTGCTGTATTTTAACATTTTAATAAAATACAACCATAAAGTTGTCAACTGAGGTAATGTATAGTATGATTTAGTAGAGTCCTGGGAAATATGCACTGGGTTGTTGCCAGTAATGAGACTAAATCACTGCTTTGTATTAGTCTGTTTTGCAAGATCAAGAGTTGGAATACTTAACTGTGTTAAAAATAAGAACCCATGTAGAAAGGTACTGGTCAAATAATGACAGCTGGAAATTAATAGTGGCATGGCAAGAAGACAAAGTGTTGGTATTTGTATATTCAGGACTACTGCTCTCCCTATATATAACCATGAACTCCAGTTTGTAACACAGTATTAGTGTCTTTGAAGATTTGCAATTTCCAGATTTAACGTTCCAAGGAGGAACAAGCTCTGCTGTAGTGAGGAGACTGGAGCAGACTATCCAGTTTTATGCTCTGTAAAGATTACATCTAAGGAGCACCTTCTACTGCCTCTTGAGTCCTGAGAAGACCTTGGGGACCCGTGAGTGTTGATGGAGTAGAGCACAGCTGAGACCTGTCCATACAGTCACTGCAAACTGTCAGAAGTGAGAAGGAGACAATGCTGCAGTAAAATTTTGTCATCACTAAAGGCAACATGCCTTTTTTCTGTGGGTTATGATTTTAACACTGTGTTGCTAATTTGTAGTAAGGTAGCTATTACAGGATAGGGGAGGAAAAAGGGGTCTTTCTCATTATCCTGGTCTCCTTATCTCCTCTCATTGTCATTACTGTCATATATGATGGCTATCTGCAGTATTTTTAGTCATATTTCATAACTCCTATTTATGTGTTTGGCAGAGCATTGTTAGCACTAGATATACTACCTGCTGAAGAGTATTTTAAGAGGAATAACTATTAAATGTGAAGCTATTTATGGGGTTTAGTTTTCAATGAATTGCTCATATGTAAGAATCTTTTTAAACAGAATATATAGTTTAGTATTTGTTCCTTTTCCTTGTAATGATTGTGTTCTTTACAGTGCCACAGGCAGTTAAGCATTAGCTTCACTATGAGCAGATGAGTTTAAACTGATGTTATTTTTTGGGTTGTATACTTTTTATAATGAAACAAACTAAAAAAAGAACAGACTGTAATTTTTAATCACTTGTCTAAGATGAATTAGCATAAGTGCAAGTTGGAATCCAAATTATGACAACTATATTATATGCAATAAATATAGCTTAAGCTATAATACACAAAAAAATGGGTGCCTCTGCACCATTTTATTTAAATGTGTAGATGTAGAAGCTTGATTTTCTGAGCTTATTTCAAGTTGAATGTACATAGGAAAGGAAGGCTTCAACTTAGTTATCAATTCTCCTTTGTTTTTATACTAAAGCCAAAAAAAGGCCAGACCGAAATCAAAGTAATGTATCATTTTAATAGATGTCTGA
The DNA here is from genome assembly GCA_013396695.1 of Sakesphorus luctuosus. NCBI lineage: Eukaryota > Metazoa > Chordata > Aves > Passeriformes > Thamnophilidae > Sakesphorus > Sakesphorus luctuosus. Next base: position 211,496 of record VWZD01005134.1, on the reverse strand, counting down.
AAAGAAGAACCTATAGATTTGGTTAACAGAAAAAAATATGAAAAGTATTTCATGCATTAAACAACAATACTTGTACAAAATAGATGAGAAAAAACCACAGAGTTCAGTTTTCCTGAATGATTTGGTTTTAAGTGGTTACTCCACACTAAAAAGCCATGAGCCAGATGCCAATGTTCTCGTAATACTACTTGATGCATGATGCCAGTGAAATCTATGGACATAATCAGGAAGCAAAGCATTAGTAAGGTATAAAGTTTAGTGAAATAGGAAATTTTCAGCAAGAAATGACACATTCAAAATTACTGTGAGAAAAGTAATGAAAAGGGCCATAAATTAATTATGAGAGTTAACTGTTGGCATTACCTTTTTCTCTACAATTCCTAGATTGCCCTAAAGGTTTTTCATTCTGTTAAAACCTCAACCTATCTATCTTAGGAAGGACATGATGCCACCAGGTACTTTGTGATATATTTATAATATGAAGATACATCTTGAAAATACATCAAAAGCTACTGTTGAGATGCAAAGGCCGTTGTGCAGAGGAAGCATCAGGAAGGGCTCAGAGTAACAACCACAGAGGTGTGAGGACATTCTTGCTTTTGTGCCCCTGTGTGAAGTTGGGGAAACTCCATGCAAAGGAACAGGATGGCATCAGTGTGGCTGGCCTTGAGGCTACTGACTCACTGACATTGATCAAGCTGTTGTTATACCTGAGCAGAGAGGCAAGTTCACTGTCTACAAAAAAACAAGGACACATGGCATTGCACAGTCTATCAAGGTGCAATGAGCACTTCCAGAACAGCAACCACACTACTTGGGGAATGTGTGTTTATATGTGCATAGTATCCCCATCTCCACTGACTGTTCCTTGAGGAAGGACAAAGTCTGGGATGTACTGCAGCTACAATGCAGGCTGTGTTACATCAAAAAGATTTCTAGAATAAAGGACAATTTCAGACCAAAATGGCTGGTGTTGAACTTTCCCTTGTTGCAGCTTTTTTTATCATTAATAGCTGCGTTGTCCAAGAATCCTGAATGATTAATGTGAGTGTATGCTCGTGTCTAAATTAATTTGTATTTAGATGGTATTGTACCTAGTGATCGTGTGCTATGCCCATAAGCAGCCCTTTGATTGCTGTACAACATTAGTAGCAATAGTGACTTGTGAATAGAGAAGTATAAGGGAAAGAGTGGAATATACAATATGTAGAGAGAATGTGCCAGAATATATGAATGACACAACGTTATCAAAGCTATTTCAAAAGTATATTTTAGAGGCTGCAGCAACTGCCAGTCCTAGAATTTAATCAGAAACCAAACCTTTGAAAAGACTCTAGGAGAAAAAAAAAATGAGGTAATATAAAAGTGTCACTCAAGCCAGCAGGCAATGCTAACAAATTGCCACGTCTTTGTCAAATGCTCATCACTCATTCCAGTGTCAGGTAATGGCCATACAAATTGTAATTGTATAGACTGGGGCAAGATGTTTAGACTAAGCAGTAATGCTTGCTATTTTATTACATGAATGCCTTGTAAACTCAGAAAATGTTGAAAGAACTGTAGTAAGTAAGAGAAAAAAGCTCAGAAATAAATGCACTGTAAAATAGGATTAATGGTATAAATTTAGGATTAGCATAAATCCTATTTACCCCTACTTAATAAGGCATTATAAAGCAAGCAAGGTTTATGTAATAGGATTTAATCTTACTTAATTTTCTTTTTTAAGCAAATATCCAGTTGACCCTAACACATATAATACAAAAGACCATTAGTGAAGTGTTCTGCATATCCTCAGAATCTTCTGTGATTAAAGGTGGTGAATATACTTCACACAGTTGTATGCATGTTCCAAGTTACCCATGTTACAATTTTGTTCCACGGTTGCCCTGTAAGAAAACCTGTCACTAAAATCCAGAGGAAATTGTGATTTTCAATAAACTTAGTAGTCTGGTCTCTCCTCCCCCCATTTTTGTTTAATTTGTTTGGAAAGACTAGAAATTTTTACTCTCTAGTTGATTATACACCCATTAATATGGTAAAATTTAGTTGTTTAATAAATGTGCTCTGTGTATATTCAATAATTTGGTACATTTATGAGTCTCTGGAAATAAATAGTTTTCCAACCAGTAGTTTTTTATTCTGACTGTAACTCATGAAATAGTTTCAACTGATAGTAACTGATGATAACCTGTTAGATTTTATGTAGATGGTAGTATTAATTAGCAGCTTTCTTACAAATATATTTGTAAGTTTATATTCCTGAATAACAAAAATTGTCCTATTTGCATTTGAGTAATACTTTTGTCTCCAGATGAAGATTATTTATTAGGATATGTAGAGCTGAAAATGCTTTATTTATTACTGGACAGAGTTTCTTCTCCAGATTTTGTTAATTTTTATCCATTGTCTTTGGCAAGTGTAGATAAATAACATTTGAAAGTTTGCTAACTTATAAAATTGCCACAAGTTGAATGCTGTGACAGCAAGATATTAATACCCAGAAATAAATCATCTCAATTTAGCTACTTGCAATGAAGTTAACATTTTTCAGATAGTTTTAGACATCTCTCTGCCATTGTTGCTGTCATTTTCATTGGTCAGAATTAATTTCTGAGGCTTTCAGAACAGTTGAAAAGCTTGTCTTGCATATGAAATACTAAGTAAATTTTCTCAGGATCAGTTCTGTAGAAAGTGCTGGTAAAGTTAATGACAGCACCTGTATTCCCTTGAACTTTGCATGGCCGTGCTAAAGGTTTTCAAGGTTTTACATTTGTATTGGTACATTGTAAATACCAACTATCCAGTAGCTGGAATTCCTTTCACCATGTGAGCATTTGTTAACCCTATTGCCTGTGTGCTGCTTACTTTTATAACACTCTTTTTTAAATTTGTGATAGACTATTCTGGAAAGTCAGGGTTTGAAGGTACTTTCCCTGGTTATGAAAAAACATTAATCTTGTTTATCAAAGATGTCTGTGGAGGAGACCTGTTGCTCCTCAGGTGCATAAGTGATTTCCCTGCAACACATGAGCTGAATACTGCACAGAGAAAGCTGCCAGCAAGTGCATCCTCAAGGAAAGTGTCACTCCTAAGCAGAATGTTTACAGCCTGGAGAATCTGAGATTTAAAAACAAAACAAAACAAACAACTCCCTGGTAGCTCTCTTCTGCCACTTTCAGAGGTTTTTTTCCTTTTCCTTCAGGAAATGGGTTTTTGTTTTACACCTGAATTCTGTTTCTTAGGCAACACAAACTACACGAATTGTTACTAATGTGCTGTTAACTACGGCACAATTACAAAGTAATTTTCTTGGGTTAAGACACAAACTTCCTAGCCCCAACTTCTCCGTGTCAGTGACAGTTTTTGGCTGTTGAAACCACGTGGTGCAGTTCTTTGAGAATGCCTTCCTTTCTTCAAATGCATTTCAGTACATAGTATTTTCTTTTAGTACTCTATCACTTTTCTCCTCAGCTGGACAGGGGAATAACAGTACTGAAAGGCTCGTGGGTGAGGAAAAGGACAGGAAGAGATCACTCAGCAGTTACTGCCACAAGCAAAACAGGCTCAACTTGGGGAAAAATTAATTTATTACCAATCAGATCAGAGTAAGATAATGAGAAATAAACCCAAATCTTAAAACACCTTTTCCCCACCCCTCCCTTCTTCCCAGACTCAATCTCACCCTCAAATCCGCCCCAACCTGTGCAGTGGAATATGGAATGTGGATTGCAGTCAGTTCATCACACCTTGTCTCTCCTGCTCCTTCCTCTTCATGGGAAAGACTCCTCACATTCTTTCTCTGCCCCAGAGTGGGGTCCCTCACACAGGAAACAGTCCTCCATGAACTTCTCCAACATGAGTCCTTCCCACAGCCTGCAGTTCTTCAAGAACTGCTCCAGCGTGTGTCCCTTCCATGGGGTGCAGTCATTCAGGAACAGACTGCACCACTGTGGGTCACAAGTCCTGCCAGCAAACCTGCTCCAGCATGGACTCCTCTTTCCATGGGGACACAGGTCCTGCCAGGAGCCTGCTCAAGCATGCACCTACCATGGGGTCACAGGCTCCTTTGGGTATCCATCTGGTCCAGCATGAGGTTCTCCCTGGGCTGAAGGTGGATCTCTGATCCTCCACGGACCTCCAAGGGCTGCAGAGGGACAGCCTGCCATGCTCTGCACCACGGGCTGCAGGTGCGTCTGCGCTCTGTTCCTGGAGCATCTCCTCCCTCTCCTTCTGCACTGACCCTGGTGTCTTCAGAGTTCTTTCTGCCACATATTCTCAGTCCTCTCTCTCTGTCTGCAGTTGCTGTTTTGTTTCACTCTTCTTAACTACATTATCCCAGAGGTGGGCTCAACCCTACTCAGCAGCAGGTCCATCTTGGAGCTGGCTGACACTGACTCTCTCAGACATGGCAGCTTCTCATGGAAACCACACCTGCAGCCCTCCACTACCAAAACCTGCCCTTGAAACCCAATTTAGCACAACTTGGAACAATATAGTTGGTGCTTTTTCCAAGTCATCCTTGATTTTGGGACTTAATGCCATTTCATTTCCACGTTCTCTACATGTTTAGGTGATGGTCCAAACATTTTGGATAGATGACTAGTGGCTACACAGAAGTTGCACAGGTTGTTTGACAAGCTCTTTTAGTATGTTATTGGTATTACTAGCAGCCTAAAATTGCTGATTGAATTTTCCAAAGAGCAGGCCACGTATAAAATTCAAGTAATTTAGTATTTCCATTAATTTATAGAAAATATTAGTTTATTGTTTCGAAAAAGCAAACAATTTAATTTTTAAAAGTCCACTTAAAGTGTAACAACTGACTATTCACAAGACATTAAAATAACTCGTCAGTAAATAACTCAATAATGGGTCATTGTGAAAGGTACTTCTGCTGAACATCATGTCAGTATTGTGAGTGATTGTGCTGCTACAACTTTGAAAAATATGCCTGTCACTAATTTGATAATTGAATATATATACAAAATATAATCATGAATTGTAGGTGTATTTTATAGGCTGTGGTAAAGAAATGGTGATTTATATTTTAAAAAGTAGGCTTTGTTCCAAGTCTGTGAAAGAAATTGGCTTTTAATATAAACCTCACAGCCAACATCTGATATGCTTGGTTATTTTCAAAAACATAGAATTATAGAAACACTCTGGACTTCAGTGGAAGTGTTTGAAAAATCTGTACAAATGTGTCCTTTGTACTCCCTATCGATAATCATATTTTGGAATGACCTCTAATGTCTTGTTTTGTTTGCAGAAGGTCTCTTGACAGCATTAATGCTGCTCAGGGATGGTTAGTGACAGGTGACTTACTGGCACACTCTTGTGATCTGATCTGGGGTCCTGAACAAGCCCTCTGAGGCCTTTCTACCTGCAGACCCACATCCATTCTGTCTCCCTGGTCTCCTCAAAACAGTGGTGGAGAGGTGCAGGGATGTCCCAATTAATCCCCTACCCCTTAAGTCCCCGAGTTGATTCTCTTCAGTGTCTGTAACAAGCATTAATGTATTTTCACTGGAAGTTGTGGTGGGTAGGGTGAACAATCTAGAAATATAAACCAAAACCCTATTCACTACCACTGTTGAGTAAAATTTAAGGAAGCCTTTTTTTTTTCTTGTCATTTGCTCTATACCTCCCTGTTCAGAGAAAATTATAATCTACTTCAGGAAATCAAGTGCTGTGTCTGATTAGCTCTTTAAAATACCACTAAGTAGTGCAGCTTCATTTATTTCCCTTGATACATCAACCAACCTATTGCTTGATGACCCTCATGGAGAGGAAATATTGTCTGTCCTTCAACTTCAGGTTTCATATTAAGGAAAAAAAGTCGTTCTTGTTAATGTCATTCTCTTGGGTAGAAAGAAGGACATTTACTAAGCTATGTTGCACTGTGTACTATAAGGTTTGAGCTGTCCCAGGTATCTCAAATATGAATCTGAAGTTCTGAAAAAATAAAAGTAATATTATGTCATCTATTCCTTTGTTCTCTTGTTCTCTACTGATACTTCCTTATACTTCTGCTTCTTTTTCTTGCTTATCTCATCTTTTGAATTTACTTGCTCCATTTCTTTTTAACTGTCGTAGAGCCATTTTTTGTGAAATTAACCATTTCATAAAAATGTGTTGAAATTGCTTCCGCTGAGATATCTCTACCTTTCCCACCCTTCAGTTGCAATTTTATTTTCTGTTTTCTTTTTTTTTGTCAAAGAGTACAGAGAGTAAAGGGGGGGTTAGTTTTTGTAATATATTTTTGTAGTTCTCCATTATTACCAGAAGTTTTTCATCATGAAAAGAGGTGCAAACTCTGATAGAAGTTCCAGTCTTTTCAAATACACTGAAGATGGCAAGACAGAACTTAAAACATTGATTCATAAGTTATTTTTTATTTTAAATAGGATTTCCTGCTAGTATACTAAATGTTAATTGAATTAATAATTTTCTGCATCAGACATTTTGGATAATGTATTTTTGCTACATGGTTTTAATTCATCCAACAATATAGTACAAGTTACAATCGGATTTGCTGTGTTGATCCTTTTAATAAATATTCCATCATCTTCAACAGTATCATCCCACTGCTTCAATCTTTTTCTTCTCTCTGTGTACTTTCATATTAATTGGAAATGTCTCATTCTTCCTTCCAAGATCATAATGTTTTATATTGCATCTTTCATGTCCTGAGACAATGTACTTCTCATTTACTTCTATCTTACTCCTTTCCCGCCTCTTCTTCCTCTGGTTCATACTATTTCTGGTGGTGATCCCACACCTGCCTTACAGCCATTTTTAAGTGTCTGCTTCTTCTCTTTAAATCAACAATAACATAGTACATAAATGTACAATAAAAATAAAAATAGTAATTGTGATAAAAGATTTCTGAGAGGAATGAAGCCTCAACTAATTAAGATACCACATAATGTATGTAATCTTTTTTTAAGCAGACATTATTAAAGAAACCTGAAGTCCATAGGTATGCTTTAGAAAACAGATTTTAAACATTATGTCCAATATATCAAGATGCCTTTCTAGTAATAAATTTGAATTTTTAGCATATTTGCATTTCCACTTCATCTTGAAGCCACCTACGCAATTGTACATTTAATAACTCCACCCAAGTAATTAAATAAAAGTAATTAAAAGTAAATTAGTAGTTAAATAAATTAATAGTACTGAACAAAGGATAAAGCCCTGTGACTGTTGTTGTCTCTTTCTATTTTGACAGCGGTTATTGGTAACTACTCTTGTGAGTCTGATTTTTTCCAGTATTTCTGAACCCATCTTTAGATGAATAGATGTGTTTCCTTAGCAACTCCATGGAAAAGCCATTCAGATCTTATATGGGCCAAATTGTCTGTGAAAATTCCATTTTTTCTCAGTGAACAAGATATGTAAACCAGTCCTTTCCAGCTAATTATCTCAGTCACATATCTAAAACTAAGAGGAAACATTCTGGGCCTTTGTCAAAACTAAAATCTGTGAATTTCACAGATTTCTGGGCCTTTGTCAAAACTAAAATCTGTGAATAACGAAGAATGAAAAGCTAAAAAATAAGAATAGGGAAACTGAAATGTCTTTCAGTGGATAGAGAACTTAACTAAAGATACGAGTCACAGTCTTAAAAAAAAAGAAAGAAAATTTAGTGTTAAAGATTGCCTCTGGAGAGTTGAAGGTCTGAGGGAATACAAAACAACTTGTTCTTTTCACGTTTTGCCTGGTAGTGCATAGGCACTAATGGAAGCTGTTACTATTGATGAGCTACTAAATAGTAAAAAACACCTTATAATTATTTTTGCTGTGTGAAAGGAAATACTGCACTGAAGGATAGAAAAGAGAGACAAATATTTGGATTTTTTTAGTTATTTCAATAAATGCAAAAATGCGTTTAAAAGGACAAATTTTAAATTTGTCTAAAATTTGGGAATGAAGCTCATAAAATTCTCACAGATTATGTAGTTGCTTTTTAGGAAAATAATACCTGAGTTTAGCCTGCAACAGAATTTAAGAATGAGATACTAAACAGGTATGAATATGAGCTACAAGAAGTCTGTGAAATAATCCATGGTTATGTTACCAAAGTTATACTATTAACTTTTCTTAATTACTTGCAGACAGTTGATATTTTTAGAGGCTGAGCTATCCAAAACCCAAGATTTTTTAATATTGAGAAAGAAGTGATGTCCATAACTCATGGAAGGTTTCTGAACAAAATGAGTTCAAAATAAGATAAACTGTCGGAAAATATCTATGGTCTCTTACTAAAGCAAAATTTGATAAGAATGAAGTGCCAAAAATATTTACATCTCTGTGCTACAATCACTTAGTATGCAGAGAACAAGGAGAAAATTCTGATGCCCATGGCTGGAACAGCTCTGTGTGGAACAGCTCTATCATTTATGTATGTGATGTGTATGATGTTCAGCCATAGACTATCAAAAGTGGAATCAAGCCTTGCTTCTCAGGTTCTTTGATCATTTCAGTAAAGTACATGGAAGGAGAAGCTGAAATACTTTACTAATGTCTGCAAAAACGCTTTTTGCATACACATCTAGTTTTGCCTGTTATCCTAGTTATCCATATTTATCCAGTCTTCTCAGAAATAAAATCTTAATCTATTAGGCAAGTTTCTTATCTTTTATAAATAGTTTATAGTATTAATAATTGCAGTGTTTAAAGCCTCTGTGTCTATTTCAAGCCTGATTTTCTCCTCTATTCAGCAACAACTAGTAAACTATTTTCAGCTTTGAATGGATGTATCATGTTGAAAAGTTTTTCCCTTTTTATGCTATATCTTAAATATGTAACAGTGCCTTCAAGACGTTTGATATGAGCTTGCCTATATTTACCCATGCATGTATTTTAGTAGGCCCTAAAAATAATTTGATAACCTTTGTCTGTTCAAGTGCTAAAGGAGCTACCAGCTGGAGGTTTCCCAGCAAGTGTCTCTAGACCAACTGGCTCCCCTAAGGGAGGATATAAGCAGCTTCTTCATTCATTTTCGAGAAACCAAAATTAAGACTGTCTCAAAGCTGCTCTGAATTACCTCAGATCTAGTAAAATGAAACAAACATAAGCTTTGATAGACAGATAGTACCAGTAATTATACAGAAACTATGGAGAATGGGAACCAGATGTAATTGGTACTTTTACTTGCCTGTACCTGATACCTGTCCAACCCACTGAAGCACTGCAGTGAAAAGCATGTTTTAGTTAGTCTACTCTAGGTCTTTACTACTGCATTATAGTACATCTGTCATCAACCTGTGTTATGTTTATCCTTCTCTTACTCTTTTTCAAACCTTTCAATTATATTTTCATTTGCAATGCACCCTGAAATCTACTGAGGTTGCATCAAATGGGCTTCTAATTGCATTTCTTTAATGCTGAGTGTTTTGTTTATTATCTTCCTGGCATAGGGCACCATTCCTAGCTTGATAAATTTATTAGAAGTGTTTGTCACCACTTTTTGAAGAAGTATTTAATCCAGCTTCAGTCCAGGGACAAGGAGTGGTCCTCCATTTTCATAGGTCAGTGTCTTGTGAAAAGGAGAGGCAGAAATTGAAAGATTTCTTGTCCCACCTGTATTAATATGAAGTTATTAGTTATAAGCACTCTCAGAACAATCAAAGCCTTATCTACTCAGCACTGCCTATCAACCAATGGACAGAACACAGACTGGAAGGGTTTTTGACCTCTGCTATGAGACCACACTTAGCAGCAAGAAAGAACTTTCTCTATAGCAGCTTCTGAAATAACTTTATTAATACAAGTATGTGACAGTTACTGTGGGTTTTGTGTTGCCGGTGATAACGTTTAGCTGCATAATTGTATTTAATTGATGACAGAAAAACCCAACAAAAACCAGCACAAAACTCGTTCTATAGACAAGCGACAAGCACTTCAAACTTAAGTTTCAATACAGAAACATGACAGATTTAGCTAACAACAGAAAACTACTAACAGAAACAGAAACACCTAAAACACAAATGTAGAACTCCCTAGGTAACACAAAGCAACAAAATGAACTGCACACAACCTTCTCTGTAACACAAAGCAAAAGGAAAGAATATAGCTTTGTCACATCACCTCACGTGTTAAAAGGAGCTACACACCTTAAAGGAACACAACTTATGTAAAGATATATACCTAGCAAGTTACAAGGTGTAAGGCAAGTTACAATTATTAGTAATAAAGTAGCAAAACACAGTTAGTAAATAAGGTGCCTATAGAGTAAAGATATAGCCCAGTGAAATTAGCATCAAAGTAGCTGTGAGGTAAAAGTGAAAGCATAAGGGTATAAGGTACTTTATAAGGAGTAACGTAACAGGCATAGTATAAGATAGAAGGTATAAAGTAATAGGCATTGTAAGTATAGAGAGTACATGGTTTTCTCACCTCTACATTGTCCAAAGAGACGGGAGGAGATAGGGCAGCTGCTCTCAGCCACCCCCGCAGACACGATGGAATTTCTCCCCAATTTTTTCTTATGCACAATCGCTTTTATACCTTTTTTCCTAGGTGTTTGAGTGGCTTTAGTCAATAATTGGTTTTGAGGTGATAGACAGATGACATAGGGGCTCCCTGTGTTCCCAGAAGATGTCCCAAAGGAGGGCCATGTCATCTTCACAGCACTCCACCCTTTGTTAATCTTATCAGTCTGGCTTTAGCACCTTTGGAAAGCCACTGAGATGTCTTTGTCCTCTGACAATGGTTCTGGGACCATCCCTCCAGGAGGCTGAGGCATTTCCCTCAGCTCCTCCAGAGTTTATCAGGGCTATCACCCCATAGGTCAGTATAAGGCTACTGGGGAATGCTGTTCTTTTTCTGTGAAACTCAACTGTTTGGAACCCAGCCACCTAGCCAGGTGCTCTGAGCACCTCAGACTGTAGGTAAAACAGCATGGTAATGGCCCTTGAGAGGGAGCATCTTGCTGTCAAGTACTCAGATACCATGTATAGACTATGGATTCCTCATGTCTCTAATCACAGTAGTCACTGAAAGCCTGAACCTGAATTTGAAATTAATTTCATTTATAATGAATTCTTCAGTCACTTATGAAATTTATTTCTCTTGTTTTTAACTCCAGTGCTTGAAATAGTTTGTGAAAGTACTGTATTTTCATTGTGAGATGTTTTTCTAGAATGCAACTTGCAGGTCATGTGGCTTTTTATTAAGAAATTATTAACACCTTTGTCATCTTTAAGTAAAATTTGTAGGTAGTATTCAAGATGAAATACATGCACACCAAGAAAGTCTGTAGTGGATGTAGCAAGTATGTAAGTTATGGATATTGCTTCATGTTTAAATTATTAAGGATTGTATGTAGATCCCATCATCATAGACACCTATCTTATTCTTTTATTTCTTGTTGTTGAAGTTTCAGGGACAGATGAATGACTCAGACCACCAACTAAGCCAAATCAGGATCCCTGACAGTCAACGGGAACAGATAGTCATAAGAGTACGTGTTCTACTTTATTCCCTCATCTGGGATTTTTTTTTGGCAGGAACAGTCCAAATAATGAAAGTCTAGAGGTTATACTAAACATTTGGAGAAATACTGAACGTTATGACTGATTGTGGTCCCTGAGGCTGAATAATGTTTTCCTTAACACATGCAAGTAATATGGAAGAGCAAAGAAAGTCATAGCAAATACATTGTGAGGCTTGCCATAACAAATTCCAATTTCTTTGAAAATATTGCATGGGATCAGTGAACCTGTTAATGTTGTCTGGGAAATTTATGTGGTCTCCCATCCAACAGACTCTACATTTCCTGCAGAATATTCATGTGTAATGTAATTTAAAACCAAGGAACTGCCTTAGTTTTCTGGATTGAAGGAGGAATAGTATGCTTCTTATAAATCTTAAAGAACTTGAACTCAGATTTGAAGCATAAATATGATACAGTGGGTTTGCTAGATGTTAGCATGCATAACAAGGACGACATGTACAATTTTAATTACTTTGGACAGTTGAAGTTGTCAATCTATAATGCTGCACACCACATAGTCAGCCTTGGGCATATCAGTACTCTAATTACAGAAAGTTTGGCTCTTCACCAATGTTTTAACATTTGATTTATTTCCTGTTCAAGTTGTTCAATAGAGCCAGAGTTAATTGGTTTTCCAAATGAGTGTTAAAAATATAAAGATCCAGCTTCATTAAGTGGAGGCTGTACTTACTGCGCACTACTGAGTTGTAAATCCTTGTAAAGGTTAGAGAGTGAGATTTCAAAGCCTTGTGTACAAAACCACAACCTGAATTAGTTTATTTTGCTTACAAATTATAGTTAATATCTGACCCTTGGCAATATTTGGCCCTAGCTGCCTTTTCTTTTTTAAAGGGGAAGATAAGCCTGGGGGAAAAAAAGTCAAGCTAAATGTATTAAAAGTAGACCAATGCATTTTATTTATTTTGTGTGATGTTCACCATTTATCTAAAATTATTACAGTATTTCTTTACAATCCAAATGTCCTTTCTTTATTCACAAAAGGGAACAAGCTTTTTACTGAGTCCTTCTGTCTGAAAGATTGTAAAGTAAACAAAGTTTCGCGGAGACAAAGGACTTCACAACACAAACCCATAGGATTTAAGTGAAGACCTTTTATTCCACACAGCACACGGATTATACAGGGTTACAGGTACATCTTATTGGCTAAAAAGGTCTCGCCCCAAGCACGTTAGAACTTTTAATTGGATACAAGCTTATCTCTCACAAGCCCAATGTTTACATTATCTCATCCTGATGTTTTGAGGTTCGTGTCCGGAGTAGAGCCAGGCCTGGGAGTACTCCCCAACATGAGCTATTAGGGAGTAACTGAGGCCTAACGGACAAACAGCAGGTGCGACCTTGCTTTTACTGCCATATCTGCAGAATCCTCTTTTGCTGGGATATCAGCAGAATTCTCATGGCTAGAGCAGTTGAATTCTCATGGCCAGAGCAGTTTGGATTGCTCAGAAATTCACTTTCTGCAACAAGATTGTTTCCAGGCATCTTGAAAATCAGCAATGTATCACAAACAAATCATAATGTCCTATTCTCATGACCTAGATGCTGTTCACGCAGATTCAGCAATGCTATGCTTCTAATAACAAATTTGCAATTAAAGAAACAAAGAAAGTTGGCAGGTGTTTTAACATTTTAAATTCCTATTGAGGCAATAAAACAAGGCAGAAGGACCTTGCTGGTTTTTTTCTCAGGAATAGCTGAAGTTTATTGGCTTTTTTGTTCTTTGTGGGTACATACGGGGGGAAGAGTGGGGGGAGTGGGGGGGTGTTTGCTGGGGTTTATAGGGGAAGGATTGCACTGTTCCCTTGCATTACATTTTGTCTTAAAATATGTTCAAACTTTCATTCAGAAGTATTTGATTTTTAAGACTCTTCAGTTTGGATTGAATAAAAGGAGTGCTGAACACTCTGCAGTGTTCAGGGTGTAGTGTGGCCATAACTGGAGGGAAAAAGCCATGTGGACAGTGTGTTTTTATTTAGGAACAATGCTAGGAGGATGTGGTTGAGAACAGCTGCCAAGCCGGGACTGGAGCTGATCTGCTGGATGAAGTAGGTACTGAAGACACACAGACACAGAACTGGCATGATGCTGCAGGGCTTATCTCCTGATAAGCCCATAAACAAGGACCTCAGAGAAGCAGTGATGCACCTGCAGACACTTGTGGGTTCAAACAGTGGCTGCAGAGGGAAAGGAGTGTCCTGAGGAAGTGTGTGACTGCAAGGCTGTGGCAGGAGAAAAAAAATCATTAGTGGGAAATTAGTTCCTGAGGGAGAAGTTTGTTACTCTGGTAGGCAGTAATGGAAGACAGGATAGCAGAGGGAGGAGCGGGATCAGTATTCATAAGGAGGGTTGAAAACTGAGCCAGAGACCCATGGACAAGAACGGATGATGCTGATCAGTAGGTGAGACTGGGGGAGCTCAGTAGGACACAGGAGAGCAGACAGGGGATGCAAGTTTCTACCAGAAAATGCTGCTGTGGAGATTTAGATTTACCTGTCTGGAATATCTGTTGTCAAAGAGCTGATACACTCATCAGCAGGTACAGTTACCTGGGAAAGCACCAAGACATCCATGTGGTAGACATGAGCAACTTGAACAGCTAAATGAAGGAGATAAAGCTATTCTTGTATTTTTAAAACCTGATATTACAGAGAAAAGAAAAGGCTGGCATAATATTAATAATGGTTGTAGAACAGTAGAGTATACTTTCTTTAGGGGCAGGGCAGACCAGCAGCTCCCCTGGGCTGGGCCAGCTGCAGCACATGTTCCCCTGGGGTGGCCTTGGAGTGAGGGCCCATCTCACCCCGGGCAGGAGCAGGGAAGTCAGGGCACAGGGGACAGCCACAGCCTTTGCATATCGCGCATCTCACGGGACTGGGACATGGTCCCACAGGTGAGCCTAGATCAGTAGCGCCCATGGAGGGGCAGGGCCAGGCTGTGGAGAGCTGGAGACTGGCTCTGCTGCGGCACCACTGGGACAGCAGCTGGGGTGCCCTGAGCAGCTGGGGTGCCCTGAGGGCTGTCGTGGGTCCTGGACCGTGGGCGGGGGGGAGCCCCATGGGGCTGAAATGTGGTCGTGGAACATGATTAGCAGGGAGCAGTCCTAAGGGGCTGAGCAGGGAGATTGAGGACCGGAGATGCCCTCAGAGCCCAGACATTTTCAGCAAAAACAGAAAAACAGAGTAAGAATGTTGTATAGCATGGTAAGTTACTGTGGTGACTATGAAAAAAAGAAAAGGAGAGAAGGGAAAAGGAAATCAATGTAAATAAAAATAATTTCAGGGAAAGATTTTTGTGTTTAAAAGCTCTCAAATCTGATGGAAGTCTTCAGATATGGACAGAGATACCTGAACGTCTCTACAGAGAAATACCACAAAAAACTGTATCAGGTTTTAACCTCACACCTAAAGATCAGAGTCCAAACATTACTAAGCAGTAGTTGAAACAAGTAGGAAACTATTTCTTAGTTAAAATATTTTAAAAACACAGGTATACTAAAATTAGCATTATAAATTTCATTAAATTCTTTTTCCTGAACTTTCCTTAAACATATTTGATATAAGAATAAAACCAAAATATCACCTTTTTCCTGTGGCATATAATTCACACCCACATTACAGATTATTCATAGTCTTCAAATTAGAAGCTACTGTGAGATGTTAACCTGTCTAAATGATGATGTACCAAATAAACTTCCTTCTGTTTTGTCAGGAAACTATTTAGAAACTTGCACTTTCTTCAACCATCGCTTGAACTTGACATTGAGTTTTCTGGATTTAATCAAAGGTCTTATCAAATGCATGGGCTTAAATATCAATGCAACACCAGCTTTGTATCTTGCTACTGATCAGGTTTATCTGAAACAGAATCAGATTTCAAAGGTCATCTTTAGTTCAAACTGCAAGAAATTTTTGAGGAAAGTTTTCAAGGTTTGGTAGCTATCAGAAATTTGTCTTTGCTAAATTCTATTACATGGGAAAATGTTTTAGGGTAAAATTGCAGACTATATACTCTGTCAGCAAACTAATTGTGGTATTACATCTCATTAACAGTGGTGAATGCTGTAATAGCTTTTCCTCAATTGCTGCGGCATTTAATGAGATGCAGCACAATGCAAGCCATATTACTGGCCTGACAATTTGTTCTATTGATTTATCATGCCTCTTTTACTGCTGCCTACCCATAAGGACTGTAAAACATTTGTTAGATATTTATGGGTTTTGAATTCTTACTCCACAAACGTACAATGAGACTCTCTTTGAAGCATTGCCATGTAAGTTAGTGTTGAGTCTTAACTAGATTTTTCTTCTTTCCCTTTTCCAAATTCCAGCTACAGTCTTCACTTCAGTAAGGCAGATTGAAGAATCCATTCTAAATTATCTGAAATTTTAAAAATGCTAGTAATGTCAACATGGATGCCTCTTCCATTTTATAAAACTCAGTTCTGCCAGCAATTTTTGTTATGACTATTTTTTTCTAAATATTTCACTTGTACAGTGTGTAAAATATAATAGAAGATACATTTAAAGAAAGCAATGCTAAAAATTTGTAGAATATTTTTTTAGGATGTAACAAGGATAAGACTGTACTTCCAAGCATAGAGTCATGTGCAAATGTCTTAAATGCCTAGTTGAAATAGCTTTCATATGATAAATATTCCTTGAGAAATTACTCAAGTGATATGAAACATCACCTAAGTATTTCTACTAGAAAATGGTCATAAAAGCCCTGGACAGTAAAATGGAACAACAATTAAAATTTTAGAAGGACTAAGTCTAAAATTTAATTAGAAATATGCACAAAAAACTTACTATAAATGCATGATTATTCATTGGCTGCTGAAATTAATGCACAGATTCCCTTATGAGGTCTGCCTCTAGAATCTTCTGCTTTCATTATTTTTACCTAATGTTGTGAGAGAGAGCAGCCAGAGAGGCAAGACAGTCTGTGCTTTATATAGCTGCAACAGCATCTTTGTACACATTTAAGAAAAACCGAAAAAGAAAGTTGAATTGAGTCAAAGGACATGCTAGGAACTACAAAACACCGCGTTATACCCTAAGAGGGTATCTAGATGTCAGTAGCACACGCTGGAGGTTGATTAGTTGACAGAAATAGCTGGAAGAATTACATAGGAAATGGAGTGTTTGAGGAAATTTATGCTTACATGGGCATATATGAGATTTAAAAAAAGAATAAATTCAATGCTTGGAAAGACATGGGGATAACCATTCTATAAACTAGTTACCTTTTCCTAATTAGAAGACTTTCTAAAGTTCAGAGTGGGTGTGGGTCCTTGGCAGTATGTACTGGATTCATGCTTCTCACCAGAGAATGCAACTTTCAAAGCAGTGAAAAAATCTGTTTTACCACCATGCAAGTACTGTACAGTGTCTGAATCATCTCCTGGCTCTGTTGGAAAGAGATCTGAGGCAGTTGCAACAGTTCTTCCTTTTTCAGAAAATCTGACTTGGCAAGAGAATTCAAGATCAGAGAATGGAATGGGCATCTGGGTGAGTAGTAGCTTACAATTTCTTCTGAAAGTTCAGATGCCTTCCTTGCCTCTGAAAACTAACTCAGTGCTTCTTTTTTCTTTTAAGTTCTCATAACTTAAAAATATGACAGAAACTATTTCTGAAACTGTTGCAGAAAAAGAAATTGCAGTGATATCAAACTATCAAATCCCATCCAGCAAAATTACCTGTGACATCTTTAAAATTAGATATTTGAAGGCAAATTGCATGATAGACCTCCTCCCCAAATCCATGACATTATTCTAGTAGGTTGTATTCCACACAGATGAGCCCAGAGAGCTGGGTCATAGCCTCCTGAGGGGCTGGAGGTGGATGTCACACACAGAAGATTGCTCTGGTCATGATTAAAGAAAACTTATTTCAATTCCTTGGTATTATGTGCTAGAAAAAGCAATAAATGACTGCTGAATTCTTAAGTGTTGCCAAATCTTTCTATTCATAAGTCTCAGAGGTTTCTAAGAAAGAAATTCTAGAACAGATGTATCTGAAAGAACACTGTACCATAACTGTTGTTGTGTAGATGTCAAAATTATTGAGCAGGTAAAAAAGCAGTAATGGAATCAAAATATTTGAAGATGAAAGATCAGGTACATTTTATCAGAATAGTAATGACAATTTCCCAACTGCAATGCAAGAATGTTTTCCATGGATGTACTTGCGAATTGGCTGTTGTCTTTCTATGGAAAAATCTGATTCAGATCTATAAGCCCTTTGCAATTTATGGTAGTTCACTAACATCAAGTTTACAAATCTGGAGAGGTGGGGTATTTGGACACTGTATTATTCTAGGAGTAGATTCTCAACTGGTTGTTTTCTTTTCCAGCATCTTGGTTATCTGGTGCTGTAGCCTTTATTTGGCACTGAAAGGAAGATACTGTCCAGACAAAAGTTTTCTTGTCAACACGTGGCAGTGAGAGATGATTTCGTGCTTCTTATTTCCTTTTTCTAAATATGTTCTTCTTCCATATGTTGTGAATTACTTACTGACAACAATTCAGAATAAAATTTTCAGAGATGTTTTTTTAACAGCAGTCCTGTCATTACTGCCTTCCACTTATGTTGGTTTTGTTCACTTAACTTGGTTGCACTTAGCTTGGTTTTATGCATTTTAAAATTAGGTGTTTATTTTCTTCAGTATGTCTGCTTTTCGCTCTTAAAAGTAGGGTTGCAACCATGAACTTGACATTAAAAAAGCAAAAAGCCCATAGTTTGAAAATAATCACTGCAGAATAGCTATAGATCATAAAATGAATAAAAGATTATAGTTATTGATCTAATAAGCTGGTTGGAAAAAGGGTGCATTTCACAGACTGAGGAAGTGACCAGAGTGTAATTTTTATTTCACCATTTTACTCCCTTTGCATTTAATGAGCACATATCTTAGTGGCCACATATTTGTAATGACTCCTTTGCTATCTGTTATGAAGCTTTATATATATTAGTAAATGGTTCATGTTATAAAAGTCAATAGTGTTTCTGAAACTTGGCTGTTGAGTTGGAATTTCCCTGTAATTAAACTGAGTCTAGGCAAAAATAAGACCTAAAATACGACTGAGTTTGAATTTAAGACAGCTTGGAAATGTTTAACTTACGAATTGTGTATTTTAAAAACAACTTCATACTCATGTTATTGTCTTTACTATATTTCTGGTTTGGATTTTGGGGGGGTTGTTTTTTGGTTTTGGGTTTTTTTCCACTTTTTAAACTTATATGTGCTTTTCTGTGGGAAGCTTGCTAGCTGTGTGCATATCACATGAAAATCATTAAATGTTTAAGAAAAGCAAATATGTATGCAAGCTAAAACTAATTGGTGGTTGAATGTCAGCTATTAGATAATTATTTCTATTTTCAAGCAAAAAATAAGGAGAAAATTAGCTACTTGAGGCCAAAGACTCTTTGAATGGGCTGCCCACTGAGCTGAGCACTCCCTCAATAGACATTATACCAAGTCACAGTGGTTTTTTAGAGACTGAATTGGAGTTTAATTTGTTCTTTGCTTCCCTACACAAGAATGCTAATTTAATACTGTTACCAAGAAAGATTCCTTTAATTACATCAGACAGTCTTCTGTTTGACATTTATAGCTTTAACACAAACTGCACTGGATATTTGGAGGTGCTATATAATAAATTCAAATATCTGAGGGTATAGATATCTAAAGAAATAATATGTGTGTGTTATATATTACAGTTGTGTCTTATGATGGTCTTCCAACTTGCCTGTGCATTCACTAATTCAGTTTTATGCAGATGGATAATGAGTTAATGGAGCACAAAGGTAAAATTTCTACAAAACTGAATGTAAAGGTCCAACTTGAAACCTGTCCTCCCCTTCCAGCTGTGTTCTCCTACCTCCAGTTCACAGTGCCTGTATGTCTATGCTGTAAATCTAGTTGAGGTTTCCCACCTTCATGTGACCCAACCCAAGCTATTGATGGGAATCCAGTTAGCTGTGACTTAACTGAAATCAGAATTTGCTGCCAGAGAGGACAGCAATGACATTTCAAGTCAGGCTCCCATTTCTGTGAGTAACTTACTTGTCTCTGAAAACCAGTGAATCAAGGTCACCTGATCAAAGCTGAGAACTATACCCACCCCCCCAAGAGTTTATAGCAGACTATGAGCATTAACCTCCTCAAGGCTCAAGAATGTTCCATACCAACGTGCCAGGAAGTAAGCAAAGGTGGTAGGAGGCTGGCATGGATCCCTGAGAAGCTCCCAATAAAGTTCAGACCATAAAGAGGAAGCATACAAGCAGTGGATGCAGGGGCAGATGACCCAGAAGGAATACAAATATACTGTGTAAGCATGCAGGATAAGGTTAGGAAAGCCAAAACTCATCTGGAGTTGAATCAGCCAACCGATGTTAATGTCAGTAGGAATGACTTCTGGAGAAACCACAACAGCAAAATGAAAACTTAAGAAAATGTGGGTATAGGGCATGTTGATAAATGACATGGAAAAGACAAAAGTAGCTCCTTCACCTTGATCTTTATTTATAATGTTTGCTTTTGGGAATCCGAGGCCCCTGAGACATATGGGAAGCCTAGAGAAAGGAAGACATTAGTGGAGGACAGGGAACATTTTAACTAGCATGGAAATAAACAGGTTTGTGAGACTTGATGGGATGCACCCATGTCTGCTGAAGGAGCTGGTGCTGTCTGGTGAAATCTCACTTTATAGTCCTTAAACAATGGCAACTGGGGCAGGTTGCTGAGGAATGGGGAAAGAAAGTGTCGCTCCTACCTTCACTTAAGGAGAATCTGAGAAACTAGAAACCTGATATCCTTACCTCAATCCTGAGAATATGATGGAGAAAATCCTGGCAATGTTTTTGTAACATCTTAGAGATATGAAAGTGACTGGGAGTCTTCTACAGGGGTTTACAAAGGGGAAATTGTGCTTGACCGAACTGATAACCTATAAAATTACTAGCCTAGTGGATAAGGCAAGAACAGTGGGTATTATCTAGGCTTTAAAATAAGGCTTTTGACACTGTGTCTCATAAAACCTCCATACACAGACTAATGAAGGTTAGATCAGTAACGGTGAGGTGGAATGAGAGCCAACTGAACTGCCATACTCAAAGGAGTGTGATCAGTGGCATGAAGCTCAGCTGGAGTCTAGTTGCTAGTGGGCACCTCAGGGGATGAATACTATTTAACATCTTCTTTAATGACCTGAATGTGGGACAGAAACTCCTTCACCAAGGTTGCAATTTATAGAGTACTGGGAAGAGTGGGCTGTGCATCAGGTGGTTTTGCTGCTACTCTGGAGATCTCAATGACCTGGAGAAATGGGCTGACAGAAACCTGGTGAAGATCAAGAAAGTGAAATGCCAAGTCCTAAAACTGGGCAGGAATAACCTCATGCTCTAGGACAAGCTGGGGCCAACTGAAGTTTTGCAGGGAAAACTACCTGGAGATCTTGATGAACACAAAGATGCCCATGAACCAACAATGTGCCCTCGCAGCAAAGAATGACAGTGGCATCCTGGCCTGCATTAGGTAGAGCACTGCCAACAGGTCAGGGGAGATGATCGTCTTTGCTCAGCACTGTTGAGACTCATCTGGAGTACTGGGTCCAGCTCTGGGATCCCCAGTGCAAGAGAAATGGACATATAGGAAGAGTCCAGCACAGAGCCATGGAAGTGATTAAGGTGCTGGGTCCCTTGACATACTTATGAGGAGAGGCTGAGTAAGCAGGAACTGTTCAGCCTGGAGGCAAGAAAACCCAGAGAGATCTTATTGATGCACATTAATACCCGATAAAGAGGCGCTAAAAAGACATACATTCCTGTCAGAGGCACACAGTGGGAGTTGCCAGTGGAAATTCAGTGTCAAGGACAGCAAGGGCTGGCTTGAGGGAAGTATCATGGCCAACAGGGCAAAG
Source organism: Sakesphorus luctuosus (assembly GCA_013396695.1). NCBI lineage: Eukaryota > Metazoa > Chordata > Aves > Passeriformes > Thamnophilidae > Sakesphorus > Sakesphorus luctuosus. The sequence goes on along the minus strand of VWZD01005134.1, from coordinate 190,050 downwards.
GCTTTGCCACCCAGAGCTCAGTCCAACCAGAGCTGGTGCTCAGTTTCAGTCAAGGCTCCAGATCATCGGCTTGGTTTGTAGCAGACAGATCTGAGTATCAGGTCTGGTGGGAATGAACAGTCAGACCCATCTGGGTGACTGTCAGGCAAATCCATGGTGGCAGAGCAGAGCCAAGGTCAGGCCAGGAAGCCAGTCGACCAGCTGGGATCCAGATGGAGTCCATGGCCAGGAACGAGCACAGGTGTGACTCAGCTGAGGGCTGGCACTCCAATGTCATCAGTGAGGCAGGGAATGAAGGCCAAGCTGAAATAGGACTCATGGGCCCATGGGTAAGGGATGTGGATGGAAGCTCCAGGTTAGGCTGCTCAGGGCCAGTAAAGGAGAATTGCTGTGAGCAAGAGTGAGTTGGACTGGACAGTCTCAGGATCTAACTTTCCAGTGTTCAAGTTTTTGTAATTTTCTGATAGCTAGAAACAAATATGACATTAAATATAGGGTGAGCATATGCCCAACAGTAACTGCTATGGAACAGGTATCTTTCAGTTCACATTCTACCCTACCCATAGTAACTTACTGTTTTTCCAAGCCCTCAACCCCTCTCTCTGTTCCATAAGCCTACAGCAGAGATACATATCCAAACACACTTTGATTTTAAGCTGTCACATAAAATTTATGATTCTTAAATGCATTAAATGGGCATTAAAATGTGTAATAAATTAAAAGTCTGGCTATATATGTACATATGTTCTGGAAGCTGGAAGTTTTCACTCCACAGATATTTTTTCCCCCCGGACTCATATGCATGTAAAAATATTACACAGATACATTCTTCTTTACATCTCATTTACATAATATATCAGTGCTGGAAGAACCTAAATTGGGTCACAGGAAATCTTGATTCTGCTGTGGTGTTCCTGCTGACTTCATGGACCTCCTGTTGATATCAGTGTGAGTTCTGTGTACTGAGGGAATGCAGCATGTCTGAACTAAGTTCAGTCATGTAGATCTAAGCGAATTTTCCTTTACTATAGTGTATTGCATATTATGAGCTGTTTTGTTTATACATTATAGATTAACTGTTGTCTGATAGCTAAGCTTTCATCTTGAAGTTAAAACTCAATAATTTTCCTAACTATATTTTTATGCAAAATTCAAATTTCCATTTGTTATTTTCTCAGCAGTATTTCTACAAGACATACTTGTCTCATTTTTGGAAGGGGAAAAAAGTAAATCACCAAAAAAAGGGTATAAAAGCAGTTAGTTTTCTTTGTATAATATTCCTGTTGTGTTGATTTCATGCCTGTACTGTGATGTATGCCACCAGTTTAGCAGTCATGCAGTATACTGGTTGTGTTACAGTCATAAGAAATACACTTAATGTTGAAAAACATACTTGCTACAATTTCAGTACAACTCCAGCCCAACTTGTCTTAACAGAAATTTTTATCTCTCCCTGTGCTCATAAGGACCTAATTTTACCCCCGTTAAATACACATTTTCTACTCTACCAAAGTTAATTAGTAGTCAAATATGCTTGAGAAATTTTGCCCCAAAGCACAATCCTAATAAAACTAGGCTAAAGTATGCCCAATGACACTGGAGGGACTGGAATACCTGAAGATTATTAATTTTTTTTATATGTTCTCATCTTCCTAGGTATCATTGGTTTGAATATACAGGTGAAATAGAGGTGAAAGACTGAGCTGCAGTCAGGATATTTGGATAGAAAAACACAGATTTTTGCTGATGTGGAAAGTGGTGTGAGGACAAGAATGGAAGGATTACCTTCATTATTTGTCCATGTTTATTGAGTAGTCTTTCTGCATTCTGTTAATTTAGCTTAGCTCCTTTGCTATAATCTTTAGATCTTGGGACCCTCAGTCAAAAAGATGCTGCTGTTACAATTTCCTTGATTCTTCTATCTTTATATTGCTAATCTCTCAGCGGTGTTTATCTGATTTTGTTTTGACTCATTTACGGAATTGGAGAAAATATTGATGATTTTTTTTTAGTTATATTTTAAAGTGGAAAGTATAAGCATTTGTTGTAGACACAAAAGCTGACATATGATCAATATAAAAGATACTAATGGGCTGTTTTCCTGTCACTTAGCTTTTGATGTAATTCTAGTGTCAGCACTTATTGCAGTGCTGTGCTTCCAGAAAGCCAAAAGGAGAGAGAGAAGCCCTCAGTAGGTCAGCTAGAACCACAGATAAAAGGACCTCTTTCCTGTGCACCACCATGTACTTCTACCTTTTTCTTAAGAATATAATAGCATGAATTGTTGCCATTTGAAAAAAAAAAAAAGTTGAGCAGAAATTAATATGAGACAAATAATGTCATTGAAAGAGTGAGCTAGCCATAAGATGCAGAGGTAGATAGGCCAGGAAAAATAGCTTTATGCTCTTAGGATTATAACTTTTCTAATCAAACAGTTGGAACCTCTTCTAAAACAATTTTTATTTCTTGAATTCGAGACAAAATGTTATGTGTGACAGACTAGCAGATGTCATCCTCACTTCTTTCCAGATACTCTGCAATTTCAGTTTCCACACAGGGCTCTGTCTTCAATTGCCTTGAATTTTACTATGCAAAAAATCCATCCTTCCTCACATAACTAAATCATCTGGACTCTCTGCTAGTTGATCACAGATTACAGAATCAAAGAATCATTTAGGTTGGAAAGCACCTGTAAGATGATCAAGTCCAACTGTTAAACCCAGCAAGGCCAAGTCCAGCACTGAACCATATCCCTAAGTGCCACATCTACATGGGAACTCAACCACTTCTCAGGGCAGCCTGTTCCAATCATTGACAACATATTCAATGAAGAAACTTTTCTTAATACTCAATCTGAACGTCCTCTGGCACTACTTGAGGCCATTTCTGCTTGTCCTGTTACGTATTAGCTAGGAGAAGACACTGATCCCCACCTGGCTACAATCTTTTAGGTAGTTTTAGAGAGTGGTAAGGTCTCCCTTGAGCCTTCTCTTTTCCAGCTGCTCCTTGCAAGACTTGTGCTCCAGTCCTTTCACCAGCTTCATTGCCATTCTCTGGGCTCAGCACCCCAGTGAGAATTTTTCTGCTAGATTAATCTTTTTTATGTTGAATGCTTTCTTGTCTGTTTATCCTCCACTATCACTGGCAGTCACTTCTGGGTCTTGATAGACAAGGAACTGTCCTTGAAAAGGTATGAGGCTATATTATGCACACAGAAATATTCCCATATTCCTTGCATTTTATATTAGAGAATATGTTTCTCACTCCTGAAAGGAATTTATTTATAGGTAGTGCTTTCATTTACTATCTTTACAGCCTGCAGTGTCTGTGTATTTCATGAATTATGATCCTAAGTTACATTTGTGCATTTAAATGTGATCCCTTTTTTTACTCCTGTCTGAAGCTAAAGTTTGTGGGGTGTGCCTTGGAGAGACAATTACTGTGAGGCACTTAGAGCAGTCAAATGACTTGAGGCGATGCTACATTTTGCTGTGCTGCAGTTTTCCTTGGCTAAGATTGTTGGCTTCCTGGCTTCCATTGAGCCAACTCTAGGGGGAAATGCAGAACTGGAACTGAATCAGCAACCTACCTCTTCCTTCTGTGCCAGGGTAATGAGCCTGCCTGTCAGCTGCAGATAGCGAGTCTACTATCCCCCACGAATAAGTTCTGCTATTGCATCTGAGTTTTTTACAACTCCTTCACGGGTAATTTCCTCAACCCCAGCACACAGGTTAGATGTAAATATACTGTCAGTACAAGTAAGCAACTAATCAAGTTACCGTGGCTACATAAAAGATTTCTGTATGTAGGTATTTCTTGCAGTTTGTACAAGCACCATTTTAGAACAAGGAAGAAACATACTTCAAAGCTTAATATTTGCTACTGTTTGCAGTGTACCAGACTAACTGGAGCTTTGGTGTGGTCCATGATGCCTGATCTTACATGGGCAGACAGACAGTTTTATGTCACACAGTCACTGGTATAATCACACCTGTTATACCTCAGTCATTTTACTACATAAGTTGCAGTCACAAAAATATATTCAAGTAAACACTTCTGCTATGTGCTTTGCCTGTGAGCAGGATGGAAAGTGACAGCTGCTATCAAACTGGCAATGTGACTTGCACATGGGACCACTGTGCACCTTATCAGCACCTTATCAGCACCTCAGCTTGGCACGCAGGAGTATTGAAAGGCTGTTACCTGTTTTCAGTGGCTGTTACCTCTGCTGAAACCTAAATAGGTGGTTCCCTTACCAAAAAACATCATGGCTTCGATTGCTTTTGGGCTATTTTTTTCTCAAGCAGACTGCTTTTTCAGAATAATTCTTGTGTTGTTTTTTAACATTTTATGATGATGGTAAGCCTGACATCCACAGAAACACCTGAATGTCTAACACATCTGTGGTGTTAGTGTCTACATAGCTTTTTCAAATCTAGCTTTAATGACTTTTGGGAGAGGTGTAGTCCTTGTTTCTTCTTTGTTTGTGAGGTTTTGCTTTCTCCCCTAGTTTTTTTTAACATCCCCTACCTTCACTATTTATGTGAATAAAAGACTAGAAATTACTCTTGTAAGTTTCATCATGTTTCCAGAGATTTTCATTTTCATTTTATGATGTTCCTAAAGATATTGTCCAATCTAAATGATTCTATGATTCTACTTCACAAATTGAATCCTACAGACCTGAGTCATCCAGACTCAGAGTGTTCCTTTCATCTCTTTTCCTAAACTGTTTAATCTGGGACACAGTATTTTAAGCTTCCAGCATTCTTGTTTACCACAGATCTTACATTAAATTTGCAGTGATAGAGATAAGCATCCTATTGTTGGTTGTAAGCACAGACTCCAAAGGGTAGAAGGTTTCCAAGATAAATGATTCCCAATAATCAGCCCCTAGCACAAGAGGTTATAATTTAAGTTTTTAGAAAGCAACTGGAAGAATTTGGATTTGATGTCCTATTAACCTGGAAAAGTAGTACTGTGAGGCTATTTTGGGTCCAACAGCTGGAACAGTGCAGGATAAACACCAACATACTTTATTTTTTTTAACAGGGACACTGATCACGTATAGCATAGGTAACTGCTTGATTATGTTTCTATTGAAACCATGCCTTAAAGCAGTTGCTTTTTAATTTAAATGTATCTTTCTGTTTATTATAATTTTTGTGTTTACAATCTAGCACTATTTTTTTTTCTTATTTTGATCTACTTTATGTAGATTATACAAGAAATATCTTTCTGGCTCACTGAGATTGATTAGCAAAATTATTATATGTAGGTTTTATTTTTAAATGGCTCCCTAAGGTGCTTATGACTAAAGGAAAAAGTTCAAAGTGATCTTTGATGAAGAAAGAAAGTCATTACAGCAAAGTGTAAAGAAGTAAATTTAGGATATTTGACAGCTTGAAGATGATCCTCTTTCATGAGGATGACTGACTTCCGTGAGGAGTCTTTGGTGATTTCAGTGTAATCCATAGGAAATGGTAGTTTCTTTATGCTCTTCAGTCCTTCTTACTTGTTCTCCTTTGCTGCTCCTTCCTTCTCTCTTCTCCTCTGCCCCGATGTGGGCTGCCCATGGGCCGCAGTCCCTCAGGGGTGTCCCTGTCCCGGGGTGGGTCACCTGCACCCACAGTCACATCAGAGATGTTCCTCCTCCAGCACAGAGCTCCTCCTTCCAAGAGGGAGTCTCCATCCATGTCTCCTCCAGAAGTTAGAATGTTTGAAGGCTTTCTTTAATTTATTTTTTTGTTACTGATGTACTTGGGAACTGAACAATTAATATGATCTTTACTTCCTTTGCTTTACCATCACACATCTTACGGAAATTATTTTTTTAATACATTTATACAATGTGTAGCCTGTATTACCCTAGCTGTCCATGTTGTTTTAAAACTAATTGATATTATAACAACACTGAAAAATGAAATGGTCATGGTTCCTTTGAGTTTGACAGAAAAAAAATTTATTAACAGATATTGGACAGTGCAGGTAGTAAATTAATTTTTAAAATAAATTAAGACATTTATTTTGAAGCTTTTTCTAACTTCTGTACATACCTGTCTAGTAGCAGTTCTTCAGAAAGAGCAGCTCTCAGTCATATGTCTTCATAGAAGGATCTCAATTTCAAGGGAAAGGTTTCACTTTTTTAAAGGGAAAATTTGAAAGGCGAATTTGACAGGAAATCTTTGTGTTATTGTGAAATGTATTGTGACTAATAAAAATAAAAGTATCATTTTATTTCATCTTCTGGTGAATTTTGAAGAAGTTCTGGTTTTTTCATCATACGCTCCCTTTATTTTCTTTACACTTTTTGTTGGCTTTTATGCCAGCATCCACCAGGAGTGGTTGGGCAGACATCCTAAGGCCTAAAAACTCTCTTCACATTATTTTATAGGTAGAAAAATGTAGGAATACGAAAGGTGTTGATCTATAACACATACACAGAAAAATCTAAAGAAGCAAGACTCAAAAAAGTAATAGTTTAATGAAATAAAAAAAGTATTAGGACATAATCTTGACTTTAAAAATACTAACCAAAAATCAGTGTTAGGTTAAGAAAGGCAGTGAAAGTTCTACAAAGGCAGTTTCTGCAAAAGGAACATTTGAATTTCCTGGGCAGACTTCCCTCTGCCATTTAATGTAAAATGTATGTATAAGTAAATACTTAGAGCAAGCAATTTTCAGGTGTTTATACATCAGTGCTCCTGACTCAGTCCTGGTTGTAGTGATCCAGTAATGGAAGAGAGTTATTATGATGTGATGTGAGATTAATTGAAAAGATAAATACAGATAAAGAGTGACAATAATCACAGTCTTGGTGGAGAAGTCTTCACTATCAATCCCTTTCAATGAAATAATTTTTAAAAATAAAATTTAAAACAAAGATTTAAACCACCCTTATTTTTAAAATACTAGGCATACTTACTTAAATCATAATTTTCTCACAAATGGAAAGGTTATTTTTTCTCTCAAATAATTATTGTGAGGTACTCTGTCACCTCTCAGATACAGATCTATGAGTGTGGGCATCACATCAGGGCATCACTAAGTATACTAACTTTTTTATCATCTTGCAATCTTACTCATTTTTGCTGTGCCATTACTACAAATGCGATAAAAGAAATGAAGAGCAGACTACACCCTGTGTGTGGTAGTGAAATCAGATGGGGAAATGTTTTGACAAAGCAAAAGAATATTATGTCTGTCAGGCTAGCTTAAAACTATTCAAAACCTAAAGAATAAGTTTTCAAATTCATCAAACGTTATGAGCTAATGTGAAAGTCGTCCCAGTTGTAATGAACAAAGCCGCACTCTTAAGCTCATCAACCCTGAGATGTATTTCAGTGCAATTTTAACTCATCTTTTTGCAAAGGTATGTTGCATATTCTAAGGTGACATACACCTCTTATTGTTGGCTGTGGACTTCTCATCATGGATCTTAAAGTGTTTGAGTTGGGGAAGCTGTTTGATAAGATATTCATAAAAGGTTTATAAAACAGCCTATTCCATGGCATCAATATCTAATCTCCTTTTAAAGCTGATACGAGTAAGGAATGACTCATACCATTTAGGAAGGTGGTGATAGGATCTATATAATTCTGACAGGTTTTTTCATTGCTCTGACACAGATTTTCACTTTGATTTTGAGCATGTTAATTACATTAACACTTCAAAATTCTGTTTTCTGCATTTGTATAACAGGGATAATGATAATTACTTCTGTCACAGGTTTGCTTGAAAGTTCAATTCTTTAATACAGTAAACAGAATCAGTACATTTATATTATTAATATGATTGATTTTCTTATAAATAATGGCAACTAGAGTATAACACATTTGTACGTTCTGTATTAATACCTATAGTAGTTACATTTCCCAGCTTTAAAAATGAAAAAACTCACACTTACGTGCTTTTCTGATTTTTGTGCAACTGAATTCCATGAGAGTTTTCCCACTCTTTTAAAGAGGAACTGCCCTTAGTTCAGTGGACAGCTTGTTGTTGACATGCTATAACTTATGAAATTATAAAGACCAAAATGTCAATGATGTTTCTGCCACAGGGACTGAACAATCCAGGAGACAGATTAGTCATGCAGAAAACAATTTTTCTCTCCTACTTGTCATTTCTGTGATCAAGGCTAGTTTCTATGAAAAGCAGAGAAGCTGATTTGGGAAACAAATATGCAGTGCTTTTTGCTTTTGCTTTCTCATTGAAAGTGAAAGCAGAAGCAAAATACGAAGTGTTGTTTCTCTTTATGAAAGTAACAAAAGACAATTAGACTATCTCTAAATATGCAAAACCTTTACAGAAACATTACGTACTCAAGAACCAAGATTTCCATTTTTCTCCATATTAGAATAATGTGGGTAACCTCCCAATGCGATGTTATAGAAACTTCATGCAACATGCTTGAATTTTGCTCAGTTATGAAGAAATAGGTATAAGTATTTATGAAGTCCATTGGGGATAATTATGGTTTACAGCCCTGACTCTTCTGTAGCTAGAAAACTAAGGCATAAAGAGGAGCTATATCTTTCTTGTAGAACAATGGAAGAAATTTGATAATTTTGGCACTCTACAGCAGAGTTGTGGTATTGTGCTTTATTAGAAAAAAAGAAAGAAGTGGTATCAGCTATTTTTGGGAGGGCAGACTGATCGTGGATGTACATATTAGATATTTTTGGGACATGCCAACTGGCTCAAAACCTTCCTGAATGATAAATGGAGAACTTAGTGGATAGTAAATAGGTGTTAATAGTATATAGTTGTTGAGCTGTTTAGTTCTGCCAAGATTGAAACTTCAAGGCTGCCCAGAATAAAGCTTTAGGAATATAGATCTCAAAGTCTTAAATGCGTCAAGATTTCAGACATATTGGTAATTAGCCAGGTTTCAAAGCGTCGGTGCTTAAGGCAGCTCCCAGCTCAAAACACTAATACAGCTATGCCCTTCATCTCCACATAAATCTCACAATTCAGGTTCTGCTGGGCTGCCTGAGTGCAGGTTCCAATGGTTTTTTTGAGGACCCTGTAGGGGTCTTGATGTCTTCAAGACATCCACAGAGGAGCAACAATGTCACATAGGAGCCAGGAGGGACCTCTGCTCTGCTGGACTAGGAGGCAAAATCTGGGATATGTTAGTATGTCTAAAATGACAGCAGATCACTATGTGCAGCTGCTGAGCTAAGCGCTCCATATCTGCCCTGTGGTCATATGTGAGGCACTTAGTTTTCACACTGGCACCAAATCAGTTAGTCTTACACCAGAAAACTCCACTGAACTGTGCTTTTGACCTCCAGCAGGCAGTGATGAGAAAGACCTCTTTCAAGGATAAATGTTGTTGCTTATCCAAATGGACTTAAATTTAAATTTTTTTCTTATTGATTTACTTTCTTAAATCAGCCTACCCATATTAGCAAGTGACTTTTTTGTTGTTCATTACATTGAGCTTCTTCACTCCACATCTTGAAATACAGGAACCCCTTGGTTCCTCAGACACTACTGATGATAAAATCCACAAGAAGAATGTTGCTTTTCATTTCAACAAGGAATGTTTTCAGTTTATCCGGGTGTTCTGATTTTCATTCCTTTGCTGAGTGCAGATACATTCATCAGTCTTCCTGGAGGACAAAATTGAGATACAGCCTTATTCAGTTGGCAAGATGACTACAATTTAAAAGCTGAAGGCTGGCTTTTGATCACACAAGAGATGCAACCCTTAATGTTTATTTTAATACTAATAATTCAGTAACATTTCAGTGATGCTTGTAATTAAATGTCTGTCGTGGGTTGAGCTGGCAAAACGCCAACTGCCCAAAGAACAGAGTTAGCCTCTGGCTGAGAAAAGGGAGAAGGGGGAAAAAAACTCTCAAACTAGATTTATGCTGAAACTAACTATATGTATTTATACAGAAAAGAGCAAGTTAAGAGAAAGCTACAATATAACACACACTTACACAAGTTATGTATAACAAGAAATAACCTCCCTCTCCCCAGTTAATACAAAGTCTATCACTCTAGATTCATAAGCACTCTAAAAGACACCCAGCAAGAAGCAAAGTATAACAACAAAATGTTTCTACTTCCCTGAATTCAAACAAAATGCAAGTAGTGGCAGCAAGAGCAGCAGGGCCTACTCCAAGACAGGAGCTGCCCCACGTCCGGCTTGTACCTCGGCCATGGCGGAACTGACCAAACACCTCCCACTGCTGCATCATATCTTAGGTTTGCGCCATCTGGTATGAAATACTTACTTGGTTACCCAGTCAAGTGCTAGCTGTCTACCAATCCAGACAGATTATCTGAGCCTGCTAATTTGAGGCCTAGCTAAAACCACTGCAATGCTATAAGTGTCCTTTCTCAATTTTATAATTCTGAGCCAGGTTTGGGGCTTCCCATATGTTCAGGTTGATACTCAGGAGTCTGCCACTCACTTCACTGGCACATCCCCAAACATTTTGCCACAGGAATAAATAGTGCTAGCCCAAATGACTTAGTTCCTATGTAATATTAATGCTAAATAGGCAAGTCAGTATTCAGTAGACCTCACTGAGATCTATATCCTTGACTGACTACCAGAATGTGTAGAAATACTGAAATCAGGAGGAGACCTCCTTTTTTTATATTTTTAGAGGGATAGTGTGAGAAATCAGGATCATAGATAAGTCAGCATCTTTTGCTTCTTGGATGCAATAACAGATTGAGAGTCTGGTAAAGATTTTAAGTCAATGAACTTTCAGCTGTGGTTTTGCTAATCTGCTTTTAGCCTGAAGTAGAGTTCTTAGACCCACCATAATGGGACTCAGAGGTGTCAAATATTTGAACATTTGAATAAAGAAAATCACTAGTGACAAAAAGAACTACCTTCCTTTCAATCCATATCCCCTGAAGTGAGCAATGTCTTACAGTCATCAAGTGTTTACTTTATGTATTTACTTCCTGCATTTTTTTGTGTGTTTTTAGGATTTAGAATCAAGTTTTATGAACTTTTGCAAAAGACAGCTTATTAAATTGGAAAAAAAATGGAAAGAGTTAAAATTATTTTTGAAATTTTAAATAATTAGATATTTTATGTAATTGTGTATACATTTTTACACTGAACTAGTTCCTAGTCTTGGCTAGGAGAAAAAAAACAACAACACAACCCTTGATCCCATGGATTTTCTATTTCAAAACCCAAATGAATTCTATAATGGAGCACTGTATAAAGCACTGACGCTGCCTCTGTGAATCATGAAGATTTTTTTTTTACATGGATCCCTGAGTCTTTGACCATTGCAATCACAGCTAAATCAATGTCTTTATTTTCTCCAATGCATTAACAGAACAAGGACATGCCAATGAGGAGATACTACTGACATTGTGGAATAGTGGTCTATCAGCTGAATGGTCAGTGATGAAACATGAGCAGCATTAACCATGCCTTTTTAGAAAACCTCCTGCTTAACCAAGGAAGTCCCAGATGACTGGAGGCTGGCCAATGTAATGGTCATCCACAAGAAGGTCTGGAAGGAAGATCAGGGGAACTGTAGACTGGTCAGCCTGACCTTGGTGCCTGACAAGCTTATGGAGCAGATCATCCTGAGTGCCATCACACGGCACCCACAGGACATCCAGAAGATCAGACCCAGACAGCATGGATTTAGGAAGGGCAAATCCTGCTTGACCAACCTGGTCTCCTTTTATGACCAGGTGACCTGCCTAGTGGATAAGGGAAAGGCTGTGGATGTAGCCTACCTGGACTTGAGTAAACCCTTCTATACTGTCTTCCCTGGCATTCTCCTGGAGAAGCTGTCAGCCCATGGCTTGGATAGTGTGCTCTTTGCTGGGTTAGGAACTGTCTGGATGGCTGGGCCCAGAACGTGGTGGTGAATGGAGCCACATCCAGTTGGTGACCAGTCACTAGTGTGGTTCCTTGGGTCTCAGTATTGAGGCTGGCGCTGTTTATAATAATGTTTTTTATGATCTGGATAAGATGATCCAGTGCATTCTCAGTCAGTTTGCAGACTTCACCAAGCTNCTCCAGTGAGTGCCATGTCCAGGATTCTGGGCCCCTCACTGCAAGAAAGACATTGAGATGCTGGAGCGTGTCTGGAGAAGGGCAACAAAGCTGAAGAAGGGTCTGGTGAGTTATTCCTATGAGGAGCAGCTGAGGGAGCTGCGGATGTTTATCCTGGAGAAAAGGAGGCTCAGGGGAGACTTCATCTCTTTCTCTAACTACCTGAAAGGAGGTCGGTCTCTTCTCCCAGGCAATAAATGACAGCCAAGAGGAAATGGCCTTAAGCAGTACCAGGGAAGGGTGGACATCAGGAAGAATTTCTATACTGAAAGAGTTGTCAGGCATTAGAATGGTCTGCCCAGGGATGTGGTGAAGTCACCAATCCTGGAGGTGTTCAAAGAATGAGGGTGTGAGGATAACCTTACACTCATCTTTTAAATATTCAAGCAGTGTCTTAGACTTAGCTGTCTTCTCCTCTGAACTGATGGTGAAAATGTATCTATATCTTCTTTTCTACTTCAGTAAGTGCTGCCATATCCTCTTTGTTATTTATTTATTTAGCTATGAACACTATACCCTTCAGTACTTTCAAAACGGGCCTTTTACCACTTGCTGCCTGAGACCTGATATACATTCCAAAGAATTCAATTTAAAAATCCTTTTAACACTGTTGTTCTTTAAAACAAAGAAAGTTTGAGGCACGAGTAGATTTTTGTCTTAGCCAAGGCAAAGTATTATCATGGCATAAACAGGATAAAGGTGATTTTGAAAATGCTGAATCAATGTTAAAAGGGAAATAGTAATAAATTTTCTTTTAATTCCATTTCCATACTTTCTGAAGTAGAATTGACTAACATATACTGTTATCTGTATTTCATACAATGAAAATAGCTCTGTATAAAAATAAAATAAAAAGAAAGCTGAAAGCTGAACATTGTATAAAAAAATAAAGAATAAAAATAAATTTATATCAATAAAAATAAACAAAGGCTAAAAGATTTTATGGCTTACAGGGCAATACAATAACTGAGGATTTGGCCTGAGGGGTAGGTAAGGTGGAAAGATTTTTTTATAAAAATATTGAGACTTTTCTTAGAAATCTGGAAAGACAACAGAAGTGTTTTGTGTAGGAAGTGATTACATAATTTTCTCTCGTGTGTGTTTTGTTTCTGTGTGCTATGGGGACACACACACATATTTGTCCCTAGAAGAATAATGCACATTGACCTGACATGCAAGCTTTAAAATTTAAATTGTTGGAGAGCTAAAAACACACAGAATTATTCTTAATGCTGATAAGCGTTCTGAGCTTAGTGAGACATGCTAAGGAATAACAGTAAAATTTATTCATTTAAAAAACCCAGCAACAACGCAAGAGTTCAAGTACATCAGTCAGATGTTCACTGTAGTTTATATTGTGCTTGCACATCTGTGGCCAGATAATAAACGGTTCAAATATACAGGTAGTCTGCCTGTCACACTTTACACCCTTTATCTTATCTGGTTGTTAAAAAGAAGACCTAGAAATTATATTCTCAGTTACATTGTTGGACACCATCAGTAGACTGGAGTAGGATGATCTGTACTGCTTTGGGAATCCAGCCCCAGACATGCTTGAGAAGGTTGTTTAATTCTGCTTTTAGTGTTTCCGTAAGAGTTTTTAGAGTAAAGAGGCATTATTAGGCATGAACTACTACTTGTATATGGTAAATTAAAATCAGTCCTGGTCTGATTGGCAGTTCATCAGTATTTTTAATCCTTTTTCGTTCTTCATTTGTTGACAGACTGTGTCAGAAAAGGTCAGAATCACTCTTCTGAGATGAATAGTCTTACAATGGATGGAGCTGTTGGCCTTTTTTTACCCTTTCTTGTACTTTTTCTGTCTTTCTATACCTTGGCAAGCAAAAGAATCAGCATGATAATGCTATTTAGTGTTTTCAGTCTGCCATTTTTACCTGTTTCTGTATCTGTAATGCATTTAACTCAGTTAATGTATTCAACCCTGTCTGTTTTCTGAGTTTTCAGCCATGAATGATAGGCTGCAGGTAAAGACTAAGCTAGACCAAAGCGATTACAACTGCATGGTAGAAAGAGTGTAGCATTCAATAGGGGAAACTTATTTTTCCTCCTATTTTCTTGTTTCTTACTGCAGTCTGGGATCACAACATAGCCCTATTTGCAGCAGAAGAGTCAGGCTGCACCAGTCTTGGAATATGCCATACATAATAACAGGATTTTTGTTCCATGTTTAATAGGGATTTTATTATTGTGTCCCACAGCTGCATCACTTTCATCATCTTAAAAAGATATGCACATTTGATGCGGTGCACAGCACAAAGGCTTGAAGGGTAAGCTGAATGAGTTGCTCTGAAAGTCAGATTCTGAGGTCTATACAGGTTTTCTGTTGTTTTCTGGGTGGATTTTAATGCAATAAAATTCCATCAGACTTTAAGGGGTTAATTCAGGCAGGTCCTCTATCACCACTGACAGACACTTCTCTTAGAATGCTTTCACTTTAGGATGCTGGTGTAGTATTTGACACTCTCGATCTAGTACAGTCAAAGACAACCAGACATCTTTTCCAGTACAGCAATTTCCTGGGCCCAAGGAAAAGAAAAGTATTTCTGAAGGCAGGGATCTGTATAAGGTTTTTATGCAGATTTTGGGGTTCTGATTTGTTGCTGTGCTATCTTCTGAACAATATATCTCTGTCTGTGTCAGGGTTGCATTTGACTTTGAATCTTTATATTTGAATAATTTTTTAAAGGAAATGAAAGACTATAACACAGACATCAGCAAACACTGAGAATACTGAGTTGGGAGAATGCATCTCACTGGTACACTGGGATATATTTAGTCATATGGGATAAAGTTAGCAGAGATGTCTGACACAAAGATCTATCAGGCTGTCAGACAGTGTCCCAAGAGAAATGGTGGAATCCCTACTACTGGCAATATTTAGCATTTGATTAGAGAAAGCACTAAAAATGTGCTGAAAGGAACAATCATATTTGACAGGAGCTTCTAATAGATGATCTGTTCTTTTCCATCCCTAATTTCTCTAATTGCATGCTCAGACTTGAGGGAATAGCAATTTAAAGACTACCTTTAAGAATCTCAAAAAGTGTTAACTACTCTTTACTCTTTTGCTCATTATTATATTAACAAATGAGAAGTCTCATTACATTCTACGCATTATTTTTAATTATACCTGTCCTTTCTGCAATAATTCCTGTACAAGACTGTGCTAGTTGAGTTCAATCTTAGATATTTTTAAAATACAGGAATACAGTTCTGCAGTTCCTTTAATCCTTGTGTTTCCCTACATCATGCTAAACTGTATTTCCTAGTCTGACAATATCTGCTACAAAATTAAATATTACTGTTAACAGCATGCCATGAGTAGGTACTTTAGATTTTTATTCCTGTACAGTACACAGGACCAAAAGAATTTCCAGCAACATTTTTGTTCAAAGGTGATTAGCAGCCCTGCAAATATTGCTGCATTCACTGTAAGCAGCACTTGTATAATAAGCTAGTCATAAGCAGAAAAAGACAAGGAGTAGTTCATCTTTTCTGCAACTGGTATCAATATTTACTTTTTCAAGTGCTAGATTGATTTTCATAACTTTTAAAATCTGATTATTTTTTTCATAGATTTCATTACAGCAACACTTCAAAACTGAATTAAAAAAGTTTCATCAAACATATATGTGTGTGTGTGTGTGTGTGTGTGTGTGTGTGTGTACACACACACACACACACACACACACACACACACACACACACATATATATATATAAACCACCTTATTCAGGTTTCAACTTAAAAAAGACATCAAAGGTGAAATATTACTTAGCTGTATGGCTTAAAACAATACCAAATAAGAGTTACCATTTTTGTGTCTTCTAAATACTACTGTAATGGTCTTTCATAAGGTAAGAAAAATAAATGGAGTTCAAATGTTTATATAAAGAGTCAAAAATTATGCAAAATGCATAAATTACATACACAAGACAATTTAAAATTCATTTTCAGAAATATTTTTCCATAAAATTACCTTCTAGAAAATATGTGGTGAACTCTCTTTGTAACAATCTAGGACATGTGGAATTTGATTAGGCTAGAGCTGTAATTTATGAAAAAGGTATGGGGCGTCTGGCAAATATTAGGGTATGAAGATTCCAACATTACAAATGCCTGAACTCTACTCTAGACCAGCTTCAGGATTTATAAATAAATCTTTATTTGCCTTGGGTTTTGGGCACTTTAAACAAGTTGATCTCTAATTGCACTGTGAAGATTTGTTACTGCTATATATTATTAATTCATTAAGTCCTTAATGGTTAAATATATTTAGGTAGAGGATACAAGTGGATCAAAACCCATAAGATTGCACAAAGAGTTAACCTGTGTATTTTCTTGTCTTCTTTGACATAAAAAATGCAAGGCTATTTTTGTAGAACTCTTTTGTTCGGTGTTGCAGTAAAATTGAACAGATCTAGCTGTTAATCATGATGACTCCTGCAAGGGAATTTTCCAAATTGAGAGACATGGGCAGCTTACAGAATTTGAGGGTGTATTTATTAGAACACAGTATCTTGCATTTGGCCAAGTTGTATTTAAACAGCCTACATCCAGCATTAATAATACATCAGAGTGAAATTTGATTTAAAATTAAATGCAGTTCAAGGTCCTGTAAAGCAGCTATCAAAATATTTCTTCTCTCTGCTAGTACCACAGCATTTATTTGCACTTTAAAAACAATGGCCAATCTAGTTTTCAATGGCTGGAAAATAAAAAGGAGAATTTCTTGGCATTCCCAACCATTCAAGGCCTGGACATTTCATTTTGTAGATTATTGTAGAATTTATTTAACATATTATAGAATTTATTTAACATATAAGGCATTGAGTCTACTAAATCAAAGCATTGTGAAATGCTTTAAACCATCAAAAAATTATATATATGTTTTGCTTATTTGTTTATTTTTTAATTGTAGATATTTTGCAGTTTGATACTCTAGAAAGAATTGGGCTATTTTCTATAAAAAGCAAATCAGTTTCAAATTTCTTACAATGTATTTTATCCTGTATTACTAGGACATACATAAAATATTGTAAGTAAAGTGATTTTCATTAGAAGTATTAGAATTATTTTTCTTCTTTATTTCACAGAGTTGAAACCTACCATTTTTCAGAGCATACTGTGAAAATTCTATTTTTTATGGCTATTCAAGAAGAGTTCATTTAAACTTGGTGCATTTGAGTGTGGGCTGTTACTGTCTGAAGCAGGGTCTTAACACTGTGAAGGAAATTCATATTTAAAGTGATCAGATTGTGTTGTGTTGCTAATCTCTTTCAGCATCTGGAAATTGAAGAGGATTTGCGTAAATCTAAATAACTAAAATAAATCCTTCTCAATGTTATTTTGAGTGTTGAATCAAATTGATACATAACTTTTTTCTCAGGTAGTAGAATACAAGCCTTTTTCCAAATATGTTCCTCTTTGCTTCTACACGCCATTTTCCCCTGACTATAATTTCCTTTATTAGTGGTAGAGTAGTATTTCCTCCTGAAGTGAGTGCTACCAATGCTAATGCTGTTTTGAGATTCTTCTAAGGTTTTTTTTCAACTGCACTTTGTGGGGAAAGACTTAAATTTGCTCATTTTCAAATTAGTCTTTTATTGAATTGAGCTCTATTTTAATTTTTTCTTAATTTTTCATCTTTTTTGTTATTGTTTTTCAACTCTGAGCAATACCAAAACTCTTCAAAATCATCCATAATTATTTAGAAACATTCTTATCCCCACTGCAGTTTCAATGTGCATTTCTGTTCTTTTATCTCCAGTCCAGGATGTATCATTGTCAGGCCAGAGCAAATCCTAGACATTAGAAGACTTTCCTTTTCCCTAACACAAAATAAAGAGGTCTTTTTAATGTTCTGGAAATTGTTTTATTAATAAGTACCCAAGAAAAGATAGCCTGGCACGAAAACCTAGCCTAGAAATGTCTATCAGTTTGAATATTTCTAATAGTTCCCCCATTGCATTTTTTTTTAAGTTAATTGTGGGAGGCTTTTTCTTCTGAATGGTGGTGGCAGCTACCATGTGAAGAAAAGACTCCTGCAGATAAAGAGAGTCTTCCCTGGCACCCAGCCACAGTCCCTTGAATATCCTTGAGAATCTAAACTCATCACTAACTTTTTAGAGTTCAAAGAATGCTGTTTCCCTCAGGTTATGCTTATCTGCACCCTCATTAGTTTCATCAAAGAACTTTGAAAATTTAGGGAATTGCTTTCTTCCCCTTCACTGAAATTGAAAGGCTTGACCCTATCTACTTTTCATGCACCTTTTCTGAATATTCTGATGAATCAGGGGATCTTGATCAGATCAGGCCCAAAGATGCTTTATCTGAGATTATTTCTGCTTGAAAATCACAGACTTCATTGAAAAGGCGTTAGAACTTATACATTGGTGGGAAGATCTAAGTTTTTTACACATATATGTGAAGATTTCTGGTGAAATAAATGAAACATTAGAAATTTTAGAAGAACAAATGTCATATTCAAACCACTGACAGCATGGGGAATGTAGTGAGGGAAAAGCACTAGTAACTTACTTAGGTTCTCTCAGAGGGCAGCTCTGTTCCTATCATCATACATATAAAGAACATTTGTCAATTTAATATGGTTTGTTTGTTTTTAATATAAGGACCAGTAGACCTAGAGAATGCATAAAGTAGTCTGACTCTAGTGCTAAGTAAAAAATTGCACTGCTTTTGGAGAGAGCATCCTGGTTTCTGGTCTGTGTTTTATACGGAACTGCTTTGGGGATCACCCGCCTTATCGCATGCAAAGCAGAGCGTATGTTAATTTGGACTGATAGCCTCTGATCTCATCAGGGTCTAGGTGGGAGCTGGGTGGGTGTTTCATCTCTCAAAGTGCCCATCCATGAAATACTTTCAAATATTAAAGTTGTAGGTTCTGGGGACCTGAAGGTTAAAGAGAAGAAAAATGCTCAGCAAATTTAAGGCACTTTAAGAATATGAAAGGAGCTATTTTGGGTCTCAGTTCTACATGCTTAAAGGCTTGGGAGGGGTCTGGGTACAATGCATCATATTAAACTTTTAATAAATGCTTGTATGTACCTTATTATAAACACTTCACCTGTAGGATTAGAAGATAATTCTCATACAGATTTGCACACATAAAAGGACAGTACTCAGAAAATAGTTTTCCTTTATTGAAGACATGTTGTGCTTTTTTCTTTGTCTCTATTTTCCGACCATTTGGTTGAACCACTTGCACTGTGTTGACCTACTATGAGCCTTTAGGGAGGGTGTTAAAATATGTAATGTGAACCCACGGAGGTGTCCAATATTAACAAATGTTCTCTGCCCTGCTGATGTTGAGCGTTGATCCACCTCAGGCATCAAAATACTGAGAGAGCTAATTTGTAATTGTCGCTTTTTCTGTTCTCTCCTATGGTGGGTAAGCAGACTGAAATGGCTTTCCTCTGGCTATTCAGCTTTATATAGGAACTTGCATCACCTTTGTCATCCCAGTAGCAGGATCCCACCCAGTAGCATACTAATTCATATAACCAACATCTGTCCCTAGGGATTTATTGTTTCTCTCATCCTATCCCCAGAAGCAAAATTGTGTATTTAGCTGTATAATGTTCAGCATATCCCTGTAGTCTGCAGGGATATGTTTTACCTGTACTTTTTACCATGAGTTTACACTAACAAATGCAAGTCAAACCAGTGCACTTCTACCCAAAATGGACAATGATGAGGCTTCTGTGGACTTCAGATTCTAGAAGAGGCCATTCCCCAGTCCCAAAATGGGACTCTCCCTCCTGCCCAGAAAGGTTTTCCCTTGCTGCAGGCTGACATGATGGCTGACAAGTCACCATCCACAGTCCTGTCCTTCCTTCAGGCTGTACAGCACTACAGGGATGAAATCTCCTGCCTGGAATCCACACTTGCCCTCATTTCTGGGTACAGCAGAGGAACAGGCAGATTTAATATACTTGACCTAAGGAGACATAACTGAATGCTTCCTCCACTGACTGTTTTCTTTATTCGGGAGTGCCAGCCAAGTCTTGTTCAATACTGTTACGGAGTTTAATTAGCAGAAATAAGGAAATATCAAACTAACATTGTACTTTGGGTGGTTATGATAGTGTACTGGAGTGATTGCTTATTGGACTGCTGATATTTTGGAGCTGCCTCATGCTGTCTCTTCTCCCCCAAGCTAATTAAATTTTGCATAACTTGGGAGGGGGGTGGGGGGTGAGCAGGAATTGCCATCCACTGTAATTAAGTCAAAGATTTTTAAGCCCCTATTTCCTTTAGCACTTCACTTAACAATCAGGTTTTCTTGTAACAACAAAATGTTTCATTTCTATTTAACTAAAAATACTAGCTCCCAAAAATCTCAGAGAAGAAAAAAAAATGTTTTCATACAGCCTTCTTCTTGCTTCTGTGTTCTGTGTCATATGAGAAGAGCATATCAAAAGTCATCCCTTGGATTATATCCTTATTTTTCTATTATGTGGTTCCTAAGCACTCTTGGGTCCAGAGTCAGCTACAGTGGATCATAATTACCCATGGCTCCCTCAGTGGAAAATTCAGGCATTAGATGAGCTAAACCACTTACTGAAGTCACTTGCGCCTCTCTACCTTTGGCAGACCGAGCATTTGTCTGAGCCCTTCAGTGAGGACCCTTAAGTTAGCTGGGAGGAACCTGTAGTAAGGTGTCCATTAACTTGTCACAGAAAAGCATGCTTTTAAAAAGAATGGGATGCTCAGTAGAGGAAAAGGTGCTTACTGTAAGTTATTTATAAAAATGATAACCCATTACTTGCTTCTCAAATGTTGTTTCTCATAGGTTGTTAGGTTTTGGTTGTTTTTGTTTGTTTTCTTTTTAATAGACTGAATATTAAAATTTTATCACAATACCATTCTTAATAGTGTAGTACACCTCCCATTTGTTCATTTCACCGATAGGTATTTATGGAACTGTTAATACAACAGATTGCCAGGAGATTCTTTATTATCATTCATCAGTATGCTGCACAGATCCCACTGAAGGTGTGTGGTTTGGACAATGTACCACAGTTTATCAGTGAATAAGCTGAGTTCGTAAATGAGTAACTGATTTCTCTACCCTGCAATGCACAGGTGGTACTTCACAATTCACAGTTGTCTTCAGTCGGCTGCATGTTTTACATGATCCTGGGCAAACATACCGCACATATGTTGATGTAAGTTATTTTCACAGCTTGATAATGTGCTTTGGTTCATCACTCCTCTAAGCTGTGGTATTCTGTTTTCCCCATAGGGTTACGATGATGGGTATGGGGGTGAATATGATGATCCAAGCTATGAGGCATATGATAACAGTTATGCCACCCAAACACAAAGGTAAGTGCATTTTGGCATCATTTTTTCAAAGTACACTTCTCTGTCTTAGTTTTTCGTATAAATTCCCTGGTTTATTTTGCACATTACATTTTACAAAATCTCACGGTACTTTAAAAAAGCTGTCAAAAAATAATAATGGCAGTCAGACCTCATATACACAGATATTCAAATTAAGTAAAAATGTAAGCTTTTAAAAATGTATGCTTTTAAAATTGATGCAAATTAAGGGTATTTTTTTAGCAGACTATTACATCATTTTCCTATCTGATGTCATTCTGAACTTGTTTTTGCAGTTTTTTTGCCTTGAGTAGTGAGAAGTGTTCATGGGCATCTCATATTTATGGCTTTTACAATGTTTTGGGCAAAACCAGAAGGAAATAAAATGAAATACCTGTGATGGTAAATAGCTGTTTCTGGTTAGCATCCACCATTGAAGTAAACTGTAGAAGGGAATTACATGCCAGAAGTAAGGCTGAAACTATCTGTTTTCAGCCAGTTACTTTCTCAGCAATTGTCAGAATTTTTGAGTTTTAAAATTTATTTCATCTCCTTACAATGTGCATTAATGGGAAAAAATTACATTCACATCTAATATTGATTTGTGTCACTAAAATGATGCCTTTTTAATACACATACACCACATGCTCTCATCCATTAATTTGACAGTCGGTCCCTGTTTATTAAATATGGAATGACATCTTTTTCAGAGTTAAGCTGAAGGATAAAAGGGTGCTTCAGACATTTATTCAGAAAGTGCTCTTATGGGTTGCTAAGAGTATTTGTAGGACTGTGGAAAGGCAAATGAAGTTTTAACAAGAAAAGACACAGATTTTAACTGAGTTAGTGTGATTCTCACTGGGCAAGAAAGTGATGTATACATACAGTGTTCTGCATTCCAAAGACCAGAGGACCTTAAATGGGCTTTTTTCTTTAACCATCTATTTTTGTTGAATGCTTTGCTGATGAAAATGCCTGTCAGAATTACATTCAGCTCCAGAACTGCTGTTGTGAGCGCTACTGGAACTCAGAAAAACTAGTTTATAAGTATTATTATAACCAGTGAAGTATATTTAAAAGGATTTGTCACACCTAAATTTGAACCCCATCAAGTATACTTTAACAACACTTCAAAGTAATTACACATTACTCGCTGCACCCATCGTGTCATTGTGTAGGTAGACATTCATGTTGTCAAATGTACTCCAACTTTTTTGAAGAGTTCAGCTCATCTTTTGCTACAAGAGTGAATTGTCACAGGAGATATTGCCTCTGATGTAAAAACAATAATTAGTTGGAAATCTCTCTGCTGTGACATTGCTTTATATCATCTGAATTAACCTGTAATTTCTTTGCAAGTTGATGTCCCAGGCAACCGAATGACAAATATATCAAGTTTATGAGGAGTGTATTATAATGCAGGTAGAACTAGCAGTGATAATCTGACTCAAGAAAGAAAATTTATAGTCACGTAATTTGGTCAATTAAATGGCTATTAAGTTTAGTCATCAGATATGTCTTCTATTAACATGAGCTACCTCCAGGACACCTGATCTGTTTAAAATCTGCAACTAAAACATTTCCTTTTGAAATATATGATAGGACATGTGGTCATACTTATCCATGTTGAGTGGCACTTAGTGCCACAAGCACTCTATTGATTTCAAAGAGAGCACTTTGGAAACCACACACTTCTCATTTCAAAGATTTAAGCAACAAATGGACCATTAGATACACAGTATGGATTTCTGTATCTCATTGGCCATTTGGCTTCACAGAAATGCCTTGCTATTGAGGCAAAAATAATACAATATAATGAAATAATGTGGCCAAAATATTTGGTTAAATGTGAATATCAAAGCATTTTCTCCAAGTCGTAGATCTTGTTTAATAGTATACTCCAATCATATGAGCAAGACATGTCATGTGCACACCTAACAAAGAAGATAAGTAGTACTGCTTCAAAGTACTTATTCATCTCATGCAGGGTGTGATTTACAGGAAAAAAATTTACAAAACCTTGAAGGCAATGTCCGTGCTCAGACAGAAAATTATCATTACTGCCCCCTGCAGGGAATGACTGAAATTCTAAAGCATGAGATGAAAAAAAATTGCAGGTAGTGGCTTAATGCAGAGCCCCAAGGTTTCTATTCATGAAGGGCAGAGTTTCCCATTGCTTTTTATGCTTCATTAAGGAACCAATGTGGAAATTTGTAGAGTAGGTACAAATTCCTGTCTGACTGTCTCGCTGTGTGTGTTGACCAAGCCTTGTTCTCTTCATTGCTTCAAACAGGAGAATGTGCTGGGGTGAGAGATCATGAACAGACAGGTTGGTAGGGATGGTCCGAACACAAGCTGAATTCAGTGTGCTTTAGAGCTGAGCACACTTAGTCCATCATGCCCTGTTCCCATGCTTACCGCATGTGAAGGCTGTGTTTGGGCGCCACCACCACCCCTGTTACCCCGCCTTTGTCTTCCAGACCTTGTATCTACTTCCCATTTGCTCACTGGAATCTTGCTGCCCATATATATTTCATTTTGGAGCCTTCGTTACCCAAGAGGTTCTATTTAGAATGTTACAAAGTAGACTCTGCCAGCAGCAGAGAAAATGAGCACACTATCAACAGGCATTGTGCTGCAACATAGCTTTATGGTTTAGTAGAAGGAGCACCAAAAATACCAATCCCCAGGGCCATTCAGATGTTGTACTTTCATGCCCAATTATCTAAAAATATGTACTAAAGATTAGGGATAGTGTTGCAGGTCCAACAACACATTTTATATAGGTCCTTCTCTAATGGATTTCTCTAATGAACTTCTCCAAACAGAAAGCTCTGTCCTTCATGACAGCAGTCTGATTTTTAGGCTGATAATAGTGGTTTGGGGTCACTTGTGGAAAAGATTGTGACAGAGTGTCAGAATCAGGCTGGCATGAAACCCACAGTAAATCTGCATGGCTGAATGAGCTAAGAGACACCTCAAGCACACTTTGAAATGGACACAAGAAGCAACTTGACGAAAGAGTAAAGCAGGATCCTCACTATGGTGAGTGACACTTGTACCTTATTATGTTTGCAGAGACATTTTAGAAATGATAGAGTTACAAATACAGTCTATATTGCGTTAGGTATGTCGCGTTGTAAGTAGCAGAAGATCTATTTACAAAACCACCTTTTTCCTCCTTATCTTCCTGTCCCCTAATGACAACCCAGAACACAGTATGGAACCTCAGGACAGAGATTTAAATAAACAACAGGCTGTCCCTCCCAGCTCTGTCTATAACCATTATTCACAAGATTCCATGAAAGGCTACTCATTTACTGAGGACATTTAGAAACCTCGCTTAGTTGAAAATTTGTTCATAGTGATGTCAAAATACAGTTTTTAAGGTAATTAGTTTGTCCAATACCAAAGAGAACAAGGAAACAACTATTTCAGTGGGCAGAAGACATCAGATCTGACATATTTCCCATGGGCAATGTTGCGCTGTACTTTGAATTTATCCATGGAGTCTCTTTTTCCTCTCTCTTGCTCTCCTTTCCATAGAGTGCGAAGATAGCTTTCAGTGATAAGATTATCTACGTCCTCAGACACACCAAGACATACCCAGTAGTTGTTATTTTCATACATTACTCCCGGTGCACTTGAAAGGCAGACGGAGGACAGTCCAAACCTTTCTGACAGCTGTATTTACCTCCCAAACCCATAGTCTTGACACCTTTGTTTTAAAAATATACATCTTAGACATGATATGCAAAATGATAGAACTGTCAATTTCCGACTCATCTGTAACACAGAAAATGAGGAGAATCCTATTAAGTTTTCAAAATTTAATACACTTTTTGATTTTCTTATCAAGAACTTCTAAATCTGTTGAACTACCATCACTGTCCAGGATTCATGGGCTGAGAACACCAGATCACCAGGAGAAAAAGATGCAAAGTTCTGTGAGGGGATCTAGATCAGCCTCTTTGTTTAGTCAGAGATTGTTAGGGGATCACACTGTACCACATATAAAGTGTGGCCAAACTTCTTAGCCAAGACCAACAGAATAATTTGGCAGTAATGGATCGGTTGCTGATTAAAATGCTGAGAACCATGATGGCCAGTACAGCCATCTTCAGTTCTGCTACCACATTTGTAGTCATCTCGCTGTTCTTTGTGCTTCTGCCAGAAAGAACAGTTTCATTTCAAAGGTACTGTGTCTTATAGCCAAAAGAGATACTAAAAGGAAATCTGGAAGTGCCTGGTCAGTCATGGGATGAACCAGAAAGGGTATGTTCTCCTTAATCCACTTGTGCATAACCTATCCAGACATATGTAGTGTAAACAGTGGTCCCTGTCACAGGGAAGAGCAAAAGAAGCCAGTGATTGTCTGATGAAGCCTAAAATTTGGGTTTGATATTATTTCCTTGTTCTGCACTGTCTGGCATGAACACTCACACATGAGTTCTGGATTTTGTGAACAGTTAGATAATATCATGTCAATGGCTTCCAGGTCTGATTGCTTGGCTTTTTCTTCTATCTTTTGTCTGTATGGCTTTTGTTACAAACATAATTCAGCAGCAAAATGAGTTGCCGAGTGTGTGCTTTCTAAAGAAAGAAAAGTCCATGGCTCCCATTTTAGGCTGGAAATATTGGGAAACCCATCACTCATTTACTGACAAGAAGAATAAATAATTCAGTGATAAAAGATAGATGAAAATAGCGCACAATATTGCTGTTATAGATGCCATCCCACAGCGACACAGCCTTGTCATGACATACTGTCACCCTTGCTGTGACTGCAAGATGATATAAGTAAAGAGCATTTCTCTTGCCTGCCTGGACCCAGCCTCACTAATGATAGTAACATAATGATAGGGCCTTGAAGAAATACTTGGAAAAGTATTTACTATTTATCTTGCAAATAATTTATGTAACACTATAGGCAGTAGTCCTCTGGACAAACATTTGATGTTGGTATGCCGATAATTTTGGGCCAGTGATTTCTTTTTGGTCTGTCCAAATTACATTGCAAACCCATCCTGTATCTGCTGAGCAAACAACCATACTTCTGTTTCTGATGCGGAATTGCTTGTTATAGGCCATGCTGTCTCTGAACTTCCCTTCTAAGAAGCTGATGCCAGTACGGAATCTAAACCTTAACATAAAGAAAGATGGCATTAATATGTCTGAAGTAAATTCTAAGTTTTTTATTTAATCTGAAGACTTACAAACCTTGTATTAGATGCTAAAATGGAATTTTCTTAGAGAACTGAAGAAAAAAGAAAGAAAACGTAACCGAGAAACTCAAGCTAACTAATAGTTTTCATCTAACTGAATTATATTTAATTCAAAAGACACAATTATCATACCTATAGCTGTGCTGTCATGTGCAAAGTCCCACTGGGGCCCTGTTTCTCAATACGAGTAACCGAAATAAAAGGAGAAAAACACTGCCTGAGTCCACTTTCCTTCTATGGCAGATAGTTGACCACATCAATGTAGTATTATCCCAGTAACTATATGTTCATGGCAATACCTATCAATTCTGCCTGTAACAGGTTCTACAGTTCTGATACACATTCTTCTAAGGACTCATATCCACAGAAAATTTCAAGAGCATATTCAGCCACTGAAGTTGAATATATGACAAGTTACTGATTTTGAAAGGAAACTTTTTCCGTGGTTATTCTTGTTTCTATTGCAAAGTTCATGTTATCTACTGTACAGGTTGTGTTTACAGCTTCTTTTTCTGCTCTGTGGGCTGCAAGTACAGGAGCTTTAGGAATTGCTTCCTTATTTCTGATTTGATATGCAGGAGTACAACATGGACCCCAATTCAGTCCGTGTCACTTATGTGGCTTATAGTACAATCACTTCAGTGCAAAGACATGCTGCAAAATCATTTAGGAAGAATATTTTGTTCAGTTGTATCTGCAGGAATCATTTGCATCAGCAGGGTGTATTTGCCTGAGCTCCAGTTCATCCTAGTTACTCTTGCTTGACCTCTAGATATTAAGAATTCGTATATACATGTGTTTCTAAAGATGAGTTCTTCAAAAACAGTGCTGCAAGTAAAATAAAAGGCTAGTACACTTGTAAAGACATCAGTACATAGTTCAACTGGGCATGCATGTCCTTTGGTAGACTCTACCCAGTGATCCCACTGGTTTTGACTATTTGCTTTGTAAAAAGTTCCAGCAGTTTACTTGTGAACTGCCCATAGTTAAATGAAACAATTTTGTCTTTAGTTTAAAAATAATGGTTACACAGGAATGTGAATAATCATTAATTAATTTAGTGGATTATCACATAGCTTAATCTTTTAGTGATATGATCACAGGTTTGCACCATTAAATATTACACTAGATAGTAAAATATATAGACACGTAAATACAGTCCAAGCTGCAATAGGTAGAGTGGTTATACTGATTCAGTGGAAAATAAGTTATTCATTATTATTTTCTCTACTACTCACTCCTTACTTTTTAAACACTCTGCATTGTATTTAGATTTTATCAAGTTTCATTTTGGCTTTGTGCTTATATCCGCTTGTCCATAAATAAATATTTTCCTGTATTTTATTTCCAACCTGTTGAAATTAATCAAGGCAGGAAGGCTAGAATATGACATTTTATGTATCTTCACAGCAATCTACTTATGGCATTCATCATCAGAAACTGTTTTCAAGTGCCACTTCTCATTTATTTGTTTCAATGAGCAAAATGGAATAAAATTTCATTACTCTGCAAATAGGGAAAAGTTTTTGCTCTAAAACTGGGTAGAATTCCTAAAATTCTGCATCATTCCCTTTGCAAATACTGTGTCTGCAGACATTTTTTATTGTATTCTAAAATCCTTGGTCCTAATTCTCTGTCTATGAGAAAATGACAGAGGATTGTGGAATATATGAATAGAAATAGCCATGTGCAAATAAATGGGAGATTGGTTTCTAGTTTGTATCTTGCAAAAAGTTCAGAACTCAAAGTCATCTTGTAATTATGATGGCTCTCCACTCCTATGCTTGTATAATTCTGTCTCCATTGTTTATTTTTTTTTTTTTTAATTCAGATTTGCAATAGCATGAAATCAAACATATGGAAATGCTGGAGACAAATGAAACCTAGTTTAAATTCAGTCATGTTGTAAGTTACTAAATAAATCCAGGAATATGGTAATGGAGGCATTCTTCTCTGTTAAAAACATTGGATACAATCAAACTTGAGCTTTCAGAGAAAGGGAGACTTTATCTACCAGAATATTCACCAAGTTATTCACTTGTTCTAAGGATGTGTTGAGTAAAAGGCTGTACTTGTGATTTAAGACTGAGTCCTACAAGAAGTTCCTTTATTCAAAAGGCTTGTCATCTTTCCTATAAATATAGTGCTCTCTTAGAGAGAGATATTCCAGTAAGTTTCAGATTCCTGGAGGGATTTTTTCTTTATTCACACATTTGGACTATGAAATATTCTGTAAGAATTTTGTGTATTGCAATCCATGTGAATGCAAATCTCGCTCACTTCTCTTCCAAGCAGAAGTGGACTGCTTTGTGTAAATAGCTTTTCTTTCATGGCCAGCTGTGTGTTAAATCCTGCTGGCTCTCTTCCTCTGTGTGGGAGGGAGAAGCATTACAAATGCAGTCTTATGTAAAACAGCTGCAGTGGCATTAGACTGGATCCTGTTAGCACAGGAGCTCAATATTTCACTGTACCCGTCATCCGTGTTGAAAGTTGGAAACTCCAAAGATTACTGAACAGAAATTATAAAGGGAAAGAGGGACACAGTTGTATATAAGAGACCAAGACTTCAAAGGATCCATTTGAGGATGCGAAAAAGAATGAGAGCTGTCCCACCTCTAAAATACTGAATCTCGTCTCTAGGGATCCTTGTGAGCTATTCTGGGTGTTATCTTGACTTGAGCATCTCTTGTCTAAAGGTAGCCCTGATATACCTATAAGGATTTGTCTTGGGTTGAGCTGGCAAAACACCAACTGCCCAAGTACAGAGAAAAGGCTCTTCCCCCCCACCCCCAACCAGCCAAGGGAAAAGGGAAGAAAAGGGAGAGGGAAAAAAAACTCTAAACCAGGTGTATGCTGAAACTAAATACATGTATTTATAAAGAAAAGAGAAAATTAAGAGGAAACCTCAATATAACACACTCTCACACAAGTTATATATAACAAGAAATAACCTCCCACTCCCCAGTTAATACACAGTCTATTATTCCAGATGCATAAGCACTCTAAAAGACACCTAGCAAGAAACAGAAAGAGTAAAAAACAAAATATTTCTACTTCCCTGAACTTAAACAAAAGGCAAGGAGTGGCAATAGCAGGAGCGAGGCCTAACAGGGTAGAATACGGGCAGCAGGTCTTCCCTGTACCTCAGCTATGGTGAAACTGA
Organism: Sakesphorus luctuosus; assembly: GCA_013396695.1. Lineage (NCBI taxonomy): Eukaryota > Metazoa > Chordata > Aves > Passeriformes > Thamnophilidae > Sakesphorus > Sakesphorus luctuosus. The sequence goes on along the minus strand of VWZD01005134.1, from coordinate 160,238 downwards.
CCAAGCCACTCCCCCACACTGGATTTTACTCCTATTGAGATGATGTAAGATGGTATGGAATACAATATTATTGGCTAGAAGAAGTCAGCTGTCAGCTAGCCCGGCCCAGCTCAAGGCAGCTGACAATTTCAGGCCCAAATCTGAACTCCAAGGCCCAAATTTAGGCCCACCTAGCTAAACCCATAACAGGAGTGCTAAAGTTTCATTGATCTGTACCTGTCTAAGGTATGGATGCTGATTGCAAACTGACAAAGGCTGTCAATGCCTCCTCAAATAGTCCCAATCCTAAACTACAATATTGTTTCACTCTCACACTGTTGAGTGCTTCAACACAAAGATGAAGTATCTCAAGTTATTTTTACTTCTTCAAAGGCTAGTGTGGAAGTTTTTAGCCTGTTTCATTATGAATCTGAACTGTGGAACTTCACTGGCGTCAGCTGAATCTCTAGTGTGAATCAATTCATATATTTCACTAAAGAAGCCTGATTATTATCTAATGGCAAAGTTAAAACTTCAAGATTGATCAAAAAGCTCTTTTCTAAATTAACTAGCTCCTTCCCAAACATTTCTGAATAAAAGATTCCTATATTATACAAAAATATACTCTATGAGTTAAAAAGTAAAACCATTAGGAAAGAAGAATGTTTTCACAGGAAAATATAATCTATTAAATCTAGATCAACAGGTCTTAATCAAAGGCTTTCAGTTTCTTAGAATATATCAGGATAGGTTACAGAACGTGCTTCTCCTGTACAGCTTCATGTATTAACAGTGTTTAAAGCAGATGAACCCTTTCTTGTACCTTTCTACTTTGGCTTTAGAGGGTGTATTGTATGTCTGCAACTACAGTATGTACTCCACAATTAGAGAATAAAAATTTAGATGCATCTTTTGCCAAGTAAAAGCAAAGAACAAAAATAGAGGAGGGAAGAACAAAACAAACCCCACACACAATCACAAAGCATAAGGGAACAAGAAGTACTTAAATTCTTCAGTTCTTGCAGTGTTCTGCTGACTTACATCGCTGCAGCTGTAATAGCAGCCAGGGAACCAGATGGTAATGTTGCTAACTCAGGGTCTCTTGCCAGCAGCTTCCTGCGGGTACAGGAGGAGATTGGTCAAAGGCTAATGCAGTCTATTTAATCAATGTCATGATTTTCTCTACCTAACCCCACTGACCTCTGAGTGGCGACCATCATGCTTCCCCTGGGTGGCTTGTGACCCAAGAATCAGGATTTTGTGGCTTCAATCCTAACTCTTTTGTTTGTGGTTCTCTGCATTAACCAACTTAAAGCACTCTACAGCCTTTTGGTAAAAAGCTGTGTGGTTTCCAATGGGTGTTGACAGAGTCAAACTGGAATTCACTTTTCCCTTAACTAAGGTCAATTTGAAAAAGTCCCAGTTAATGAGAGGGGTAAAAACCTCTCTTGGCTTTTAAGGTTGCTGTTTAGATACAGTCGCTATACTTGAGCCTTTGTCATATCGTAGGAGCCCTAGATAATTCAGGTTGGAAGGCACTTAAGGGGAGTCTTATCTTTCAAATAAGGAACATCTTGTGTTGGTTTTCTGGGGGTTTTTTTGTGGGGGTGGGTGGGTTTTTTTGTTTGTTTGTTTTTGTTTGTTGGTTTGGGGTTTTTTTTGTCAAACGTACGTGGCTTTATCGGTATGAGAAGAAATCACATGTTTATGGAAACTTTGGTCCCAAATCTTTAAAATTACCAGTTACAAAAACATTACCAAAATGAAAAATTAAAAAAAAAAAAGCATAAATATGTTACAATTACAAAGATTAATAGTATATCATTTCCTTGCCTACAGAGCAGGAATTAGGGCAGAGTCATATGTCTTTTTGTAGAAGTTTCATATAGATAGAGCTGAGAGCTTCTCAGATACACAACCAGTTAAATTACTTTTAAGATACAGACTCCTGTGTATATCAATTTTTTCACAAATGTCACATGTGGAAGTTTATTAAAGTCTAAGTCACAGCACATTGAGACCTCTCATGTTTCAGAAGGCTGATGTTAAAGTACAGTGCAAGTAAAAGCTGAGAAGCTGGTAGTGAGTTAATCCTGTCTGCTTTATAAAATGTATGGCATCCTGCTTTCAGGTGGGTGCATGTACTTAAGTAAATTACACTTCATGTTGCTTTAAAGTAATGAATGCTAATGACAGATAATGGTGTTTTGTATCCAATTAGTGCTGCCAAGAGAGACAGAGGTTTCCAGAGCTCGTGATCACTGTATTTTCCAGGAACAGTCTGAGAACTATAAAATTATTTAAACAAGTTTTATTTATTCTGAATGCATTTCCTGATTGTTTCCTTCTCAGTTGGCAATAATGCAAATTAACTATATCTCTCTGTAGTTTAATAAGTTAAAAAAACAAAAACAAAAACAAACCTTATGTTTGTAAACCCACATTCAGTCACACATTTTTATAAATGTTACTCATTGTTCACTTTGCTGGAAAACAGAGGAAAATTTTTACAACTAAATGCATATAGTAGATGATAGTGAATATTCAGAGGGGTTTTAAATAGAGCAGACTAATGGATAAGCAGTCTGTCTCACAAAATAGGAGTATAAATCTGATATTTCATATACTAAGAAATAAGTTTTCTTCACTTATGTGTATTCTTCAAAACACTTTCTAATATGACTTGGCAAAGAATTTCAAATGCCATTTTGGCTCAAATCTACAGAAAGGATGTATTCAGGGAAATAAAGTTGGAGAACTTAGATGACAATGTGCTATGAATTACATGTTTTCAGGACTGTAAGCATTGTGGTCACAGACATCAAACATGGAGTATATAAGAAATTACTTCCTTCAGTTGCAGTACAGCTTGTTTTTTACTTTACAATGGTGTGTGTATGAATTTAGTATTCTGTTGACAATGTATATCAGTTCAGAATGTCCACTGCAGGATTTTTATCTCAGATGCTTGTTATCTCTATGATTGTGTGGTTTTTTCTCTAATAAAAATGTACAACAATAATGCAGCAATGAATTTTTTACTTGCTGTTGCAAGTCTTGCATTCTGCTGGATGTTATCTTGATGGGTAATAGCTCAAGGCCTGCTCAATGACCACTGACAGCAGGACTGCTGGTGGTGACCTACTGGCCTTTGGATTGGGTCCCAAATGTTCTCCTTTGAAAGCTGACCTTTGGTTGCAGCTGCTTTAGTTTGTAAAAATGTATTGGGAAGAAATAATAGCATCTTATCTACTGGCAGAAGATAAGAGTTCTTGCATTCCTTCTCCTGTAAAACCACTCATTAGTCCAACACTCTTTTCTACCCAGGAAATTGGGCATTATGCCAAAATGCAGCTTTTTAAATTATATTTTACATATGGCTGTCTGCCAGGTCTGGGTGGTATGTTATCTGTCTGTTCTGAACATTGCAAGTAATTTCTTAGGTCTAAATCATGTAGATATGATTAGATACATGATTTAACCCTGATGTTACTCGTGCTTTCATTCACCTTACAGAATCCTGTAATTTCATTTAACTGGCTACTAAAACCATTGCAAAATAGTACAGAATGCTTATTATGTTCTATAAATATGTGTTCTTCCTGTTTGTTTCTTGCACCACTTCAGTAGGAGGGTTTATAAATTTAGATAATTAATTTTCAAGCAACTGGATGACTCTCATTATCCAGGAAGTCAATGCTCTACAGTGATTATGTCCTATAGAGCTCAGTTGGCTTTGGGAAAAATCTTTAAAAGTCTTAACTTAATTTCATTCATGTCACTTGTATGTCCACTTTCTGCAACTGTTTTATAAATTAATTTCACCTTTCCAAGATACTGACATCAGTGTAATTCATTCACTCACATGACTGACTTATGGCTAAATTACTAAATTAACATGCAGCAAGTATAGTTGCATTTTCAGTCAAAAAACCCCCCCTAGATATTTGTAGCTGAAAACCGAGAGCTTTGCCTGGCCAGTCAGGGGATGACATATGACATGACCCAATTCAAAACAGCTTGACTGTCAGTTATCAAATACATGCAAGCAGTGTTCTCAAGTGAGATAGAGCATATTATTCTGAGAAATTATTCCAAGAATAGTTACGGATAGCTATTAAGTTCAAGAAATTAAAAATCTGATTACAGGCTGTTTAGGAACAAAAAGAAGTCAAAATTAGTTTAAGAAAATAATTGTTACAGATTGCTTGTTTATCTCTATTGCACTTGTGAAATATTTCTATTTGCCCTCCACTGTCAACTAAGCTCCTCTCTCAAATGTAAACTAATATTTTTAAACCAATAATCCAATACAGCAAATGGCCTGAGCAATAATGTTACAATTAATGCAATATTGAGCTGATTGCCTGCTTCTGTTCATTGTGCAAGGGTCTATCTCACACAGTGTCCAAGGAAAAAGAAGCAGAAGTGACAACTAAATGCTAACAACAGACAAAGTGTTACATTTTCTGTTGGTTTACTGCAGATCGAAGAACTACAACGTAGTAGAATTCATGGAGTTCTCAAATTTTTCTGTGCAGAAACTGGTTCTTTTTATGTCTGTCTGGTACCTGAGAACTGAAGTAGTCTGATCTTGAACTTGGTATCAGGTATCATAAACATGGTGCTAACTATAAATTATAATAGCAATCAAGCAAATGTGTGAATAATTCCATTTCCATTTAATTATGTCTTAGAGGTTGAATTTTTTGGATGTCAATTTCACGTAATATCTGGGAATGGTGTTTATCAGGATGTAACTATTATGTGAAATATTTTGATAACATTTTAGTATGTTACTTACATAATTTTTTTAAAACAGTGGAAAAGTGAGTTTGAGACTCTAAAGTCTGATATTGCACTCCTTGACCCCATTTCTTTCAATATGCATTTTATTGATTATTGTATAAAACTTCCCATGGATGTCCAATAACTGTGTGAGGAAGAAGGCTGTGGAGAATTAGGTTTCTCTCTCTAGGCAGTGGAAATGTCCTTTCTTCTTCAGGATCAAAGCTGGAAACCTGTCAGTGTTTTTGGTAAAGATAAGTGGTTTACAGGTTCCCCACCATACAACACAGTCAGCTTTATGAAAACAAACTACGCTGAATTTGATAATGCAAAAATATTTGGAATTACAGGTAAATGAGCTTAGCACCTCTTTTGGCAGTTTAACAGTAGTGAATGATACAAAGGATGGTCTTTTTTCAGACCTTATTTTTGCAAAAAGAGTTTCTCTCCGTCTTTGTCACATCTCCTAGGTTTACATATTTAGAACCAAATTTGTTTTACGCTTAGTAGATAAGAAATGTGATATACTGTATGGTAGCTGTTATTGTCACTGATACATTTTCCTTCATATTTTTAAACACACGCTATCCCTGAAACTAGCTGGACTATGCTGTCATGTCAAAGTGTTAAAATACATTTCATTTGCTGTGCTCTGTTTTTCTTTTGAGTTGGTTACCCAGGATAATAATGACGTGGCTATCTGAATCTGTTGCAGTGTGCCTGACTATTATGACTACGGTCATGGAACAAGTGAAGAGGCTTATGACAGCTACGGTAAGGTCTATTCTATCTTCAGCAAATGTGTGAAATCAAAAGAAAATATCTGTCAGTCACAGTTCAGAAATTACTTCCGTATGCTTTTCTTTCTTTCTCTGCTTTTACAATAACCAAACAAAATAGATTCAGGTAACTTGAGGGTGAGTTTTGACTTACTGAAATAGGACCAGAAAATTGGACTGATCAATTTCAATCAAAATTGCAAAGCCAATTACTCACAGTCACAGGTCAGTTTAACAGCAACACTGCAGTTTCTAATTAGCACCTGAATATATTTCACAGAATTAAATTTTAGTCTGCTGGATGTGTCAACAATACTGTACATCTGCTGCCGTCATGTGCATCACTTCAACCAGTAAGGTTTGTGAGATTTTGAAGTACAGGCTCAACCAAAGTGGAAAGGAGCAGATGCTGTACCACCATGGGAACCCCCACTGTTCTGAGATAAAGGAGTATCTCATACCACACTAGGCAATATAAGTAGAGGGAGTGTTGTGCATTTTGCACTTCCCCACCGAGTCTGTATCTGACCTGGAAAAGTTCCACTTCATGGGAACCGAGAGCATGAAAGGAAATGAAGCACAGTTCCAATGAATGCAAACCATTTTTCTGTGTCTATTGCTTGCTATAACTGATACATTTTGATAACTAGAGTCTAGTCCATGTTTTCCTACCAGTAATTATCAGTACACTGTACCATCAGATGGCACAGTGAATCTCACTCTGAGAGTTTCACACAAATAATAGAGCAAAGCTGACTACTGTCAGCTTTAAAGAGTGACCCCAGCATATTCAGCAGAGATGTCATGCTTGATTTACTGCTACTAATAAAGTATCCTGTGTCTACATGGTGACTTCTGAAGCATTGTGAAAATGAGAGCTGCTGGAAATGATGCTGCAAATCAAAGTTACACTAAGGGGTTATATAAGGGTTGCTGCTTGAAATAATTTTATTCATGCAGCTGTGAAGCAAATGTCACTTCAATGCAAACTTGCAGTTTCCTTTGTATTGGTATAGAAATAGGCATTACTGAGACAAAAATGATTGCATTGCATAATCAGAAATAACTTAATTTTTTTGTATAATCAGTTTCTCACAATACATTTGGATAATACAATGTGCAGTCAAGCATATTTTCAATGCTAAACAAGTAATAATGATAACTTATCTATATGAATGTGAGTGCTTCAGTTACCCTTTGTTTGTTTCCTTTTTGCACATACATTTTTAATACCTGCAGTGGAAGATCTTTCTTCCTCTCTGTAGAATCCCTCTCCACTGCTGTCCTGAATGCATTGCTAAGCTTTTGGGCAATGCAGAAAAGCATAGTCTGAGCTCAGCAGTAAGAATTACCCACTGTTTAACTTTTAATTACACTACACCATGCAGAATCTCCATGTGTTTGGGCAAGACATTTAAACTACTGTCACTTTCCTCCCAATCCCTCATTTGTAAAACTAGAAGAATATTACTTGTTTTCCCAGCAGGGATTTTGAATGGACTAATTAGCTGAGGCTTACAAAGTGTTCGTAGAGTGGCATCATGACTAAATTTATGTTCTGCATGCAGCTCCTTGTCTCTTTTTTCCATTCAGCAGCTGAAACAAACTCAAAATGCCTGGATTTCCTTTACTAGACTTGTCTTAAAATACGTGGCTGATAACTGTGGACTTGCTTTGGTTTTCACTTGAACTATTTTCTGAGCTGACATTTGAACACAGAGGTCTGAAATAGTATTATCAAAACCTTAGAATAAACCTAAAATTGAATAATATTCCAAATTGCAATTTTTCTGCTTTCTGAAAACAGATACACTTACATGTAAGTGTTTGTGCTCCTATTGATTCATTTACTTTAGCAGATTAGTAAATTTACAGGTTCTGTGCTTTGGAAATCTGTGTGTGAACCTTCCTTCATCCCAAAGTCATCATCATTTATCTGAGGAGCTAATCTGAGTGTGCAGAGCTATAGAGCTATAGAATATATGCTTAACTTCCTCACTTTCTGAGTTCTCGGTGCACACACTGATGTTCTCTCTGTATCTGATGTGGGGCAACACCCCTTCTCATTCTCTCACCTAACTTCACCCAAATTTTCTGTTCCCAGTTCTCTACTTGTTTTTCAGGATGTCTTGCAATTCATTCTGAGGCTCCTGAATCCGTCCCACTGTATAAAATCAGCCGCCACTTCATTTCTCACCCTCGTGCAGGAATCAACAGTCTTTCTTTCATCTCAGTTCAATTTCACACCTTGTTTTACCTTCCATGACAAGGCTATATTCCTTCTTTACAATTCTTTCTGGCATGCCTCTGCAATTCATAATTCCTCCAAACTGAGTAAGACTACACACAAATGGTAAATGAACATAGAACTGGTGTCTTGTCATCTCTTAGGTGTTTTGTGTAAAAACTTGACTTTTCACCCTTATCCATTCCAATAACAATACCTGAATTGTCAAACATTTACTAGCTTGGCATTTGTTTAGTTTCTCCCTAGCATCCTCTTACTTTCAACTTATATTTGGGAAGGACAGTGCTCAATCCTGAGAAGGTTCTCTTTCATTTTTCATTAAGCAAACTCAATGAAATAGGGACACTGCTTTGTACTTACAGTCTTATAAAAGAGCACTCTGTAGCTTCTTGAGTATTATACAGCACCACAGTACTTCTATATGAGCTGCCTCCTAGGACTTTCTATCTGTGCTCCTAAGAAGTAGCAGGCGGGTTTTGTCTCATAGCTTCTTCTATGCTCCTTTTAAAAGCACTTGTGAAGAATTCTGATTGGAGGAACTGTTTCCAGAGAAGTCTGTTAAGATTTATGTATTTATGGATTCTTCACAGTATGGTTACAAAAATCACAGGGGTGTTTCAGAGCAGAGCCCACCAAAACACCATGTAATTCTCAGGAATTTCACATCTCTTTTGATGAGATGGAAGTACTAAACAAGAAAGGGCCTAAGTCACTTACCTGAGGCTGGCAAAGATGGATTCCTACACACTGTTCACCACTGTAAAATCCACAACTTAGCTGCCTTAACTCCTTATTCATTTTCTATTGTGAAGGTTCCTGAGAATTCCATCCTGTCCAAATCAAACCAAGGAACCCCCCAAGACAATAGCAAAGTCAACTGATAGGGGTATATGTAAAATTGCACTACTAGGGATGCTCCAGGAATGAAAATTCACAGCACAGAACCCTCTCATGTAGTTAGACTCCTAAGCTCTGTTGTGATTCGACATGCTTGTCACCCAGTCTCTCAGAAGGATCAAAGTAGAGACACTTCAAAGCATTCCCTGCAGCAGTCTCTGGGCACATAGAAATACACTACTAAGGAATTATAAGATTCCTACAAATTTTTGATAGGATCAGGATTATGCAGCTACTGCTAGAGAATTTTGAAGACCACCATTCCAGGCTGAGGAACATAAATTTGGGATGTAAGCCTGAAAATCTTCTTGGGGATGTAGCCCTTATAGGCTTCCTCATGTGAGTTGTAAAGAAATATCTTTAGCAGGCACTTTAAAAATAAAAGACCAGTCATTTAAAGTACTGTACAATTTTCAAAAATGTAAATCATCCTCACTTCTAATCAGACTCAATAAACATGTATGATACTTAAGTCACCAAAGGTTTAGACATCTGCAAATAAGATTTTAAATCTAAGAGTCTAAACTAAGGTGATGGTGTCATGTTAACTTGATGTTTATGTTTTAAAAAAGAGGGCATGAAATTGGATTAATTTATGAACAAAAGGTTTATATTCCTTGCTCTCATTATACTTTAATAATGTCATAGTTTCCCTTCTGGCACTGTTGTCATCTGAGAAGATACCTAGTGAAAACACGAATTTAATGATTTTTCTTATAAATCTATTAGGATAAAATGTACACCTAAAATTTGATAACTATGAACCTTTCCTGCCCATATGTAATGTCATACCCAACTCCAAAAAGCAGCTTCACTGGACAGGACCACTGTAAATGAAAAGTCCTTAGTAAACTGTTCATATTCTCATTTCTTTCTCCATTTCCCTGTTTTGGTTTTGGTGGTTTTTTTTTTTAGAGGAAACAGCATTCTTGATAAGGTGGTGTGCTGTGTTAGCCCCCATTAGAGAGATAACAGAGAATGACTTGCTAGCAGGGCACATACAATACCTTAGAAACTGTATTAATTACATCTGACCTGCCTCACAGTTGTTTCATCTGAACCCTTTTTCGCCCTTGAACTGATTAGAACTCTCAAGATTTTGTTTATCAGCTACTGTTTGTGGCTTTGTTCTTCCAAAGGCTGCGTATTCCAGCCATAAGCTGTGCCAGTTGCTGCTGCAGAAGGTTCCAGAGGCTTGCACTCCTGCTTCCAGGGATTGAGACTGTCACAGCAGTAAGGGTGTGCTGTTGTCAGATGCTTTAGTTCACTGCCTGGTGCATATCCTGCCTTGTGTATTACCTGAAAATGATGGTGATTATGTTTTCGTGTCAGGTCATGAACTGCAGTATCTGAGAGACCAGTACACACAGACTTCTTGTTGCTACTACCAAAAAAGCAGAAACCTTAAATAAAAGTGAAAGGATAGGGTTAAAGCCCGTAACCTCCTAAACCACCACAATTAAATTAGAATAACACCATCTGCCAAAGGCCTTAGGCAAGCGTTAGGAAGGTTAATCTGTAGCTTGCCACCTACACAAAAAGGGAAGATATAAATGAACTCCACTCATACTCCTGCGGCTTTTCAGGAGAAGCTTGGAAGGCTTTTTACTGCATGTGCTACCATTGCATCAAGGAGACATTGTTTAAATGTTTTCTGTCTTCACCAAACATTTTCAACTGTTCACATTGTCTCTAATGGCCATGTTTTATGGTGCATATTCTACTCCAGTGTAACTTCAAGAGCTTGTAAACAACTGGGTTTTTTGGCTTTAGGATAATTCCATCTTTAATTAAAATTGGAGAATGTAACTGTTTAGTATAATTTCTTTTAATGTAAGACATCATTTAAGTTGTAAAATGCTGCCACAATGATTTAACAAACTATTTCACAAATAATTCACTGCCAGTTACTCTGTATGAGAGCTGTGCAATTATGATGACAATTAGTTTACTAAGTAATGCTCTACAGAGATAGTACTTCAAAAGCAAATTCTTTATAGACCTTTATAGGGCTAAAAAGTAGAAATGTACAGCAATATTCCATTACTTTTTATTATATGGTTTACTTTCTTCATTCTATGTTTGTCCTTAAAAGTGTATTGTCTAGTAAATTAAGGGGTTTCTTACCATAACAGTGATAGTTTCTGCTGAACAAGTAAAACTAATTATATAATGATGAAATTTGGGGAGAAAGCATGTCTGGAGAGTTTGAACTTCAGGAATTCTGATAAATAGGTTGATTGTTACCTTAGGAGACGTAAATTCTCACACTTGATTAAAAGACATAAGCCTGCTTGTTTCATGGAGAAACTCAAGTAACTTCCATCCTAGTGTGAAATAAACCCTGTATTGATTAATCTGTGGCAATGACTGAGTATAATGAAGCCATGTCACAATGTAAACAAGAAAAAATATTTGTGAATTTTGAAAAAGCGCTTCTTAGCAATGCCTCTGCAGGTGAAGATAAGTTTTTTCAGCTGTGGAGTCCAAGTTCCTTCCTTCCTTATTGTAGGTCATTGGTCCTAATATTCATTATGCTCAGCATGCTAAGGGTTTCTTACCCTATTTTTTTTCTAACCAAGTCCCATTTAAATTTTCAAATGTAGAAAATGGAGTCCTCAAATAACTCAGAGTGACTGATAGGAAGATGTGAAAGACATAGGTCTGATTCTCCTCATTACAGTGTTTGATGTCACATGGCTTGTGATTACAGACAAGATCTTTACTAAGGCTATTTAACAAAGACTTGATAAATGCATTGATTGTTCATTTGGTATCTATTAGAAAATGTCACTGCAATATACCAAACTTTCTTTGTTGTTTCAGTCTTCAAATCATCATAGGATGAACCACAGAATCACAGAATGCTTGGGGTTGGAAGAGACCTTAAAGATCATCTTGTTCCAATCCCACTGCCATGGAAGGGGACACTTTTCACTAGACCAGGTTGCTCAGTGCTCCATCCATCCCCAGAGATGGGGAATTCACAACTTCCCTGGGCAGTCTATTCCAGTGCCTTACCACTCTCACAATATAAACCTACTCTCTTTCAGTTTGAAGTCACTTCCCCCTGCCCTGTCACTACATGCTCTTGTAAAAAGTTCTCCATCTTTTTGTAAGCTCCCTTCAACTACTGGAAGACCACAGTCTGGTTACCCTGAAGCCTTCTTTTTTCCAGGCTGAACAATCCCAATTCTCTCACCCTTTCCTCAGAGGAGGGGTGGTCCATCCCTGTAATCAATTTGGTGGCTCCTCCTCTGGACTCGTTCCAACAGGCTGATGTCCTCCATGTGCTGGCAACCCCAGAGCTGGATGCAGCACTCCAGGTGGGGTCTGAGCAAAGCGAAGCAGAGGGGCAGAATCCCCTCCCTTGATCTGCTGGCCACTCCACTTTTGATGCAGCCCAGAATACAGCTGGCTTTCTGGGTTGCAAGTTGACATTGCTGGCTTATGTTCAGCTTCTCATCCACCAGCACCTCCAAGTCCTTTTCAGCAGAGCTGCTCCTGAGCTGTTCATCCCCTGGCCTGTTTTGATACCAGGAGTTGCCCTGACCCAGGTGCAGCACCTTGCACTTGGTCTTGTTAAACCGCATGAGATTCTCATGGGCCCATTTCTCGAGCTTGTCTGGGTCCCTTTGGATGACATCCCATCCTTCAGGTGTGTGGACTGCACCCCTCAGCTTTGTGTCATGTGCAAACCTGCTGAGGGTGCACTCAAACCCTTTGTCTGTGTCATTAATGTACATGCAAAATAACACCGGTCCCAATACAGACCCCTGAGGGACATCACTTTTTACTGATGCCCAACCATTGACCACTACCCTCTGGATGTGGCCATCCAACTTCCTTTAAATCCATCTTATTATTAATTAAGCGTGTCAGAAGCAACAGGACACGAATTGTGCTATTGTGTTGGAGTTTTTCTGTGGTTCAACAGAGCACACACCTGGCTAGCTGTTTAGTGCATGCTGGGTGCTTCCACACTAGCATAGGAGCAGGAATGCTCTTTAGAAACAGATTTCCCAATTGTCTCTATTTATTGCTCTTCTTCCTGCACTATTGAGTAGTTTTACTCAATACATTACTTGTAGTTTGAAAGTAAAGCAAAAGATGCAATCCCAACTGTTTGTGAGAATTCACTTCCAGAGGCTCAAACTAGAGCCAGTCTGAAATGAAAAAAGTCTCTAAAAGCCATGTAGTGTGAACATCAACAGTCCTCAGCATCAGCTGTTTTGCTCCACAGATCATTCCTATTTGTATGCACTGTGTGGTAGTATGATACAGCACCTGTGTCCTAATGTCCCCCAAGCTATCCTGGCTAACCACCTTGCCACCTGTGCTGTGGTTCTGCACAGTGAGCTGTGCTCCTGCATGGCCACCTTTCTTTTGGGGTGATGGAGGCATCTGGTCCCTTCCTAAGCATGAGGCAGACATACTCCCAGCCCTGGGAAATCAGAAGTGCTCCTGAGACTTCCTGTACAGCGCTCTATTTTTTCTTCCACTGGAAACAGGAGGCACTGAAGATTTCTACTGCATATGGACAGAAGATTTACCAAATAAATTGCCCTCCTTTACTCTTCTATTTCAGTCATCCCTGTACTTACTTGATAGCAGCAATCCTGTTCCTGCTGTGGGACAGAATGAACTGTCAAAAGCATTTTCTTGATTTTCTGCAAAATCTTATCAATTCTTTTACTGGAGGAATCACCTTAGCTGTATCCCAAGTAGTATTCATTCCCTCAGAAGGGATTTATGATTTTTATAAGAACATGAATTTGAAAGTTTGTGGGGAAAGGAGCACATTTTGAATTCAGCTCTGATGCCTAATGTGGGGGTGATACTAGAGTTATTGCTGTTTTGTCAAATCAGTGTTTTAATTAGGTTATTATTCTTTAGAAAGTTCCCTGCTTCAACACATCACATTCTTTTAACTGCCTATATACCCTAAAATCCTTGTAGTTCAGTTATTACAGTACAACACTGAAAAAAATCCATATGTAGCATGAGAAAAAAGATTGGTTTTAATTTATAGGGACTTGTTGTGCTTCCTCTATTAATCCTGAATTATAAATCATTTTCTGTGACAGAATAACAATAACTACATCATGGAAAACTTTCCTATGTAATATTTCAAATGGTAATTTCCCTGCCTTGCACCATGGGAACGATAGAGTTGGAGAATCTAAGGCAAAAGTCCTGTAATACTGATGTGCATCTATTTAATTCCAGATGCAGTATATCACTGCACATTTAATGTTGCATGACCATAAAGTAATAGAAAATTAATTTTTACTGAAAATAAGAGAAAAATAAGTCTCCCTTCACAGTGTCATGTTCACACTCGCCTCACAGCAACTCCGATAATAGTCTGTTTCCTCCATGCATTGCAATTTCCCAAACTAGTTGCCAGTGTACTCTGATGCTGCTCCTTTCCTGTCTGTGGCAGGTGTTCACTGCAAAAGTGGCTGAAGCCTTCCAAGAAATCATGTTTCCCAGGGTCATTACTGCAGCTTTTGCTTTTATTACTTAACCCGCAGGGAGGGCTTCTCATGTGCTCCAGTGCAGCACCTCAGCTGGAGGATTTCTGAGATTCTTCACTACCTGTTTAAGGCAGGGAAGCTCACAATACTAAAGCAGATTTGGAGGAGTCGTGCAATTTAATTTGTTAGCACTCCTGAAGAGAAGGTACTGTCAAGCAGTAGTTTGGGTTTGTTAACAGCCATGTTCAGAAACTAGACTATTAAACCACAAGGTTTTCCATTAATTTCAAGGTTTTAAGCTATATAGCTGTGTGTATATATAGGTCTTTAAGCATGGTGTAAGTAAACATAACAGTTTTGAGTCTGTCTTTTGAAAACACTTTTTGTCTTCTGAAGATTCCACATTCCAAATAAGAAAGGTACCATTTGCGATTTGAAAGATAATCACTTCAGCTGNAGGGGGGGGGAGGGGGAAGAAGTGGATGCTCTCCTTAAAAACAGAGATTTATGGGGTGAAATACTGGCTTTGTCAATGTTAGTTGAGCTTCAGTTATTAGCTTGTGTAGGGCAAATTTTCTGGCCATTGCTTAGTACGTTGTATCCATCCATCTTTTCGTGGAGGGAGAAGTTTGGAGGCTTACTAGAAATACAGCACAAATTGAATTGACCGAAGAAAAGCATTCTAATTTTCAGTGTTCTCATTTTAAAACAATATGTTTGGTTTCTTTTGGGTCATCTGTTCAGCACATCTATATCACTTTTCTCTTACTGCTCAGGCAATTAACTGCATCTCAGAACACTCCAGGGAGGTAGGTATTCCTGTCTCATTCTACCAGTGAGGAAGCCATACCACAGAATATTGAACAATTACCCAAGGTCACCGAGCAAACAAGGAGTAGAGCTAGTAATAACAATTCCTGAATTCCACTTGTGCTCTACCTCTAGTGCAGTGTTCTCTCTCCACATGCATGCAGTATAAATGACCTTGCAAAAAGGGTAGAGATTTTTCCTCATAGGAAAGAAAAATATTATATTCTGAATTCTAAAATTAAAATTCTTAATTAAAAGCAATTTCTGTGTCTAAAACACTGAAAACTAATGAAAAATGAAATCAAACCATTATACTACTTGATGTTATATACATCTTCACTATCTAAATAGAATAGCTGTTTTTAATCTCTTCCAGGCCACCTGTCCAAAATAATTGACCAGAGATTAATAAAATTGTGCTCAATAATTGTGGGCAATATTCAGAAATTATTATTACAGGGACTGGGAAATAAATACAACATTATTAGAAAGTAACACATTCATATATAAATCACAGGCTGTTAATATATATTTTTTTAATTTTAAAGCATCCATTAATGTGATCTGCCTTTTAAATATTGGATTGTTTCCCTTTTTGCATTTGTGAAAGGGTTTTATTCAATGCTGGAAAATTCCATTTCAAGGTTGCAGAACGCTGACTGAAGAGTGAAAAAAAAAAGTGTCTGGATATGTGCTTTTCTCAAATCTTGTACTTGAAGATGCTTAAGCATGCGATGATAGCCACATGTATGGGCCACTGAATTCTTCTGTACTTTCAGTAATACACAGGTAAAATAGTAAGACAGAAACAAATTCACATGTACCTCTCTCTGTGCTATAAATGTTACCATTTAGATCCCTTATTCAAAGGAGTTTCTCGGGTTAAAAATTATATGACCTTTTTTCATTCTAACTCCAGTAAGAAAAAAATCTAACTGAAGTTCTGTATTTAAACATTAGATCAGAGCTGATGAGTCTCCTAGCAATTGATCAAACAATAATCCTCAAAGATCGTCTCAGCTAATGTATCAATAGTCTGTAATAGATACGGAAAGCATTTCTATAACTCCATGAACACAGTGTAGTAAATGAGTCAATCTGAACCATAAAAAGCAGTGTAAAAATACAAACCTATAATTTCAATCAGTCATAAGCCAAGGGACAGGGAGCATACAGCAAAATGAAAGAAGAATGCAGTGTAATTAAAAGGGCTTTGCCCATGTCTTTACATGTCTTATCAAAGTTGCTACAACACTTGTTACTGCACCCACAGTAATCCTTGTGTCCAAGCACACTCACCTATAAACTCTACCAGGTTTCCATCATGCTGCTATAACTTTTAGTTTCAAAAGCAAAACATGCAGTATTTCTCCTTAAGTAAGAGCAGCAAAGTTGGCAGTAACATCAAGTTCCTGAAAAAACTGGACCCTCTGCCCTCAGTTATTAAGCTGCCTGTGTGGATTTCTTTTCAATCACAGTCTTGACACCCCATGGCACTGAGGACAGTCAGAAGTGCAAAGGACAGGGCATGTGTGGAGCCTGCTAGAGCAGAAGGACTGGATGGAGGTCTGGATGTCACAGAGGGAAGGGAAGGGTCAGACTGCAGAGGGTTTCTTTTATCAGAAATCAGAAGAAGGAAAAGGAATTGGTGTTAAAACACAATGACCACCCTGCACATTTCTTCAGTTTTTGGGCAGTCTCTCACTTGCCGTTCGACCATTTACCTTTCTATCTCCAAAACTAAACCTATTACCTGCTGTTCACCTCAGTTTCCACTTCATTAACATGTCACTTTACTAAGATGAAATATTTCCAGGCTCTCTTTCCTTCCCCTTTAGATACAGTCTTTCAGAGAACAGCCAGGCTCCACTGTTCTCCTGTTCTCAAACACAGTGAAACTGAGCCTGGTAGTCACTCTTTCAACCTTTCTGCTATCCAACAAGCTACTGAGATGGTCTATATGGCTGCAGTTTTTTAAGGCTGTTCCTGAAGATAAGAGATTTCCAGTTTTTAGGAGCCCCCTTTCTTCCCTCAGTGCTGAAAGAAGAAAGGTTACACTGGACATCAGAACAGAGACATGAAAGAGCAGCTTTGCTCATCAAGGAACCTTTAATTACTGGCATGCAGATATATTGTTGTTCATTAAATGGTGTGACTGCATCTTTTAATTTATTGGCATAGTGTGGTCCAGAGACTCTTGGTAGCACTGCTGCCTACAATAAATATACAATCCTTTACTGCTGTATAAGTGGTAGATGCCAGTGTTTTCCCACTTGAAAGCTGTAATCCCCAAAATTCCATCTATGTTTTGGCTATGGATTCACCCGTTAAAACAGCAGGGTCTATTGTGCAATATCAAGAGGAGCTGTTACCTGTCAAACATGATGTTGATGATGGTGTTAAAGTTTGAAATCAAGCAAATAAGTCCACCATGTTACTGAAAAAAAGACTTATACCACAAATTATGGTTCCGGTTTTGTACTGTATCAAGAGATGGTGCAGCCACAGCAGTAATTTCCTTTAAGAACAGTCAAGGAAAACCAGTTAGTTGGTAATATAAAGTCATTTTTTACTGTATGAGTACTGCCAAAAATACTGCACATTTCACCTTTATGCAAAGGTGTTTCAGTCTGGACGACAGTGAGGGAACTAAAAGGGATCAAGAAATTGGTTTGTCTTTGTGTTGTACGTTTAGTGAGAACTTTTACTACTTCAGTCATTTTCATTTATATAAATAAAACTTCTCTGTTTCCATATAAATCTCACTTCTCCCTGAGGCCTCTCTGCAAATGCAGTGACACTTCAGCAAAGGGTCATTGAAGCTGCAGCAAATTTACAGCAAAAAGGCCATTTTTAAGGGGTGTAATGAAACGTACTGCAGAGGCAGGATGTCTAAATTCACTATATGGAAACTGATTCCCTCTAGGAATGAAAGACCTGAGGATTTAAAACTATATCATATTGGCTGCCACTTCTTCAACCCTATAGGCAATAGCTTTCAACAATAAACTTTGGTTTCCTGTGACCATAAACCGCCTGATGTTCAACAAGAGAACATCACAAAGAGCTCAAAGAAAAAGAAAATAAATGGAGTGCACCAAAAAAATCACAACAGGAAGTTTTCTTGTTCCATAGCCAGATCAGCTGCTACCAAATCTTCTCCAGAGATGTCCATTCTTAATACCTGCTGGACTGAGCCTCACTTTAATCTGTGTAGCTGCTGTTCCCCTCATACCCCAAGCTTTGCTGTAATACCGCAAGGCAACAAGATAATGAAATGCAGTTGCAAGAAGACATCTTACAGAGAAGAAATAGCTTTCAGAATTTTAACAGGCTTTTTATATTTTCATTTTGCTGTTTTCACATAGCATTACCTTTTTACAGAAGGAATCTTTGATACCTGTTTTACTCATTTAGTACTCTTGTCTAGTGCCAGCTAATTAGTTTCTTAGTGGCCACAGAAATCGGCAGTAATCAGCAAAAACAAGATACCAGGAATGTTGTGCTATGATGTGATAAAAGATAGATGATAAACTCTGATTTCAGCATTTCCATTTTAATCACTCTGTATGATCAGTCGAAGTCAGTGGGAGACGAAACCAGAAATCATGTGACGATCCACTGGCTGATTTAGGAGAGAATACAAGTTTGAGGTTCAACTGCTGGACCACAGCTGTAGGTGGTTTCCTGATTGCTCCTTTGGAAGGGTTAACTTCCAAAATACCTTGTCAGGGAGGGGGAGAACATTGGTGAAGCTTTGTAAAAACTGAGCTGTACTTACAGTTTTTATGTTGATATTTCTGAGCATATTTCGTTCACAAAATTTGGAAAAGTGTTCTAAAGATAATTCAAAATGAAATCTCTTTTCACTTAATGTAGTAGGTTCTCTTCTACATGATATTTTTCTCCCATTATTTTCTTTCTTTTCATCTTAAATGGAAGTAAAAATATCAAACATACTTCTCTTTTCATGATTCGACTTCTCATCTTGTTACCATACCAACTGCATTAAATACTATTCAAATTTGTGCTTTAAATGCTAGAAACTCAAAACTTCAAATAATTTCTGAACTGGCAGACTAGCTCAGTAATTTTTCCAGAGCTGACTGTACCATCACCACAGTAGTTACTCATTCTCTGCTGAAAGTGAAGGTGTAAGGCTTTTTTTCCTTCCTGAGACAGACAGATTGCCTGTGTAGAGAAGTAGGTTACTTTTCTGTAAGTTTTTTTGTGGGAGGGTAAAGAAATGGATGATAACACCATCCTCATTTTATTTTTCTAAAGGTTTCAGCCTAAACCCTCAAGAATTTTGACAGCCATTAGCAGTGGCATCCCTTTGTTCTTTCAATTTTAGGTATTTAAAAATTTGTTTTTCTCTTCTGTTTTTAGCACAAGAAGAATGGGCCACAACCCGTTCCAGCCTAAAGGCACCACCTCCAAGGTCAGCCCGAGGGGGTTACAGGGAACACCCCTATGGTAGATATTGAAGGTCCTCCTCATCTGTGACCTCATCTCAAAGACAATTAATAGCCTGTGGTCTCCACATAAACAGCAACAAGACAAGTAATAGTCCATTTCTTTTCTATCCTAGGGATTACTGCTTATTATTATCCTATGTACTACTTGTATTTCCTATAACATTGGCGTGACATTGGCATTAGTATTATTTTATAACAGGAACTTAAAACAGAGACGAAAAACCTTTGGCAAACATTGTCTATAAAATATTCAAAGATGATGTTCTATTGGTTGTATTCATTGCTGTGTGTAACTTAGAAAGCATGACGCTGTTACAGATCTTGAGTCTCTACATACTAGCTAAGGCTGAGTTTCTGTTTAGGGTTGCTAAAAGACTGTCATATGATTCTTTTTTTCCTTTTTTTTTTTGAACCAGACAATAATCAAGCTGTAGATAAGATGTTTAACCTGTCTTTTTAATATATGTTAGTTTAGATTAAGATGTTCGATATTAAGTTTGTAAATTTAATTTTAAATGCTGTTTTAATGGGGTTGAAAACAAGCAGCTACTGTATGTATGTAGCTAACTGAAGTTGTTCAGTGTTTTAACCTGTATTTGTTAAAAAAAATCACTTAAAGTTCCATGTGTAAGCTTCTCTAAATAGGAAACCATAATTTTGTCAAATATGTTTGCCATAATTTGTCAATAAAGCTGAAACCTTTTGTAACAAATTAAATTTGGAATTACTTGTTTTCTAGCTTTAAATGCCTGCTTTATTTCTTTTTCAAGAGATGCCTAAAATGTTTTTTATATAAAAAATTACAAAAATGAACCCAAGCCTGTTTTAAGATTTTTTGTGTAAGACTTTAAAAGTTGTATTAATAACTTCTGGTTGTTAAATAATTTAAAAGTTAACAAACTAAACTGTTACATGAATCATGGTTAGTATCCACTAATGTATAACATGTTAATGGAAAAAAATGCTTTAGAACAATAAATGGATTTTAAACTATCCTTTAAGCTTGATCTTGCTAAACACAAACTCTGATTGACTTGTTTGTATTAGCATGTCTCTCGTGAGAATGTAATGGAGTTTAAAGAGGTAAGATTACCACTTACCACTGTTAGACTGTCTAAATGCTAGTTCTTCAACCTTTGAGTTTCCCCGCACATTAAATATCCCATTCAACATGTAAGCATTGCATAGATTCACCTATTTGTTTTCACTCAGAAGAGTGCGTTGACTGCATTTTTCGTAGTATATAACAATTTGTCTTGATAAACAAATCATCAGTGTCACTGCCCAGTTGTTGGTACTCAACTTCAAAAACTTTATTTGTAATTTTCAGTGCTAAATATCACCGCCCTTGAAGGCAGTTTAGAGGGCTGATATTCTTTTGAGACTATCAGACTTGATGGCTGATGATTATTAAGGAAATATGTCGCAGGACTCAAAGGATGACTAAACGTTAAACAGGTAACACTAATAGTAACTCTGTAATTTTGAGTATGCAACAGTAATGTAAAATATTCTCAGTTATTAAGTTACTGATAGTTAAAAAAGTAAACCTACCAAAAGATAACAAATAGGTATATAGGCTATTAAAACAACTAATTAACATTAACTAGTGACAACAAAATTATTCTACAATATATAACCCTCAAGGTAATAAACAGAACTAAAATTAACAATAATAGTAATGCAACTCTTGCTAACAACAAATATATAACCTAAATTTTGATGAAGAAAAACAAAAAAGAACAGAAGACTTGATGGTAGGGATGCCAAAACTGTTAATCCTTTAAATACAGTCTTTTTGTTTACAGTGGCTTTTTGTCAATGTGATTGGTTTACTTTTTTGATGAGACTAAAGTACAGGCTGATTGCTGTTCAGTTTGTGAACAAAACCTCTTGCAGCTGGAGTTGCATGCTAGCTCTTTTTGAATAGTTTATAATGGGTATGTTTTGTCATTTGAAGTGTTAAATTGAGTTTAGTGGGCTACTTGATGGTTGCACTGAGTTT
The DNA here is from genome assembly GCA_013396695.1 of Sakesphorus luctuosus. Classification (NCBI taxonomy): domain Eukaryota; kingdom Metazoa; phylum Chordata; class Aves; order Passeriformes; family Thamnophilidae; genus Sakesphorus; species Sakesphorus luctuosus. The sequence continues at coordinate 138,774 of VWZD01005134.1, read as the reverse complement.
ATTCTGTCTCACTGTTTCAGGGACTCAGGCACTGGACAGCTAAGCAGTAGATCTACTGAGAAGTGGTCAGGTAAGCTCTGCTGCATCTCAGGGGTTTCTTCTATTTCGTATTTTATCTGTGCATTTGTTTTACTAACAGAACTATTCACCTACAGTTTTAAAATATTTCTTTCCTCAGTGTTTCTCAGCATAGCAACATAATGATTATGCTATAATGGCAATCAAGACATTTACTTCTGTATGTTAGGATACCCTTCACTTAAATAAAAGAAGTCTTGTCATCTAACCTTTTATTGGTAAATATTCAGATGGTATAATTTATAACTGTTCCTGGTAAAAACATGAGCTTCTGTTTAGTAGAAGTATGCCTACATTTTGAAACAAGCTAGTCACATAACATAGAAAAACACCATACTAGCTTATCTTTCTTTCTGAAAATATACATAATTTCTTCCTGTGAAAAATGTATCAAGAGAGAGACAGGAAGTTTGGGTTTTTTTCTTACACTTTCCTTTTTTATGCTTTACAATGACAAGGACATTTATGGTATTACTATGCAGTGGCATGGATCGAGGCATCACTTTCTATATTTCTCTGTTAAATACATTTAAACATAAAGATTTATCTTGGATGACCTTCTTAAATAGACTTCAGATTATATATGAGATTTTTGACTGAAGACAAAAGTCACTGCTGGAAACAAACAAATAAATTGAGCTCAGTTATGACTCTGTCCACAGACTCAGGAGTGTAAACCTAATCACAATACAAGAAGTACACATTCTTGTCCTCTCTCATGGTTGTTAAACTAGGTGAGAGTTAATAAACAAAACTGATAATGCTATGCACTAAATATGCAATCTTAGACACATTTATTACTCTGGCATCTTTTCCCATGATTGTGGTCTGGCTGATTTAACATTTTCCAGCTATCGTGGTATTCAATGGTTACTTACAAACCACAAATTGTGTTGTATAACAAGATATAAAGGCTTTAATTTTCCTCTCCAAAGGGTTGCTTCAAGACCTTTATAAATTTGTTTTATTTATGTGCTGCAACTGCTCTACAGGCCAAAGTGATATAACATGGAATTAAGGTTTGTCTGCGTATGGCAGCGACATCAGTGTGTGTGACACTGCAGGAAAAAGCTTCCATCTACCCACCTTGCATGTAGTTATGGAAATTTGCTTCAGTCAGTATGTATCTATAGAGACAAGAAAAACACTTTCCACTCCTATAAATACAATTTCATACTGGTATAACTGTGATTATAGATTATAGACTTTACTATATAAGTATTCAGGAAATGCTCATATGCCTTACTGAAGTTACTAATTCCACAAAGCTCGAAGCAGTTCATACCTGATGTAAGTGAGATCCAGGGCAAAGCACATAAAATTAATTTCTCACTTGTGCATCAGATTTTTATGTGAGGGTAACTATTGTGAACTCCTTGAGGATGGACACTAATAAATATAGCTTTATAGCAGAACAGTGTCCTTTAATATTCCTGTCTCCAAGTCCACTTTATAGCCATTATGTGTGTAGATTAAAAACAATGGCAGAATATGTCAGTAAGATGATGCATTGTGAAATATCTCATATAAGAACTATTTAGGGAAAAGTAGGTTAATAATTCAGTGTAAACAATTGTTTATGCAGCCATTTTTTGTATTGATTTTCAGGAAAATAGAATGAAAAATTACCCATGGCTGCATGTGCTGTTCTGTGCCAACTACAAAGTATATTTCACAACTGTTTCTGAAGAAGTCTTGCAGTTATTCAGCTATGTCTTAGGAAAACAAAAATCCACCTTCTTAATTTTTGAAAGAGTAACAAGAGAGTCTGGTTATTCTTATGAACAGCTATCTTCAGGTCTTCCATGGAAAACTGAGACATATTCCACACATCCGCCAGTCAGGTCAGCCGTAATTCTGGGATCCTGAAAACTTATGTGCATCATCAGAAAATATATAACTTCACTCATGCTACAGATCATTCCAAGACACTAAACACCAATCAAACAGTTTGTTTGTCTGAATTCACATACCAATTTGGTTTGTCTGAAATAGGAAAAAAAAACCAGTATAACATATCAAAACAGTTAGTTAAAAACACTGAAAAAGAGAAGTTGAAAAAGCAAAATCTCTGTTAAAATATTTCTAAGATTTTGTTTTATTTGTCCAGGTTGGCCTCATCTCTAGAACAGTTTGATCTTTAAAAGAAAATAGTGCAATATAGTTTTTAGTACTTAAATCAGCAAATTATATTTTTGTCTAGCAGACATTTTGCATGTATAGAAGAGCCACTCGAACTGAAAAAATTAGGTATTCCTAGAGCAGTAACCTTTATTAGAAAATGAAGTAGCACCTTGTAATTATTTCTTTCCTATTCAGCTTATCTTACACTGTTTAAACAAAGAAGGGCTTAAATCTTCATATGAATAAATGAGGAGCCTTATGAAATACAGTATACCTGACCTCACTACAAAGGATATTGCCCATGTTTTTCTAGCTCTGTGGGGTCCTCAGCTTCCGTTCAGAGTAACAGACTACAGCCATAAAGCCAGGAGATCTCTGTCTCTTCACTCCATGCCCTGTCCAGTCTGTAGCCCAGACAAAATTCCTCCATTATACTCTAATGTGCTGACTTCTGAACTGTGTAACATTGATGTTAGCGAAAGGGAGAGCATGTGAAACAGATCGCTGTGTGGTAGCTCTGAAATGGCTGTGAAGACCTTGTGACTAAGCATGGCAAAGAGCTGCCAAACCACAGCCAGGACTGAGGTACTGAGCTGAGTATCAGGAAATTAGTAAAGCAACCAAGTTACCATTGGAATCATCAGTTGAAAGGCTTAACATTTTATTATAATAATATGGATTAGTCTTCATGAAATACAATTCAGGACTATTATCTTAAGGTTAAAATCAAGAACAAGTAAGTGATGTGTTGTGTTCAAATAAAAAACAATTTTATCTACATTAGTGATGTATTTCCTTCATGTTTGACAATAGGAGTGTTGTTTTGTGGACTGTCTTTCTAAGTCCAAAGTTCTGCAGGAATCAAAATTGCAGTTACAAAATTATAAATGGAGGTAAAGGAAAGTCATAGAATAAACTAAACATTGGAGAGAAAAAGTCATTAACATCTGAAAGAAGCATATGATCCATTAAGGAAAGGAAGTCCTAGAACAATTTCCATATTGTGTTGCATTAAAATGTAGAAACAGGTTAAGTCAAGATTGCATAAAGGTTAAGTAGGGACAGCACTGGATATCAGTGTTCTTCCTGCAACCTTCTTAGAGATACTTCATATTCATTAAAGTTTACTGGTACACTTCCTGTTTTCAATGGAAAAATACTGTGTAAAAGGAAAAGACAACTATGAAATTCTACCTGAATTTCCTAAGCAGATACATATTTTGACAGAGAATTGTTCTCCTTTAATTTCCTGTAATTTCTTTTGTGAAAGAGATACCAAATCTAAACAATTTTATAATCTCTTTACACCATCTATTTGCTACAACTTTTAGCAACGATGTTAAAGAAAATAGTGGGCTTTTTCCATAAGTGTTACCTGAATTCTTTTATAATGCTGTAGAACTTCAGTAAATGGTTTAAGATGGCAAGATGATAAAGTAGTTTGGGCAAAATATTCATACTGTCAGAATCATAGGTTATAAATTAATCTCAAGTTACAAAGAACCAATGTAGGAGAATGTATGGATTTTTAGCGTTCAGGAGGACAGAGTTCATTTGTAAATACATTTTTTCCAACGTAGGATTTAAAAAAAAATTAATTTCATGAAGAAAATACAAAGTTTTTATGTGAAAAGAAAGATCATAATTGAAAAGGCAGGCTGTAATTAATGTCCAAAGAATAAAGATCATATTTGTTATTTCATGTCATTTTCTGTTGCCAGCAGATTAATGAAAGTACAAAAAGAACCCTAATTAACAAGTAAAATCGCAGGGAAAAAAATGAAAAATATTTGAATGCTAAACAGAAAGCAGTCCTAATGTGTTCTGAAGTTTTTTGTCCTCCACTAAAAACTTAGATGCTCTGGGACCTCTGGCAGTTATTAAAACCCGAGAGTTACCAGGAAAAGGTATCGTGTTATCAGTTTTACTGTACTCATCTGCAGAGACAGAACAGCAGAGGTCACTTTCTCAAACCAATTATGGCCTCAGAGATGATCATCATCTTCCACTCTGTTGTTAGCTAATTAAATTTTTGGTCATTACTATCTATCATTAAGACCTGACAGCAACTTTGGAAATCATTAAGCCTTTCCCTTTTCTTCAATTGATTTTGTTTCTGGTCCTGTAGGCTAGATGCTAACAATCATTTGGAGACATTAAGGAAAATGATTCCCACTGAAAGATTTGCTAATCTATGCAGTTATTAGACAAATTAGGAGCTTTGCTCATGAATATGCTGATACCTTTTAGTAAAGACATACTGTATTTATGTTCTGAGACCATGGAATCTGCAGACTAACTGTGCCTGCCAGTATTAGTATGGGAAAGATTTTCTGTCCTTTTGCAATCTCTGGTTGACTAAATAATTTGTATTGTAACCCAGCAGAACATGTTGGAATATATCTCTAGATCATGCATATCTGGAACACAGTTCCCACTCTCAAAGAGGAGAAATTTCTGTCAACTTAAGCATAAGAAATGTAGATTTCTGAACTTCTACTAAAAACATGTTTTATAGGTTTGCTTTCCTTACATAATCCTGTTAAAAGGCTGTGTTTGGTACCTACTGAAAGGCATAAATGCCTCCTTGCCTAAAATAATTGAATTGGCTTTGAAACCTTGAATGCTGTACCAGAGAATAGCAAAATTTATTGAGGATGCAGTTGCAGGTTTTCATATTTTAAATCTGTAAATCACAAGGAATGTTTTTTGGAGGAAGATCATACTGTAATCATTCACATATTAAAAGGAAAAATATGAAAGGATATGCAGTTGATTCTGTAAATCCTGCATATGCCCAAAGAATTTTTCAAGATGCTGTATGGAAACAATCACAACTTTCTCATATCTTTTAGCAACATTTGGGTGTACAAGTAGGATAATAGAAATGCTTCAGTGCCCTAATAAAAGTAGAATTAATTATGAAAACAGTATTTCCTATTTCTGTTGCTGCTATACCTTATTGATTTAATGGGTGTATAGTTTCTTGTTAGACAGTGTTATTATATAGTGTGAGAGTACCTGCTTATATCATGTTTGGCACTGTTCTTGCCATGCTGGATGCATTAGCTCATGATGGATGGTTTCCTCACAGAAAAACAGTGTACACCTTTGTTACATGCCCTTGCATTACAGGACCTTCACACTGTGTTACCACCAACAACTCAAAGGTGCAAACTGCTGAGCTGCTCATCTGTGACTTAGCATTCTGTGTGGGTTTTCTTTCTTTCCTTCTGCACAGTAAACAGAACACAATGTGCACACATTTTGTATCATGGTTGACTATATTAATTTATAATTCCATATTCATTGCTCAATGAATAATTTGTTGTTTTTCTTCTTGAACTGTATAACAGTCCTGTACAACCAGAGACAAAATTCAGTGAAAAGGCATAGTGCTTTGACCCTAGCTGGACACTAGGTACCCCCCAAAATTTCTCTGTCACTTCTCTCTGCAACTGGACAGAGGAAAGAAAATATAACAGAGATAAGGACTAGGAGAGATTACTCACCAATTACCATCCCAGGCAAAACAGACTTGAAGTGAGGATAATACTTAAATTTATTACTGACAGAACCAGAGCAGGATAATGGAAGTAAAATAGAAACACCTGCCCCCCACCCGTCCCTCCTTCCCAAGTTCTACCTTCTCTCCCCCTCCAGTGGTTCAGGGAAACAGGGAATGGGGGATATGGTCACTTCATCACAGGTTGTTTCTGCCACTTCTCAGGAACAGAGTCGTCCTTCACTTGATCTACGGGGTCTCTCCCATGGGAGACAGTTCTCCACCAACTTCTTCAGTATAAATCCATCCCACAGGCAACAGTTCTTCACAAACTGCTGCAATGTGGGTCACTTTTCCACTTTGCAGTCATTCAGGAACAAGCTGCTCCAACGTGGGTCTCCCACAGGGCCACAAGTCCCACCAGGAAAACCTGCTCCAGCATGATCTCCTCTTTCCACAGATCAGCAGGTTCCTGCCAGGACCCTCCTGCAGCACTGACCTCCACAGGTTCACAACCCTCTTCCGGATATCTACCCACTCCAGTGTGAGCTCCTTCATGGGCTGCAGGTGTATCTCAGCACTCCTGTGGTCCCCTATGGGCTGTAGGGGCACAGCTGCTCCACCACAGTCTGCACCACAGGCAGCAGGGAAATCTCATCTCCAGCACCAGGAGCACTTACCCTCCTGCACTGACCTTGGTGTCTGCAGAATTGTTCACATGTTCTTGCTCTGCTCTTCTCTGGCTACAATTTTCATCTGAGCAATAACTTCTTTTTTAACCTTCTTAAATATGTTATTACAGAGGTGTTACTGTCATTCCTGATTGCCTCAGCCTTGGCCAGCGACAGGTCCATCCTGCAGCCGGCTGGCATTTGCTCTGCAGGACATGGGGGAAGATTCTGGCAGCTTCTCACGGAAACCACCCATATAGTCCACCCTTGCTACCAAAACCTGGCCAGACAAATCCAATACACAAGGTTGTGCCTATATCTCTTCTTTCTCTGAATTTTCTCCTTCTTTTTCTTCATCTTCCCAGAAGAACATAATGTTTCAGATACCTACTTTAGCTGAAAAGACAGTCAAGGATGCTGCCATTCAAATTGAATGCTGCTATTCTCTGATAATATAGGGATTCACCTTAGTATTCTCTGAGTATTTAAAGCTGATAGGGTTCTTTTTCTTATTCTGTATGGTATTTTGAGTATTATATACCTTTTTAATATCTCTTTTAGCTTTCATGATGTAAAGATACAAACAACTGACAGAAATGTTGTATTATGTTGAAATCCAGTTAAGCAAAGTAGGTTTCTGATGGAGAATTTAATCCTGCAGACCTTACTCAGGTGTCATTTACTAAAAATGCATGCTGACATCAAGGAAGGAAAAGGGAATATGAAATTCAGAATATGATTTGCAGTCATTTTTATAATTCAATTAAACTCAAACCAAACATACATCTGTTAAAAACTTTATTGCATCATTCCAGCCCATGTCCTGCTTAAGGAGGCAGTGTGAAATAACATTGTCCTAGGAAGAATACTTCAGTTCCAGTACCAACATTAAGATTCTACTTTTTATATCATCACAGCTAATTTTCCCATGTGAAAGAAAAATATTTAGTTGAACGTACTTGCTTGGGTCTGTCACTTACTCCAAATCTCAACTTGGCAATCAATATTATCCATTTATGGTGGTCACCACCTTATTTTCATTAGAACTAACAAATAACTTTCTGAAGGAGGCACAGTACTTTTCTGTACAGAGTCTTTAATGACAGTATTACTGAACTTATTTGCAGATCTAGGGCAAAAATGAGTTGTCCACTAGACTGTGAGGGCCTGTGGAATACGTGCTTTAGAGAATCTAGTGCTCATTTGAAAGAGTTATTGCAACCCCAAGAATACTGCATAGTTCTTGTAAAGCTTAACTAGCACCTACAGAGCTTAAAAGAAAATTGCTGCATAGAATTCAAAATGCTTAATGAAGGCAGTAGATATTTTAATCTCTGCCTTGTAATGGAGAATTAGAAAAATAGTGAAGCTGAATGATTTGGCTCAGGTTACTCAGCTGGTCAAAGTGATGTAATGAAGTGCCATTAGCAAAGGACAGGTGAGGGTAAGAAGCCACATTGGGAAATGAAATGCAGGTGCTGTGATTTGTTTGGGGAACTGCACTCCCTTGTCCATAGTGCAGATGTACCATCAGTGCTTGGCACCAGCTGGACTTGACTAGGCAACTGGATGAAGCAGCCAGCAGTGTGTGTGTGCAGGGAGAACACATACATGTGCCAGATTTACACTGAAGAAGCCTGTTATTATTACCTTCATCCCTTTGCATTATCACTCTATTTTTCTATAGCTGCTTCAACTGTTGCCATGGTAAGTTTCTCATGCTGTGTGTCTTTGATGAACAAGAAATACATCTCTAAACACTGATAAGGGCTTGAAACTCCTGGTAATACCCAATGTCTTCCCTATAGCACTGAGCACATTGGAATTGGACCCTAAAAACCTGCCTATTCTTAAATTTTATAGTACTGACAGTTCTAGAAATAACAGAATTTCTCGTTTAGACCATTTTAAGGATAATTCTAGACTCAGAGTTGTTTGGGGTTTTCTGCTTTGAAGTCTGTTTAGCTAGATTAATGGAAATAAGACATCTGAGTTTGTAAAATATAGTAAACCAAAAATAACCTTAAGAATATGCTTAAGGATCTAGAAAAATGTGTTAGTTTTTTAATATAAAAATATTTTATACCAGGTTCTTCATCTGGAGTTATTTGTATGACTCATTGACAGCTCTCACAGATAAAATACGGAACCCCAAAGCAAGCTATACAACTTTAATCTGTCATGCCTCCATTTCTCATTTATCTTGTAAACACATTTTGGCAGGGCTGGTAGTATTAGCTACCACTAAGATCACCAGTACGTTCTATAAATGCAAGTGTTTCCACTTAAAATTAAATTTTCCATGATGGGTATCTGCTCAATCCAAGGATTTTGGTCAAAATGCTAAACAGTTCAGAAAAGTAAAAGATTTGGGCAATTTACAAAATAATAATAAAAGTTTCTTTTTTTGCTATTAAATGTCTTTGAATATATATTGCAAAATATGTGTCACAATACATTCCAGTGCTGGTTTCTCATGCATGAAAAAATAAGAACTGCCTTCCTTTGTCAGGCCTTGAGTGTATCCTGACCAGTATCTTTTTTTCTCTCAGATCCTGAAGTCGATGTTTGGGGTGCATGGTGGAAGGATCAGGATAAATATGTAGAAAAAGTAAAAGCTCTGTCCCTATTAGCAAATTAAACAACACCAGAATGATCCTATCTCATACTTGTTTTCCCAGTACCCATATTTTTAACTCCACTGTCCTGCCTGGTTTATACAAGCCTGTGGTAATGTGTAAGGGCTGCGTGCCCAAATAGGCTCTTACCCATAGAACCACTGGCTGACATTCCCAGGTGCTGGGATCTCTGCAGTGCTTTGGGTTACAAGAAAAGTGGAGGATGTTTAATGACCAAACAGCTGAATTTGACTAAAACGGAGGAATAGATTATATTATCCTTCAACATCTTTACCAACAGAGTCTTGTGTGAGGGTAGGCAAACTGGTGAAAGTAAAAGCCTGTCAATGTTGTATTTCTTGTTGAGGTCTTATAGAAAATCTTGGGATATGATTTTCATCTGAGTTACAAATGGCATCATCAGGAGTTGTGCCTGACTATGCAAAGTGCTCATTAACGTTAGGTGCAAGCTTTGGGTTTCCCAGGGTATTTAACAGTGATGAATGTCTTATTTTAACTCAGATATATAATAAAAATTAGTCACATACTATGCAGCATTGGGAGGGTAGGAGGCAGTTCCTACAGGTCCCTCTGAGCCGGGGAGCGCGCGAGAGAGATGTTCACTCAGAGAGACTGGAGGCGAAAACCCGTTTATTGTGCAACTATGAGGGTTCTATAGGCTTCTGAGGGGAAGGTGCTGGAACTTGGACAGGATTGGGTAAGGGCTCTGGAAGAAGGGAGTAACTTGGGTACTCAGCTAGCCAATGGGGGAAATGGAAGGATCAAACCCAATAGGAACCCAGGGATTGGGGACAGATGGGTGAGATAACCAATGGGATTAGGACAGAGGCAGACATTGACAATGTACTAAGCCACAAGTGACGCAGAAAGCTGACTGCAACAGTCATAATTTTGTCAAGAAAAATAAAAGATTTTAATAGAGCTAAGGAAATTAATAAAGGACTAAAATGATAGCTTAAGTTTCATACAGTAACTTTACAAAAAGATTCAAAAAGTTTAAAATCCCCAGTGTTTAGTTTGTTCCTTTTTCTCTTTCTTGCTCTGTTGTGCACACTCACCATTTTAGAGACTCTAAGCAGATGATCACATGCTTTCCCATTCTACTTGTGTTTTGTAGGGCACAGGAATATGTTAGAACTGTGTAGCAAATTCTGTTGTTATTTTTTGTAACTTCTTACCTCATAGCATGCTGAATTTGGAAGATATTGTCTTCCAGGAGTTTTCTGTTACCCAAATTAACCCTGAGTCACAGAAATGCTATGTGAAGCTACATAAGTCATTTAAGCTAAAATATTACTGTGACAACTAATTTTATGTTTTTTATTGAATGTGTCTGCCCAACTTTATCTTGATTTTCAGATTTTTGGAGCCTTAGGGAAGTACTGTACCTTTTGAATGGTGTTCAGGGAATTGAGAGTGCTGAACATCATTTGCAATAAATCACTGGGTTCTGAAGGACTGAGCCTCAGGTTGCGACTCTCCACAGCCCTGAGTTCTGGACCCACCATTACCATCCTCTAGGATATGCCACCACTCACACAGTGATCTTCCATTCTGTCAGGTGAGCTGTGGTATTTTTCTGTATGCTTTTAGTTTATGTCAAATGTGAGATAATTAGGTCACCTCTGTCTGCAAAAATAGGATTGTTTTGATCTAGTTCACTTTATGCTTGCCATTGGAAAAGAGACTATACAGAGATACCTATTGTGTATGTAACTTTGAGACAGGATAGTCTGATAATGTATCTAAGTTCTTACGCTGTTTTTCTGTCAAAAAATATAATATTTAATCATCTTTATCACAGAAGTAGCATAATAAGTAAACTATATTTTTGCAATATGTTGAACATACAAATTGTTTGTAAAAATGCCAAATATTTTAAGAAATCTCCCCTTGGTATGAGTTAACTCATTGAGAAGGTCATATTAAAACCAGATTTTGCATCTTCTGGGGGTTGTTGATCTGTTCTCCACTTGTTAATCTCTGAAAACATTGATATCTTCAGTGAGTTGCTGTGAACATACATTTATTAATGTTTACAGAGTTCAGTTACTGTAGCAGCTGCTACAAACCATGGATAATGAAAACCTGTACGAACATAAATAAATCTACACCAGCAACCATTTGGGTGAAAAAGAGTAAACTAAAAGAGACATACCACTCGAGTTTAAGACAGTCAGAATATTGAATTCAGTCTGGTATCCAGAATAAGTTAGGTCTTGTGGAGAGAAAGGTAGTAAGGCATCCTGTAATTAAAGGCTATGTCCTCTTGTATACACAAAAGAACATCATCTAATTATATTGGAAATTAAGGATCTAGCATTTCTTAAATCTTCCACACCAAACACTGAGCTGTATATGTCTGTAATAAGTTTGTATGCAAACATATGTTATATAAAAATACAATTATCACATTCAGTTATTAGAAATAAGCTTGTTTCTTCAGCAAACAGCTTGTGAAACAAAAGGCCATTGTCAGTCTTTGTTGATGGCAGCTAGCAACATCCAGAAGGTTTCAGCTAACTAACAAAAGAAGCATCAGTAGCTAATGTGGGGTCACACTACAGCTGTACACATCTTCACTTCCCACAGTCCTTCCCTTGCTCGTCCTGACTGCACACCAGAAAACAGACCTGAAGCTTAGTCTGCACTGCAGAGCAGCATGAAGTCATCATATGGGACCCCAATCCCTGTCATCATGTGTTCTGAAAGAGGTGACGCTATTTTTTTCCCACTCCATTTTTGGATTTGCTCTTGCAAATGGTGATAAAAAATTTAATTATACCCTGCTTTAGATGTAGGTTTTTTCTTTGTGGAGAAAGAGCTAAAAGAATGTGTCCAAAAGCTATTCAAGCCTAACACAATTCTAGACTTGAGAAAAAAATCAGTGTATTTTTCAAGATTCCTCCTCCTAGCTAGAGCTGGAAATAAACCCTACATGACATCATTCACACTCCAATTTTAAGTAGGCTGTGAGATAAAGAAACGGGTAAGAATACACAGGTTTCTTAAGAGTTTACTTAGGTTATACTTTGCATCAACACTTTGTAAATAGTAATCTAGAGCTCCTAGCAATGTTTTTACTTATTATTCTTATTTGTGCCTTGCACATAGCAAATGAAACAAGAAGGGCGAAGCTGTTTGCTCTTTATCTCACAGAATGCTATTCATCAGAACTAAAAAAGCTTTACTTAGAACTCAAACTCCAAGATTGCACTATGTTTCCTAAAATGGCTTACAAGCAAGACTCAGAAGTAGGGGATCATTTTCACTCTTTGCCTAAAGAAAATTACTTACTATTCCTGGAAAGGAGATTAGTGATTCTTTTTCACTTGGTAACTCCAGGTTTTAATAAGTGATAAAGTGTTCCAGGAGTTTGGAAGACCCTGCTTATATTTCTAGGTTAACAAAAATCTATAGAGGAAGAAAGAGAAGTCTGATTTTTCCCCATGCTGAACAAGCCATGACTTCATAGCAAAATACCAAGGTTCCTCTGCTTCCATAGCTTCCTCACATTTTCTGATTTTCTTCTTTTTCAATTGTGTGTGTGTATATATATATATATCTGTATGTAGATATGGGGGGGGGAGGTGCATATATGTATATATGTGGGGAGAGAGGAGTGTGGATGTGTGTGTGTGTGTGTGTGTCTGTGTGTGTACATATATATATATGCATATGTACTCAAATCAGGTCCAAAGAGCAATTTACTCCCTTTTCAGGTATGTATCAAAAAACCCAAATGAGAGGAAACACACTTCATTTTTTAGAAAATGTGACTAAACGCCTAGCATGGACTATGTAGCTTTCTTTTAGGTAACTGAAATTGGGTGAAGTTAATCCCAACCTTAATAATTAAACTTCTAAGGATAAAGTTTTCAATTTCAGTTGTGGGAGTTACTTTCATTAAAACCTGCAGATTGTGTTTATCATGTCATATATCATATCATTAATTAAAGTCTGTAGAGCTAAGAGAACACAAGGCTTGACATGTATGCTAGTCTTTGGAGTTTGCGATAAGCCTGTTCTGTACCCAATGCTCTGTTGTGAAACAAGCAGATGAAAAGTGAGCATAGAGAAGCACAGCCCAATCTGCAAGAGCTTTGCTGTGATAGGACAGACCGTTCAAGGCTTCACTTTGAGCTCCCTGTGTGCAACATTCACCTCATGGAAACTGTCCTGTTTTCAAGAAGTGAATTTTCTCTGCTTCTATAAATTTTGTAATTCTTTCCTCCATTGGCTTTGTTGTTGTAAATGTTTGTGTAGTAAAACATAGGACTTTTTTAGAAGTCACTTCTGTTGATAACCCTCAACATTTTCAAAAGATAGATCAGACACTTCCATCTGTATTTGAGCACTGAAGACATGTTTGTTTTCAGAAGCACTGACAAACTGCAGGTTTCACTAGCCTTAACTTCAGGTTCTCAGAAAACAGGAGTCATTGCTGGTGTGCAAGATCTACATGTCCTGACCCAAAACATCCTTTTGGTACATCTTGTCTTGCATCTTTGTACAGATACTGTGGAAATTATTATATTACAGATTTTGAGGCAGCCAGATGGTATTAACGAAAGCCAGAGAACTATTGAAGATGCATATATTACACTAATGTTTTACTAATAGCTGCAATTGCAGCTGAAATGAGCCTCCTTTATTTTTCTAAAAGCATCCCAAGATGTTGTAAATGGGCCCTGCATGGACATGGACC
>VWZD01005134.1:67188-124934 GCA_013396695.1 Sakesphorus luctuosus | reverse complement strand
AATGACTGGGATATGTTGCTGTACTCATACCCTATAGTGAAGATCTACAAAAACGGGTAACTAATTGAGGAAATAAATCATGTAAGCATATGCATTTTTCTCGAGATAGATAAAATTAAATGTAGGAGAATACTCAGCCTGAAGCTAATGGACATAAGACACTGTGGACTACACAAGTAATAAAGACATTAGGGTACCAGTTATTCCCAGACCTTACTGGCGAGTTCTGTAGGTACAGGTGTAACCCCTTGGCAACATGTAAGTTTGGGTGACTAATCTCTCCTTATAACATTGGTACAGTTTAGTTAGGGCTGAATCTAGCCTTTAGGCTGTCCTGAACTCTCTTTTCTCTCAAAGTCAAATATTATTTTTAGCTTTTGTTGACCTGACCATCTGACTCCACTCAGCATTTGTTCCTGGTCAAGTGCACCTCTGCCCCTCTATGTCTAAACTGACTGACCAAAGAAGTTGTATTCTTCAGACATGAAATGGATTTTTAATACTGAGGTCCACAGTGCAGGTCACTGGAAGTTATGTAATAATATGGAAGGACATATAATTGAAAGGCTGTCAGAAGATACAAGTGTACCAAGCTTCCTGGAGCATTTGCAACTCATGAAGCCTGATGACACTGAAAGAGCAATTCAGTGTTTCATGCATGCAGCTCTGGTGGCAGCTCCTCCTCAGCACGAGCTGTTGAGATATCACAGTCTGTAGCATAGGATTTACTACAGGAGTTTTCCATTAAAGATGTTAGCTGTTGCTGTTCACAGTAACTCCTAGCTCAACTCACCTGCTGGGACACAGTACTTCGTCCTTGAGTAAGAAGGATTGCTTTCATCCTAATCTTCTCAGTGGAGCAGAGAGGAAGTAGAGTGTGAGTACATATAATGTACAACAAATGAGTAAGTGCAATACAGGCATATATTATTACTGGATTTGTTTTAAATGTCAAGTAAAAGTAAGACTGTAACTATCTTGACATTCTTCTAAATGTGCAGTAAACCCATAAAAGATGCCTCTATTTACTAAAAATAATAAAAGTCTAGTGCTGCACTAATCAAATTCAAATCAGTTCAACTGCCTGATTTTCAGTGAAGAGGTGCTTATGAAACACAGAATGAACTCCAGAAGGGAAGGTTCATTGCTTCCTAATCAAAAGCAGTCATCTTTAAACACCAGCCAGTCAGGTGATAGGTTTGTTAGTTCTCAGCTGTGCTCTTGGAGGGAATTTGCCAAGAAGGCTTGACAGCCTTTCAACTTTGCAGAGCATTTTTCTGCCTGTTTCTGAATGTCATGTTGATCTACAAAAACCCCTGGGAGACTGGGAGGAGAGGCAGAGTAACAGAAGTTCTATTAAAATACATTTGCTGCAATGAATGTCAGTCAGAGTTTATGGTGTGAAAAAATGTGCATTTCCTGAAAAGAAATTTTCACCACCTCTCAAGTCTGATTCTTGCTTGCATAATTGTGTCTAGCTACTTTAGGGGACTGAGGAGTGTCAATGATTAATTGCCTGGGTGTCAGAGAAGTAAAAAGGCTTGTAATGCATCTCTAAAAGCCAAAAATCAGGGTGCCTGAATTATGTTGGAAGGCTTTAAATTAATATATTACTGCTACAAACAATTAACAGCCCAAGCCAGAAATCATTTACTTTCATAATGTAGAACAACAGCAGCTCTCCAGTGAAAACATATTTACAGTAGTTTTACATTGCTTTCTAGAGGTTTAGTACAAAAGGGAGAGATAAAAATTAATATGCACCAAGGCAGTTACAGAGAACCCTGTCTTTGAACTGTTCTCTCCTTTTAATCAGCATGAGCTCTGCTAAATAGGGGAAAGAATTATGAGTAGGTGGCAAGCATCTAGGTTACTGAGGGCAAATCACTCTCAGGGGGAATAACTTTGTAATTTGAGCAATGTGACTTGAGATGAACAGGTCTTCTCTGTTTTAACCCAGTATGAACAGCAATGGCAAGTCAGCCAACCTGAAGTTCCTCAACCATCCTCCCCTACACAAAGGTCCGTTCTGCCCTTCCTCTGGCAGTTATACGGTTGTGCTGGAAGAATTTTCTAATGTCTTCTATTTCTGTTTTTTAATGTCTTTCTAGTTCCTTCTATTTCACATCCTCAGGTGTGGGACCTTATACATGTTGTAGTAATCTTTGGTATTGGTTGAAGTCCCCTTAAGTTTCTGAAGTTCTTAAATTGCTTCCTGGAGGGTTGGGGGATTTTTTCTTGTAACTTAGGTTATAAAAGTAGCATCATAAACATTAACTGAAGAGCCATTAAGCAATATGGCTGTTTGTTTTGGGTTGATAGAGGACATAAAGCTTCATACCCTGTGGTGGAACACAATTAGATCTGATGATCAACATGCTATTAAATATACCATTACCAGACTTCTATCAGTTTAACTTCAGAAAATAGCAACCAGCTGTAGCCAAAGCATACACAACTGATAGAAAGTCATATTTTAATTGTCATGTCAGAGCCTGTTATAAATATTGTCGTTTCTAATGTTTTATGCTAATGACAGTGACTAATAGTAGTCATTACCTCCATTCATTCTCATAAAAATTTCCTCCAGAGAGAATGATCACAACTAGAATGCTGTTTAAAATTAAACTGTTTTTATAAAATAGAGAACATAAAATCATTTAAATACCAAGAGGTTGGCTAGCTAATTTATTTTGTAATAGCATGTGCTTGACAACTACAGCTTTTGTTAATTGTGCCATCATTTGAACAGATACTCCTTTTAGAAACATTTCCGGCATACTAACATGTGTCCATGTCATGTCATCATATGGTCTCTGAAGAGTGGGATAAAAGGTGAATCTCACAGAAGCCAGAAAATAAGTGTGATGCTACCTATGTAAAGGCTTAATATTAAGAACATTGAATTTCCTCATCCATTTCTTATTTCAGTTATGAATTCTGCTTACTTGACAGGTACAGAGTACTTCATTATGTGCACGAGCAGAAATGCTTAAATGGATGAAGCAGCTATTTGCGTCTGATAGGAGCTAAGTGGGACATTAAATTAATGCCAAACAAGTGAGTGCTCATTTTAGTTTCATTATAAATTGCTGCAGCACAGCAGTAATGTGTTGACTCTCATGTGCTGACAAGTTCTATATTTCTTACAAACTTCCCTTAGAGCTCGATGTGCAAAGACAAATTCACACTCTGCATGATGAAATTAGCAGCAGATGCATTAATAATTGAATAAGGATCTCTGGAGACATACCACAGTTCAGAAGGAGAGTTGTTGACAGGCTGGTTTAAGTAGAGGCTTCTGTCAGATATATATGCACTTACATAAGCACCAAGTTAGGAGCTGCTGCCTGTATGTAGCCTTTGGTATCAAATCCGCTTCCTGCTTTTAGAAGACTTTACATAGTTACATTTGACAGGTCCACGAGCAGACTGATGGCCATGAATCTGGGCAGAGTGTGCCCTTGCTCGTCGCTCCTTCCTCTCTGACTGTTCGCAAACTTAGAAGCAAATTCAACACAGTTCCTTCTGGATTTGTCTCCAGACAATGCGTGGGGTATGAGGGACTGAAAGACTTTCACTGTATGCCAGACTCTTCTCATAGACCTCAGTTCCTGTAGGGTTGAAAGTTTCCTGAAGTGCAAATCCCAGCTTTTCTCACAAAGTTATTGGGATACTGTACTGCCTTCCTTTCCAGCAAAGGTGGTGTTCTTCAATGTAACCACATGCCTACATTTGGGAAGGAAGGAATTTCACAGAATCACAGAATGGGTAAGGTTGGGAGGGACAACAGTGAATCAATTGATCCAACCTCTCTGCTCAAGCACGGTCATCCTAGAGCACATGGCACAGAGGAGCCCAGAACTCAACACAGCACTCCAGATGTGGCCTCACTCGGGCTGAGTAGAGGGACAGGAGCAGTTCCCTTGACCTGCTGGCAGTGCTTTTCCTAATGCACCCTGTGATACCATTGGCCTTCTAGGCTACAAGAACAAATTGCCAGCTCAATTTGTGGCTTTTTTTTTTCTGACAATAGCAAAGAAAACAAGAGGATTGACAGAAAAAACCTCCACTTTTTAAAAGTACCACCAAGGCCAGCCACGATGCAATGTCTCATAGTTACATTGTAATCACACCAAGTAATATATGCTCAAAAAATATTGACAACACAGTGTGACATTTCATACACTACAGTACTATTGGAACAAATTCTCATGAGTTTAAAATCAGAACTTTATTGCACTAGTGCTAAGAGAGTGATAGCAATTTGAATAGTCTGAAGATTTGTCCCAACTAGAAGAGTGGCACAGTTTAGCACACTATTAATGGATTAACTCCACATAGCTCTCCTTACTATCCATGCAGATTTCAGCCATTGATTTTGAGCTGCACGTGTGGAATTGACTTCTGTGGTGTGCCTTCCTTCAGACACAGGCTATTTTATAAATCTCAGGATCTGGAAGACAGAAAAAATTAGCTTAAAATATCTAGCACTGTATTTTGTGCAGTTTCCTTAGCTAAAGGAAAGCTTATTCTAATCTTATGTTTTTAATATATTGCAATATTTTGCATAGACTACTACATGATTTAATAAAATGGCACTGTCTTTAAAACAATACCTGACTCAACTGTCTTTTAAAACAATACTTCAATTCCTTCTATTTACATATGCAACTCTTTTTATTCAATAACTGCATATGTTACTTTTTCAGTTAGAGTTTAGTATGAATCTTGTCATAATAGAAATACTGAATTTGAGATCTTTTTAGTATGAGAAACATTTAAACAGTTTCTGTTGTCACTTGAAAGAGTAATTAAATCCCAGTGATTCATAACTGTATAATGAAGTAATGTCTCCATCTATTAGACACCCTGAAACATCCTGCAAGGGGCTCATCTGAGATAAGAACAGTACACATTTTGCTTTGTGATGTTGGACCACAATGCAGTTGTTAGAGATCAGAGACTATCAGATGAAGGAGTAGGCATGCTAAAATAATACCCTGATTTGAGCATCACATCTTCTTTTGGGGTGCTTGAAACAAAGATGTGAAAATTCAATTGAATTTACACAAACATTTTTAGTGAACAGAGGTACCATTTCAGAATTAATATTGTTCATTAGATTCACACATGTATAATATATTTTATTGCAGTTTAGAACAGTAATGCTACCATAATCTGAATTTTTAAGCAGAAGATTAAGTACTTAAACAAGGTCATGAACTGTTAGATGAGAATATACGTAAATTACATAGACCAAAGAGGAATAAAGAAACTGCCTCGATGGGGACAGGGGGAGAGAGATCACGAGTCATTAGCTATGGTTTTATGCTTCACATCTCTCTACAGTGGGTTTAGTCCTATTAAGTGCTTTCCATTAATTCAGTTATTTCCATGGAATAAGATTCTAAGTCTACTCCAGATTAGAGGTGAATAATATGCAATAAGTTTTATACCTATTTTTAGCATCTACAAGGCACATCAGTGGTGCCAATATTTATTCTTAATATTCTGAAGTTAATTTCAAAAGCAAATTTCACAACTCTGGGCAGTTATCACTCCTGTAGAAGCAAAGAGATATTTCCAAATACTTCTAGTGAGTGAATAAACCAATGGCTTTTATCCAGATTTTGCAGGTCACTGGCTGTTCAAAACAGCAAGGAAATTAAAAGAACCTCTTGTCTTTTACTATCACAGTAATTTTGCACTTGAGTGTGTGAGGATGTGCTAATATAGAAGCTACTGAAGAAGATATGGAGGGATCTTCTACCACTGCCTTGAAAGGCAGAAATAAATATTGCATTTCAAATCACAGCTCTCCTTGAAATTTGTTTTCTGTTTAAAAAGCATTTTGAGCACCTGTAGTGGGTTGACCTTGGCTGGGCACCAAGTGCCCACCCAGCTCCTCTATCACTGCCCTTGCTCCCCAGAAAAGGGGAGAGAGAATAAGATGGAAAATGACTCATGGGTTGAGATAAAGCAGTTTACTAAAGTAAAAGCTTGCATGTACAAAAGTGAAGTGGAAAATACCAAGGTTTATTCTCTACTTCCCACCATCAGAGATGTCCAGCCACTTCCCGAGAAGCAAGGCTTCAGCAACACGTAATGTTTTCTTAGCAGGCAGCCATTGGAAACGATGAATGCCTCCCTTCTTTTATATCTGAGCTGAAGTCATATGGTATGGAATATCCCTTTAGTTAGTTTGGGTCAGTTGGCCTGGTTGTGTCCCCTCCCAGAATCTTACCCTCAACTGGAGGAAGGAATGTTACAGTACTGACACTGTGCTCAGCAGTTGCCAAAACATTGGTGTGTTATCAACACCCTTCTAGATACCAATGCAAAACACTGTGAGGGCTGCCAGACCCAATACAGCACTAAATTTTTGTCCCCTGGTGATCTCCAATCATACTAATCCACTTAGACGTGAAAACTTTATTTTCTAATTATCAGTCCTGTAGCCTCAGCCTGAAAATCAAGTGGCTACTTTATGATTTATGCCTCATCAATACTATTGATGCTTCTGCAAGCAAGAAATTTTTTTCCCCTTCTACATTCACAGCCTTCTAGTCTTCATAATTTTCCTCAGTTACCCCTTTCTATTATTGTTATTACTATTACTACTACTACTACTACTTATTATTATTATTATTATTATTATTATCATTATTATCATTATTATTATTATTTCTTATGTCTCCTCTGAATTGCTACCCAGCTGTTATTTAGAGGCACCTTTTTTTTAACAAGTTGGTAACTCTAGTACTACTCCATTCATGTATTTGTACTGTTCTAGGTATTTTTCTGAACTTGAGCATACTTATGGAGAATCTGATAAATGCTACACCTTCCATAAGTACTCTGTTGAGCATGGCCAACACAACTGAAGCAGAGTAAGATGCTGCAGCTGAAAATCCTTGCAGAATATCAGTTCTTTCCTTGGGATCTCTTGGGATGACAGACTAAGCATGGGCAGAGAGTCCTAGCCTACTGTATTTAAGCAAAACAAATATATAGAGAGGGAGACACTGGGGATTTCCAAATTATCCTCTGAGGGCTGTGATATCTGTACTGAGCTAGAAAGGCCAAAAATTCAATGCAGAATTCTCAACAGAGTGTATTTGATTTCTTTCTAGCCCACTCTGAAAAAAGAGAAGGGCAGGGGTTTCCATGTATTCTCTGTAAACCTTCTTTGAATTTAATAAATTGGATGGAATGCCAATTACACTGAATGGATCCAAGCTTTTGCACAAAATGATACCCCTTCATTCATCCCAGCAAGTAATAACATCATTCTACTTTTTCTCCTGCTATTTGAGACCTATTTTTTGAATGTCCCATATGAGAAGTGCAGCCTTTTCTGATCACAGAAAAAGATTTGAATTTTTACTAGCTTTCCTTTCTACATTACTGAGACTTTCCTCACCTATCATGGTTTTCCTCAGTTCCCCAACATTTCCTAATCCAATTAGTGTTGTCACCTTTCTTGCTTCCCTTCTGTCTTTCTGATAATATGTATATAATGCACAGAATGTCTCCTGACTTTGGAATGAAATTGTCTATTTTGAACTTCACTACGCGAAAATGTCTGAAATTGGGCAATAACTTAACACATGCAATTTCAAAGTCTTCTGTATTGCACAGTGGACCAGCCAATATAGCAGCAGATTGTTTTTCTTCAAGGCCTCACTTAGGATCAGATTTCCCACTGCTGGATCAGTAAACCCAATTCTGTCTTTCAGATGTTCTTCCAAAATGCTTATCTTCCACACAGCTGCAGTTTGCTGTCCTTTCTGTTGCCCTGCCTTTGCTAATCATGGCTCCTGTGGAGTTGATATGAGATTTGCACATGGGTTTTTGCAACTTAAAAATGCCAATCTTCATGGGTCTGTGAAGAAGATTAACCAGACAGAACCAGCACACAGTGTAAGTAGATTGTGGTTACAGTCCTAATCCAGGCTGGAGATTCAGTCCATTCACTTTCATCCTCTTGTAAAATATAGTTTAATACTCGTCTCCACAGATGTATTTGTGTGCTCTGAATGTCTCCTCTAATGTACTTCTAAACATGTCATTTTAAGATATAAAACGTTTTTGAACATAGATGGGGCAGTAACAGACTTTCAAAAGATAATTACAGGTTCAAAGACTTCAGTTAGGAAAGCAATTCCTGAGTACAAGTAACTGGATTCTCTTAGTTATTCACTAGATAAACGCACTAAGAAAGTTAGAAGGGCAGGAATCTCAAGGTGGAATGGAAGTAGAAGTTGGAAACACAAAGCAAAAGAAGATGGAGTATTTCTTTTCTCTGAAAAATAAAAAGCCATGTGTCTCACATGCTACTTATCAGGGACAACTAAAATTCAGGCAGGGGCCAAGAGATACTGTGCTTGCATAACAGTGCTTGCATAGAAACTGCCCATAAAGGCACAAGGAGTACGAGTTCCTTCAAAATCAGATGACAACACAGACTTAAAAGGATGACTGGAGCAGCTCCTGAAAACTCCTGTGCCTGGACATGAACAGAAAGCTAGATGTTAGCTCAGGAAGTTTCCTTGCCAGGGAAACAGATTTTGCAATCTCTATAGCTTTAACATCATGCCTACATGAAGTTAAAACCTTCAAACTGAACCTAGATTTTGGCTTGTTTGCTTCCTTTTAAACAGTGGTACAGGCTGGTAATGAATGCATCATTTCCCAGAGGATTAAAACGGTATTTATGTAAATAAATAGTATTTGTGTAAATAAGCAGTAACAGAGGCCGGAATTATAAGGGTAAAAACTAAAATCATCAGCATGAACCATGCTCATCTCTCAGGAAATGGAGCACAGGATCAACACTATGTATGTTGGGAATGCACTTTATATTCACCTTCCACTTTTCCATGGTGGATGTGGTGAAATTAGCAATTACAGTGATAAAGAGAGGACTTCTTTCAGGTGGCAGTGTGGATTCAGGAAGAGCTGGCCTGTTTGTTAACCAGTCCCAAACCTAAGCTAAGGTGAAAACTTAAGAATGTCAGTGGGTTATAAATGTAGCGATAGGTTCCCCATGAGGAATAACTGTGCCAACAGGGAAAGTTCCTCCCCAGTCTCAGGAATTTGATGTCTTATTTTTGTTGTAAAGGGGAAGAATTTACTATTCTTTTTTTTTTTTTAATAAAATGTTACATTGCTTTAGAATTTTTCTCTGTGTTAAGAAGAGTACATTCCCCTAGAAGATTAAAGTGGGGTTTGCTGTGTTCATTCTTATTGAGGGGTTAGGGAGTAATGTTTTCACCAGAATTATGGTGTTTCCAATTGCACATAAGGACATATTTATGATATGTGTTAGATGAAATTCAGTTCAGTGCTTACTGGTAATTAGGCTTAGTGACTTGTTTAAGTTAACTTTGCATTTTTAAAAAGTTGTTTTTCTCTGAACTCCTCTGGTTTTGCTTGTTTCTAAATTAAATTAATAGTAAGATTTTCATCAGTAGGGAGCACTGACAGTTTAGCCACTAGAATTTTTCAAGTATTTTATATGCAGATTAAAGCACACTTTGGGGCTATAAATCAATCTAATATTGCAATTGCGCTTCCTATTCAACTGCTGTTTCTTGGACATCTGTTATGCATTGAGCAGCTGTTTCTATCGGGATAGACACAATGACTTCCAGATATTATCTGTGAATCCAATGAATTTAAATTCAAGGAATGTATATTAGTATCCAGATTTCTGAAGTATATCTTTCCACATTTTGTCAAAATGAAGTTGACTGATCGATGTATTTTTCAGTTGCCCACTTTAACATAATCTCAGAAATTTCTTTATTGTCTTTTCAGAGATATCCTGCTTATATTTTATGTACTTCCTATGCTGATATTTCGCTTTCTGTCATATTCTTATATCTCAATTAAAATATATTCAGCATCAAAATTGATATGAAGACCAAGGTGGTGCAATATTAGTCTTTTAATCTGGCTTCCCAGTCATTCCTATTGCTTGTTATCAGAATCTCATCTAGCTTTTTAACTTCTTACAATCGACCTTGGTCCAGAGACATTTTAAAGTAATGGAAAGTATTTTGAATACTTTCTATAAGAGCTTTTTCTATGAAATCAGAAAGAATTATATCTCTGCAAAGCACCACAGAAGAGGCTACAAGGACTGTGAGACTTCTGCAGACTCTTCTAATACATCATACAGTGACAACACTGGAAAAAAGATCCTGAATTAGATAGAAAAATGTTATCTGTGTCTGCTGTTCTTGTGCTCCAGACCTCTTTCTCAGAATTTCCACTAGGTCTGTACCCCAGAAATATTTTCTGTAATATTGTAATATGTTTAGCATTCTCTTAAATATATTTTTAAATAAAAAACCCTGTTATTTTGTAAATATTTGTGAACTGTAAAAAATCATTCAGCTCATCCCAGTATATGTGGATTCAGCTGGCAGAATAAGCAAAGTGTAACAATACAGTAGAAAATAATTCATTTAGAGAATATAATGCATATGCTTCAGAGGTACACACACCTCAGGAGAATACTGCATATGCCTGTCCTATCAACAAAAGGACAGGTATTTCCATCACATGGGAAATGGTTGGCCCAACTAGCGCTCTGAGAATCTGGTAAAGGGACAGCAAAACTGATTTTGTCAAGGACAAAAGGAGAGTGAAGGGCAACACAAGAGGAAACAATAATACATTTAGGCATATACTTAAAAATATTTGGATGATCCTGATCCAAGCAAAGGACAGTTAAGAGTGATGTATGTAGTTACCGTGAAAAATAAATACGAGAACTCATTTAAGCTTTTTACTAAAACCACAAAGGGTTGACTTACCATAAGCTATAAAAGATGTCATTAAATCCTCAGCCTTTAAGAATAATGGCCTGTTGTGGTTCCTGAGATGCATCTTTCTCTCCCAGTACTCTGAGTAATTGTGTACAGCTCCAAGAATTGATACCTGTAGGGAAGTTCCAGTGTCAGACAAAGAAAGTAACATATTAAAAAAAGTCATACCTTACTACAGTAAGCAATCATTTTCATCTCAGTGGATCTCATCATAGGTTGTAAGATCTGTCTCTAAAATTATATTATGCTAAATAGGAGACTACAGAGGGGTTACATCAAGTCAGTCCATTGGTGTTCTGTGGAGTGCAGTCTGTGTACCAATAAAAATCCCCATGATTTTTATTAATTCCATTAAAGTAGCACGCCACCTCCAAATATTTATAGAGATCAAACAGACTCACTTCAGGACAAGTCCTTCATACATACCAGAGGAACCGTTTGCTGAAATGTAAACAGTTGGCATCTGCTGAACGCTAATCCCTAAATCAGAAACACAAATGTTTGGATTAACAAAAAATGGAAAGCCTCATTCTTTGTTGTTGACCTCCTAATACATATTTTTTCACTCTCGGTGTTATGTGCACGACAAGCATTCTTTATCCAGGAGTGGAAATGCAGTGACTTTTTGGCATAGTGATCACAAAGGACAGTAGTGATCAAGTTCAAGCAGACACATACCCTCACTGACGCTCACTGACTTCAGGAGAGTTGAAATCAAGCCTTCAGGTCAACGTTACACATCTGATGCAGTATGAAGCAACTGACATTTGATACTCTCAATAATCAGAGGATTAAAAGGATGTTTATTTTAACCCTTCAAAAGAGTATATAGATGTGATACTGGAAAAAATTGAGGAAATATAAAAGATAAGCTTATAAGTACCATCGCTGAAATCTATTTGTTTTTTATACACAGAGAGTTTTAGCATCCCACAACACCAGAGACAAAGTGTTTAATCATTGTGAAGTGTTTTAGCACAGACCTGGAATTGCTGTCTGTCATATTTGCAGTGCACATGTATGTAATACAGAATGGAGATATACAAACTAAGGATATAACAATGAGCAAACTGCTTAAACTGTAATGTTGAGGGACTGAAATTTGAAATTCTTTTCCAGAGTAGTTTATTTTTGGATAGTGTTTTTTTCTTGAAGAGGTTAAATACAGAGTTACTGGAGAGCACTGAGAAGTTGGAGAAGAATGAGAATGAGGGTATGTGTGTTGGTGATGAGGACTCAGGGCACAAGCAGTGACCTTGAAAGTTCTGCCTCTTCTGTTTTGTGCTGTGGCTTTGGGCTGTATGGATCCCAGTAGGGCAACTCATAACACAGCTGGGATTTCAGGGCTTTCTTCCTCTTCCAAGCCACACTCCAGCCACTGCTCCAAGCCGCATGCCAGGGGCTTGAAAGTTTTTGGAGCTTCTCCAAGACCATAGCAGGAGAGCAAGTGCTCCAGGTCAACCTGCCTGGTAAGGGAGGTTCCTGTAGACTCTGCTCCTAAAGGTAGAGCATTGGTAACAACAAAGTGAAGCTGTCAGTGCTGTCTCTGAACCTGCACTTCTTCAAAGCCTGAGGAGCTCACCAGGTGTTGCCTTTGGCAAGATGACAGGGAAACAGTCACATTTCCTCTGAATTCTGCTGTGCTTTTTACAGTCATGACTGGTATTCAGTGCACACTCAGGATTTTTTTGATTCCACAAATCTGTTTGGCTGGGAAGCAAACTCTTAAGTTTCAGAAAAGACTGGAATTGTCCACATAAAGAAGTTTGATGCTTTGAAATGGCTATGAAATAATAAAAAAAAATTAGCAAAGTACCCCTAAGTGCAATTTTAATTGTTTTAATAAGTTCTTTTCGTGCTCCATTTTCATAGTATTAATTTCTGGAAAATTAGATTTAATTATACTACATAAGAAGAAGGAAGTCTTTCAAATTTGTTGTTAGTTTGCATATGTTTTAGGTCTGTGCATTAGAATTTTCACAGGACTCCAAATTATCAAAATAATTACTTGTCTATGCAAATAGGCATATTTAGGTTTCATTCCTATCCTGTCATGAGGAATCCAAAATTCTATTCAGTATAAAAAAATGTGCCCTGAATCCAGTTGTCAAAATTCACCTATTTCCCTTTTCAAAACAGAATGTAATTTTGACAGACATCCCTTTAAACCTAGGGTAAAGGAAAGTAGCACTTGCCGTGTTAAATAATGAGCTGTGTATGTTTCAGCTGATGGGAATCTATTCTATGTCTCCAACAGGACAAAAAACCATTTCTAGTGGTTATGACTTTTAATATTACTAATTTGAAACAACCCATATACTGATATCATTCTTGGGAAATCTAGTTTTTCTACGCTGTAACTCTTGCCAAAAAGGTCATCGAAAACAATATAAAATCATACTGTATTTTGGTCATCACCTTGACACTAGAATTGATGTAGAACAGTGCATTTGTATGTATAGTCTGTACAGTAGTACATTTGGCCCTTGCTTTTATATTCTACTGTCATTTAATTCATATCTTTCCACATTTTGCCACCCTGAGTTACCTATTCACCTGAGCAAGGTCAGAAAAATAAGGCCTGAACCTCTTGCACTGTAGTCATGACATCAATGTAGGCATTGAAAATGCTGCTCTGGCTGTGGGTGTCTGTGTCTGCACATACCCATGTGCCATCCTGGACAGTGACAAGCAGCAGCACACAAATGAGTGGGATAAAAATACCTTTGATTTCCAATCTGAGAGATTGTTTGTGACAGCCATAAGACTGGCATAGAGCATCCCAAACCTTGGATTAATCTGTTGCAGAATGTTGTTTGTACTTATTGCACAGAAACAAAGAGTTCTTCCCAATTTCAGCAAGTGCAAAATATGGCCAATCACAGCCACCATTAGCAGGATCTGTTCAGGTTCTTACGTTTGTTGTTATTTGCATTTTTATTTGTGAATATTAAAACCATGATGTTTGTGAAAAACTTACAAAAATTGTAGAATTACAAATATACCTTGGAATTTTTGATCATTTCTATTTTCAGTAGCCAAGTTTACTTCCTCATTGTTGTGCAGTTTGACTACCTGTATTCATAACGTATACCTCCATGCCACTTTGATGAGTACTGCAAGGTGAACAAACACCCTGAAGGAATTAAAAGGCTTGTCTCTTATCAAAAGGAGTCAGTGGTCATGGACTGCTTCATTGCTTATGAAAAATAAGGGAAATTTGTATGAAATAAAAGTAAATACATGTATCTAATGTTTTCCCAAGCAAGTACAAAGTGGGATTTGTGGGATTTGGAGAATTGAGTCTGAAGCTTGACATCTAACTTCAAACAAAAATTGAATGTGTAAAATGTCTTCTTGCTACCAGGTAATCTATCCAGCTACCAGGAAAGCTGAGTCCTATAGGATGCATAAATAGTTAATGTCTTACAAGAAAAGGCTGAGCTACTTAATGTTTTGAGAAAATTTTATGACTTTTCAGGAAAAAAAAAAAACCAAACCAACATTTCAAGGGTGGAAAAGAAACCATAAGGGAAGAAAAAAAAAGTAAAGAAAAATAAGAAACACCTTGAATGTTACAATCCATTGACAAAATATAATTCATTTTCATGGGTTTGGCTTACTGGTAAAATATTTGGGGGCATAAAAAATGTTTCATGAACACAATGAGATCTCCTGTCATGTAAAATCCCTGTCCTTTCTTCCTGGCAAGAAAACTGAGTTTTCTACCTAAATTTTACTTTTCAAAGTAAAAGACAGAATGCTCCAAAAATTACGCAGTCTCTAGTAAATGTTGTCAAAATACCACATCTTAATTTTACACACTTGTTTAGTTAGACTTTACTCTTTCTTCCTTCTTATTTTGAATTGTATTTGTCCATTTCTGTGGACCCTTTTTTCTCAGTGCCATGAAAACAAAACATAAAAACAATGATGTTGAAGTTTATGTAGGCTTAATATTATGAGAAAAAGAAAAGTGCCTAGTCCTGCCCTCAATAAAATGTGCTTGTGTAATTCTCCATGTAGCATTTTTGAATATGGTGAGAGACAGCAATCTCAGTCTGAGAAAAGGAAGAGCCATGTGGCTCTGTTGTACAGGTGGTTGGTTTTACAACAGCTTAAAACAAAACCTTCACGATCCTTAAACAGATTCAGATTACCACATGTAGGTGGGCAAAGTAGCCATGCAGAGTGCTATGGAGTTCCAGTCTTTTTCCCTTGTACTGCCCAGTTAGGAAAGCATGCCAAGGGTTGCAGTTTATCAAGAAAGAGGAGAAATGTTTCCCCCAAGGAATCTCTAGATTCAGCAGGAGATTCTCATAGTTTTTGTGGTTATTTGAGGTTAGATTACAGTAATTAGATCATACTTGTAATCTTTAGTGCCTCCAATAAGAATGCCTTCAAAGGCAATCCCAGGCAGAACAGGACAGCAGATGGTGATATCCCATACTGCTGTTTCAAATATGTAGACACTAGACAATGTTGTAAGTTCACATTTTGGTGACTATATGTGTGTGTGCATGTGCCTGGCTAACCACCTGTGCATCCATATGAATACTGCATCTCTGAAAGGATCTTAAATTACTTGCTTTGGTTTCACTACTTCCTCTTGATACTGAGCTGTCTATATGAATTGGAAGTGAGAAAATAGTTAATACAGTATCTACCTTCATTGTAAACCCTTCCTGACTGATGACTTGCCTTCTCTCAGAATCCAGCATTATAACCGAAACCAACTGGTATAACCTGCAGCTACAACTATTTGTGGGAGTTCTGCTTCTTTTCTGGGGAAATGTGTTTTTCATCAATACTAATGTTCAGGCTCAGGGAAAAAAATGTATCTATACACAGAACTTTAGGCTATTGCTCTTCTTGATGATACTAATCTGTTTTCCTATAGAGAATCATGTGAATTGTTACCTGTCATTGCATTCCCATGTTCATCTCTCAATGCTTGTGGGTGTGACACAAACCACTTAAAAGAAATTTGCTGCCCAGACAAGGCAGTTCCCTCTGTTACAACATTATATTTTTCCTATTGTGTCTTTTGGTTTGATAAGTGCTAAAGAGAGATTCTTACCTAGTGCTTTTAAAATGCGTACTGATCTACACAGACTGAAAAAATAAACAACAGTTAAGAAATTACTCTGATAGATAGTGCAGTCCCTAGGGAGGCATTCACAGCATTGACACCAACTCTCTCAGGAGCACCATTAGCAGTCATTTATCACCACTGAGTGTGTGCATAATTCTGTAACATCAGTCTCAAGGCTGGGCAGTTCTCCTGGCCAGAGGTTAAACTAAAAGCAAAATTGTTGAAAAGAAAGTAGAAACCAGCCTAAAGTGTTAATCTTCCAGTTTAAAATCCCATTAATGTGGACACAGATAACAATTAAACTATGAACACGAGGTAGTAGTTTATTGACTTATTTTAATTGTATGCAAAGACAGTTTGTGTCTTATTTTTTTGTTTTAATTAATAGTTTATTTTAGTCTAAGTCTGTTTTAATATTGACTTAACCAGAAAAATAGTAGTTTTGAGGACACAGTGTCACTATAGCTGTAAGTTGGATATGAACCATGAGTGGGATGACATTTGAAGACAAATGTAGTCTTTGTAAGAGTAAATAAGTAAATAGTATTCAGAAACTGGCACAGACTTTTTAATTCACCACATTTGTGAAACTTACCGGAAAGACACATGACGTTATGATTTGTTGAAAAGGATGTAGAAAATCAAAAAGATGTACAGAAAAAAATTCTGAAAATAATAGAAAAAAATCATTAGGCAAAATGTTCCAGTAATGAAATACAAAACACATTCTTAGATATTAATTCAGTCAAGAGAAGACTGAGAAGTAACTTGACTACAGTCTTCAGGTACCTACAGGCAAAAAGGATTTCTGACACTTAAGAGCTCTCTAATTCAAAAGTAAGAATGTGTAATTAATTGGAGCCAAGAATTCGAATCTGTTCCACACTCACCAAATTAACAATGAGAGCCGTTAAATCATTGGAGCAATCTCCGTCTGTCAGAAAGATACGCAACATCTCATGCAGCAGCTAAAAAGGTCAATAGATAACATTTTGGGATCAGGCAGGAGGTTAAACTAGATAATAATGTATAATTTCTTCTGCCCTTAATATTTTGAATTTAAGAATCTAAATCAATAAAAATGAATAAGGTTCACAGAATCTGGCCCTCGGTCATATATATTTTATCATTTAATTAGATTTCCATTTGAGGATTATAATTCAGTTCCCTTATGACTTCATCTCAGAAACTTTTCTAGAGAATCCTAGAAATAGAGTCTTTCTTATTCTCATAATTAAACTTTGAACCAAATAAAAGCTCTTCAGCTTGAAATTCTGCAAGTGAAAAATTTAAATAAACATCATTTTAGCTTCTTTGTTGTGAGTGAACACAACAATGTTATAGCACACAAAGTGTTAATATCTGTTACAGACCTTGAGCTATACAAAGGTGTGGGGTTTTTTGATCATGCTTGATATGCTATGTCTTGACTAGGTCTTATTTCATTCTATTTCTACAGGTTAGTGAGACTTTAATCAAGAAAAAAATCTAATGAACAGCAATTTCAAACACAGCATTTGGAAAGGTCAAAATGGTACATTACATCCTTATTATCCAAAAGAACAGATGAGTTTAATATCCTGGCAGCATTTTCCTGTGAAGAAGATATTAAACAAGAACTGAAAATGGCACAAGGTTCCCTGTTCCTTTCCTATGACAAAGATTGTAACAAGATGATGACACTATACAGAATAAATGTCTTTCTGCTTTAATGGTCAGGTTGTGGATTCTGTCTAGATTTCAAAAACCTAAGCCAGCCAAAAAGTTAACACATGCTATTTATCTCAGGTCCTTTACAACACACTTTCCTGCTTATATGACCCATTTTCCATTAATATTTTTTAGTCTTAAACATGGGAAGATATCTTAACAGAAGGTACACAGTACAGTGGGGTTTGCCATGTACTGTGTTGAACTGCAACGAAAAAATGCACTGCATCAGCACTGCGGAAAGTATAGATTTTTCTGCTTCTGTTTGAATAACTTAAGAACAGAAATGATGTATTCCAACACACAACACGTTACATGTGTCCTGCTTTGGAGAGTCCCTGAAGATATGAAACTATTTGAAGGCAAAGGAATTTATAGTATATGCCATAGGTTATTAACAATTTGATTAATATAAAGACTGTCAGAATTTGCTTCCTTAGAGCACTATCTGCATGAAGACTCTTCCTTTTACTTTGCAGGTCTAAGGGGAGAAAAACCTTCTGGAACTGAACGCTGTATTTTAACTCTAAAGAACACCACCAGGGTCCTCATACTAAATGTTATTATGGCAACTGAACAAATACTGTGCTTAAAAATAAAAAAAATGAGTTTATGGCATGCACCTGTATTAGTTAATTATATTCAGTCCACGCGAGCTATAAATCTGGTATTACATAAGAATGTGACAAGTTAGACATTAAAGGTATTAATAATAATTAAAGAAAACATTTTATATTATTCCAAAAAATAGAATAAGGTTTGAAGTATTGCTGGCTAAAGTAAACGTACATAGATGTGCACAAGTTCACAATTGGAATTCATGCCAAAACTCTTTTTCCCCATACTATGCAGAGAAGATTTGAAAAGAAACTCCTCCATGGTACATTACATGCAGCATCTAGCTGAGAAAACCCATCCTGCTTTGGTCAAGAAAGAGAAAATTAGCATATCCAAAATACATTTTCAGTATCTCACGTGAATGTATATGTACGTATATATACTTGATTTTTTTTCTTTTCCTTAGGTGATTTTATTTTTCACTGAAGACTGTAAATGTATTTTTCATTATTTGTTTTGCAGTTATAAAGTAGGCTATTTTTTCAATGCATTGGCAGTGTGCAACCTATTTTGAGACTTCAAAGGTTTTGCAAAACCACAGACAAAAATCCCTAATGGATGTTCATTTCATAAATGCCTACAGAAATTAATGTTTTCTGTGTGCCTAGAAAAAAAATCCACTAGATACAAGTCTCTATCAAGTTCTTTGTGATTTAGCCAATAGTCTTTGAAACAGAAATAACTACAAATAGATCTTTTCTGCTTCCTAACCAAATATATCGGCCATCAAATACACAGCCCACAGAAAATAATAAAACTGGTTTTTTCAGTTCTTAGTTATTATTCACAATATAAATCTCTGAATTTTTATAATTTGAATTCCTAAGAACTCTAACAATGTATACTTCTGCTATGAAAAAATAAAACATATGCTGTTCTATCCATTTTTTACAAGATCATGTTTAGGGAAACACTATAGAGAATCCAGGGTGTTGAGGGAGAGATTCAATGTGTAGTCACACAAACAAATCCAGGCTTTCTCAGAGAGGGAGTCCAGTATATCAGATGAAGGCAGTGGATTTTTTCACACTCCTTTCAGTTAACTCAGGATTATGCAAAATGCTGTTACTGTGTC
This sequence comes from Sakesphorus luctuosus, assembly GCA_013396695.1. Taxonomy (NCBI): domain Eukaryota; kingdom Metazoa; phylum Chordata; class Aves; order Passeriformes; family Thamnophilidae; genus Sakesphorus; species Sakesphorus luctuosus. The sequence goes on along the minus strand of VWZD01005134.1, from coordinate 105,595 downwards.
ACACACTATTTAACATGGGAAACACCTTGAACATGTTATACAGCCTTGGTTATTTATTCTATGAAATGGATTTTTTTTTCCACTAGGTGATCACTGTCATTTTTTGAAAAATTACCAAAATAATCAAGTACATCTTATGAACCAATACAGCAGTTTGAAGATGAACTTTGACACCTCCTTTCATCACTTACCTTCAATTAATAATGTGGCTGTTGGGTATTTCAATGAGGAAGGAAAAGAGTAGGAGTTGTGCGGAAAATATTGCACCTGTGAACAATGAGAACTTCTCTCACATAATCCTCTGTGAAGTATATTCATTAAATTAACAGCAGATGAAAAAAAAGATGTGGCTGATGGTAAGGTGTCATACTGAAGCAAGATCACAAAAGAGACACATCAAAGCATAATAGACTATGTGCAACACACACGTTCCCACACACAGGATTTTGCACCAGGAGTTGCTGGTTCATTGTAATCCCAGTAATAAAGGACACTCAGACTCTGTGAAATACAGCTTAAAATGACACTGATTGCAGCTAACACTGTAAAGAAAAAGAGGTTAGCACAGCTAACCATACATCCCGTCAGATGATGGAAGCCAGAGTTAAGCACCATCAAATGGGTTTCCATGCAGGGCTCAGCATCCTGTGCAAATCTTGTCCATGTGAAGGTTACCCAATATTTCAATCTTTTGAGCTCCCGTAAGGTTTGCTTATAACAAAAGAACTCCATTAGTCATTTTCTCTGTCAAACAAAAAGGATCCACACATGGGAATTTGTTGCACCTGTTTTAGATAAAGGCAAGGAGGTACAGTTGGTGTGACCCAGTGGCAGCTGCCCACAGGCTACTTCATTACAATTATCCAGCCAGGTTTATCCTGCAGGCAGAGGAAAGTGCACAGCACAGCACAGACCTGAAGGTCATGTTGTGTGCACAGCACAGTACAAGCCTGTGCCTGTTCAGGGCAATGGCTGTTTAGGTCACTAACTCGGTTGTGTACAGTGGTCTTCTGGTCAGAATCTCTGCACGTGTAGACATACAGACCTGTTTTTCATTTGCATATAAAAAGCTGCTTTTGTGCTCCAGACTGAACTGATGCATAGAGTCAAATCTGCACGCACTGGAAACTGCACGTGTCCATTGCAAACACTCCTCTGTACAGGTCTCTGTCCACCAGGCTGGTATTATGCAGGAAGTCAGATATGTTTATAATTACAGGATTTATACCTCCAAATGCTGCTAAAAGGCTATGTAAGTAAATTTTTGCAAATGTGATTTTTGTGCCTGCAGCTCAGATTCTTGTTATACTTGCATTTGAATTTGTTTTGTTTTGTCACACAATGTTACTTGGTATTATATGAATAAATAATCCATGAGCTAGAAAACACACTAAAAGCAAAGAAATGAAGTCAGTTGCATTATTAAAGGGAGATTAAAATAATTTGACATGAAAGGCATTTTAGAGACAATACAACCTGTCTGATTTACTGACATGCACAGAAGCTAATACATCATTCAGCCCTACTACACCTGACAGCTGCTCAGCATCTAATGGGAAATAGAAGGGTGGTCACAGTCCAGTTCATAGTGGACAGGTGCCGGCATTGCAAAAATCATCATCACAACTGGCACTAATTGGCACCTTTGTTGACAGTCTTGGCAGAGAGGCCAGTTATTGAATCAGCATGGAGACTGCCTTGCAAGCTCTGCTGGCTTGGGATGCTGGGCTCTGCTTGTCCTTCACTGAAACCATCCTTAGTCTTGCACATATTTCACAGGAACACAGTCAGGTATTGACACTCTCTTTGCCTGTAATTTCTGTGAGCATGCGTGTTGCTGTGGCATAGCTCGGGATGTAAAGCCTCTGGGCAGAGGTTTAGATAAATCTCAAGGCACCTGTCTTGGGTTGAGCTGGCAAAACGCTAACTGTCCGAGACCAACAGAAGAAAACTAATTAAAGCACAGAAAAGCCCATGTAGCCTGTTGGTGTGTGGCAAGACACTGCCACTTGAGTAGAATCTCTAGAGATTCATCATGTAGATGCTCATGTGCCCAAAGGCCGAGCTAATGAAGAACATCACACCTAGACTAGCATAAAAGAAAGTTGTTCCTAGCTCAATGAGCCCATGATGCCTCGAGCCACCTGTAGGTGGACGAGGCCGAAGAGTAGATTTAACCATGGACATTAGTTCCCAAGTTATCTACTATTGTAAAACCCCTAAAAAAGATAGTGACCCCAATGTGAAGATAAAGACCCCTAAAAAAGAAATGAGTAGATTTAACCATAGACATTATTTCCCAAGTTATCCACTATTATAAAACCCCTAAAAAGAGATAGAAACCCCCCAAAAAAGATGAAGACCCCAGTGTGGAGATAGAAACCCCAGTGTGGGGATGGAGACCTCTAAAAAAAGATAATAACCCCAGTGTAGAGATGAAAACCCCAGTGTAGAGATAATGACCCCTAAGAAAAAAATAAGTAAATTTAACCATAAACATTATTTCCCAAGTTATCCGCTATTGTAAAACCCCTAAAAAAAAATAGTAACCCCAGTGTGAAAATAGTGACCCTAATAAAAGTATAGTAACCCCTAAAAAACAAATAAAATGATCCCAATGTGTGCCTCAAAGACATTTAACCTTAAAAAAAAAAGTAACTTGCATTTTAAGTTCTGTGTTGCAAGACATAAACCATCAAATAAAGAAAGCCTGAGCTAAACTAGTGTTAGTGTCCAATAATAAACTGTTTTTTCCTGCCTAAAGTACCTACCCCATCCTAATAGACTATTGCCTACAATATAAAAAAGTAAAAAACAGCCCTAAAAAAACCAAAAACTGTTAAAGCGCAAAAATAAATAAATTTAAAGTATAAGTAACGTAATATAGTATAAAAGAAAGAGTGGAATGTTACGGTTTAGCCAAGTGAGCCTAAATTTAGGCTTTAAAGATCATATTAAGCCTAGAACTGTCAGCTGCCTTAAGCTGGGCTAAGCTAGCTAACAGCTGACTTCTTCTAGCCAATAATTTTGTATTCCATACCATCTTACATCATCTCAAAAGAAGTAAAATCCAGTGTGTGAGTGTAGCTTAGGCAATTGCTTCGTAGCTGTTGCTCCAGCAGAACACACCGTGCTGTCCCAGAAGTGACAGAGAGGCCCAAGCCCACAGCATTGGCTCACCATCATGTTATCTTAAAGAAGTAAAATGTTTGTTCTTAGTTCTTCTCTTTGCTTAAGTCTGTCTTTAAGAAATTAACTTTTTTTTAAAATAATTTGTAGTCAAAATAGTAAAATCTGTGCTTATTAAAGAATAAGAAGTTATGTATAACTTGTGTAAGTGTGTGTTATATTGTAGTTTTCTCTTAATTTTCTCTTTTCTGTATAAATACATATAGTTAGTTTCAGCATAAACCTACTTTAAAGGTTTTTTTCCCTCTCCTTCTTCTTCCCTTTTTACTCTGTCTTAGACAGTTAGCATTTTACCAGCTCAACCCAAGACAGCACCAAAGCCTGCCCATTGACGCTGGCCAGCAGAAGACCCTCTGGACTTAAGCTTGGGGGTGGCAGAAGACAAAAGGGGCTGAAACCAAATCCTGTTCTAAAGGAGAAGCTACACACTACTCACATGGAGCTCCAGTTTCATCCAAGATTTTCTCAATTTTAGTGTATCTTAGATACAACTGTGATTCTGTGGACTTCTAGTAGCCACTTTTACCCAGTGCCTCAGTTTATTGTTTTGTATGAAGGTCATATTATTTGTCTCACTCTCAGACATAATATGAGGCTTTGGTAACTAACCAATGCCTTAAAGTATTTAAACACTTCTGATGGGAAGTCAAGAGATACATTAAAATTCAGGATTCACATTTATAGGAACTTTTGTTTCTTAATAGTCCTGTTAAAGGAGTTACAGGCAGTCACTATTGAATGTATCCATTTTGCATTTACACATTCCATTCACTCTGTTGAGTATTAAATACTGGGGATTTTTCCACCTCAGCTGCCTTATCCAACTCATCAAATAAAACTTTTTTTTTTTCTGGTGTATAGGAATCTGTACTGTGGGTTAATTATCAATTATCAATTTTGGCTCATTGTACCTTCTTCCAAAGTGAAGAAGGGCAGGCAGGAAGGCAGGCAGGACAATAAACAAAGGAAATAAATGAAAAAGGGAAGTAGGATAAAAGGAAAGAGAGAACAGCTCTAGTTCAGGTATATAGAAAAAAAATTGAATTTTTTGCACATTCCTTTGTCAGTATATAGATAAAAGTGAAACAAAACAAACTGAAAAATGATAGACAAAGTCAGGTATAATAAGTCATAAAAAAAAATTATGTAAAGAAACTGAGGTGTGCCTGTGTATATCATTGTACCTGAGGCCTACCTTTGTTAGGAACAATAAGGTTATAAAATAATATGAGCACTTACAGAGGCTTAAATTGCCATCAAGCCAGATTCTGATTTCTCCCCATTGATTTTTCACTTCTGTATTACATCTGATTCCGAAGAAATGTCTTCTCATTTACATGCATCTACATAAATTCAGGATCAAGCCACCAGCTCTTTCTTCCTCTGGTGTTAATAACGAGCAGTGGCTGCTGTGCTGTGTTCCTACAGACACTCTGGAAACAGAATATGTCATCGTTAGCCTAATGAGGGGAAAGAGGGAGAGAGAGATTGCTAAATGTTTTCTCTCTATCCCAATTAAAGGAGAGAGAGAGCAAGACGAAGAGAGGGGGAAGGCGTACTGGAGGGAGAGCTGTGTACGTGACAGATTTCTTCCTGCCTTTAGCTACAAGAGCGTTCTCGTTAGGTAGAACTGAAAAAGACAGGAGGATGTGGGAATACAAAGAGTAAATCCTTTAACTGAAATCAGACTGCAGCAGCACGGACCATCAGTCTGGGCTGCACATTACCGTCCAAAAATAGCTTGCTTGGGAAGGAAAGAATGTGATGACAAGTACACTATTGCCATTACTGTTCTTAAGACAAATTATCCATACAAATAGGAAGGAGCAAACTTTGTCTGCCTGCTGAAAGCCTCCTTGGCCATCCACAGTTCCCTTTAAGGACTGTTCCTCTAGAGGGAGAGAACTGCTTGTGTACAAAGGACATCGCCAGTTTGGAGGTTGCTAAGCTCACTGAGAGATGCCAGCTCATTGCTTATAAAACAAGCAGTATTTGATCCCATGATGTTTTGTGTCAGAAATATCAGGCCTGCTAGAAAGGGTGTCTACATCCCAAATGATGTACTTGGTCCCAAAGTCATGCTTGTCCCACAGGCTGGGCCTTGGCAGGCAGTAGCTCACATGGCCCAGACTTTTGCCAGGTACCATAACAAAAAAGTCCCAGTACAGATGATTGCAAGCCAGCACTCAGGCCATCACACCAAGACAGTATAGGTTTTTTCATGACTCGGAAGTCTCTGGGGGTGTGTGCTGGCGAGGAATCCAGGTGCTATGCAGGGAGTGGAGGCTCCTAGCCTAAGATAAAGACCATGGTGTGAAGGTTTGCATGTACACCGCTGAAGCCAAGACTGTTCTCTCCAAATACAGAAAAGAGCATTGTTTCCAGTCCTATAGCATGACGCTGTACACACATTCTCATGTGACAGACGAATACCTGCTTCTTTAAACTGCAGCAGAGATATAGATGGACTTACTTGTTAGAAAAATTTCTTTGCACGCACAGCTCTGTTGCTGACTCCACATGTAGCTTACAGCACCTTTGCGCTACTGTGACCACATATAACAACAATAACCCAGCTCCTGGATCCCAAGATGCTGACTGACTGCATGTGACCCATGTTCCATGGGCAGGTCCGCAGTGTCTTCCACAGTGTCTGTAACAGGACAAACACAGGAGGAGGCAGGTGATGGGTGGGAGTCCAAGGAGTATTTTCATGCCAAGACTAAAATTTAACAGGACTTCATGACTACATGAAGATACAAGCTTTTTTCCATAGGTTAAAGAGACCCATGACCAAAGGTAACTAGGAAGGTGGGATTTTCCTTTTCATCACATCAGCCACCAGCCCCTGATGCAATTCCAGAATTATACCCCACACTGTTCTCATTACCTGCACAAAGGCCTGAGCCATGCGGAGAGCAGAAGAAACTAACTTGCATCCCTATTTATATATAGTGCTCAGACACTGAGCTCAGTGATAAAAAGCTGGTTTGATGTGCCAAGTATAATCCAGTCCCCAAATGTTGAATTACTGTTACTTATTTTAAATCTCTCCACATTTTCTTGCATTCTGACTAAAATGTAGCAGCTTTGCAAGCTAAGCTATAGCTGCCCTTTTACCATTTCAAGTGCCAGAAGCTTTAGCTAAAGAAAATGACTTTGTAAAGACTTGCTGTGCTCTGCTAGTCTTACCAACTGCATTTCCTGCCAATACCTGAAAAGATGTTGAGAAAGTTCCGGCGAAATCCTTGCATTACAAGTCTCTTGTTGTAATTATTTTTAAATCTGTGACTCCTGACTCTCCATCCTGGGAGACCTCTTGATTTGTTCCATCATCAAGTCATGAGTGGATTAAATTTTTTCTCCTGCAATGAGATCTGTTTTCTTTATTCACCACTCACCTGAACACAGACAACAGAAGGGGAATATTTGGTCTGGCTTCTGGTTGTCTAACAGAAGTCTCAGGGCTGATTTCCCAAGCCCTTCACTGAGGAGAACAGGAAAGAGGTAGAACAATGAACTCTCCTGCCTGCACAACAGAAGACGGTGGAAAAAGTAGCCTGTGCTACTTTGGGGAAAAGGGTCAGACTGCCAGGAAGATTGGCAATAGCCCAGACACTCAAAAGCCAGCCCAACTCCGACGTGTCTATACAGTCGCAAACAAGCATGAGGTGAGAAAACTGCAATTAGTGTCCGGATGCTTTCAATCTCCTTACATTTTTAGATTATTCCAAGCTTCTTTATGAGTAGTTATATAGTGTAAATATTCTAGCCAACATTGACAATGTCATCAGATTTCCTTTCAAAACTTTGAAAGCTTGGGTCTCCAAGAGGGTTTTTCACATTAGATTCCTTTATCCTCTTTTATGCTGTGTGTCTTAAGAAGTATCAAGTTGCCCATTTAAAAACTTCCTGATTCACATTTGTTATACTCAATTTTTCTCTATTTTTAACTAAAAATTCTGACCCACTAAATTCTGCCATTCCTGCAGTGTAGTCTGTAGTCTCAGATCGTAGTGCAGCCTATGGGCGAGCAGGGGGATGCACCAGCACAGCTGGGTGCTAGCAAAATCAGTATATACATGACTCTACTTTCAGGCCCTCTGTCCTAAACTGCAAATATCACAATATCTGAAATAGGGACATTAGTCCTGATGCTTGAGAATAAGATACTAAATCCCTTTTGATTTAATGACAATACTCTATTCAATTCTAAAGCCTGACATTTTGAGAGATGTAATGGCTAGATATATAATGAAATAGTATCATATTTGTTTACAAATGCCATCTTCTGAAATACCATGCTTGAAAAGAAGTTAACCACTTATTGTTTCTCTTGGGAATTTAGCACAATGGCAAAATTTAATGAACAAATGTGACTTCAGGTAACTCCAGCTCACTACAAGGGGCTGAAACCCCATCACATAATTGGATCACTCTAAAGTTTACAAATGGCAGATTTTCTAGCACCAGACTGGAAAATACTGCCTTACATTACCCAGCAATGGTCTATGGCGATGTAAGGAGGAAGGGCATGAGTATAGTCAACAGTAGTATGATGAATATATAAAGTAAACAAAGTTCGCAGCGGAGAAAGGACTTCACAACACAAACCCATAGGATTTAAGTGAAGACATTTTATTAGCCCTAGCACACAGTTTATATCGGGTTAGAACTACAGCTTATTGGCTAAAAGAGTTACCACACCACCACGCTAGAAACTTCAATTGGTTAGAACCTATCTCTCACAAGTCCCATGTTTATATTATTTCATCCTGGCTATTTTCATGCACCTGCAGAGAACTGTGAATTCCTACTATGAGAATTCTTGGGGAGTCACCTCCTCCCTATCAGCCAGCAACGGCTGAGCTCCCTGCTGCCTCCGGCTGATAGCTAAGTCTCTTAGGGCTTTCTCTAGATCTGAATTGCTCACTTTGATTTTACTGTAACAACAAATATACTACTTGCATATTTTCTGGTTACTTCCCCCTTCCTGTCATATCACAACTGCTGCAAAATCTACGTCACATTAAGGAGTTGTTAATTTCAACATACAACATTTTGATTTTTATATAAAAATACCATATTAAATAGGAGAGTCATACAAAAATCTATCAGTAAATATTCTATCTTAACCAGCAATAGCAACACAAAAGGCCAACCTAGTCTGAATTATCAGTCAGCACTTCAGCAACATTCCAATTATTTTCATCATTTAGAATGACCCTAGCAGTATTTTGAAATTATATCTAAAATTGCAGTAGTTATTAATCAAGGAGCTATGGCAAGCCAGCTTCATGATCAGCAGAAGGGTGGAGACAGATACTATATCATTTTGATCTTACTGGATAATTTGCTTTTAAGTGCAAAAATTCTTGCAACTGAATCTCTTCACCATTTGAATGTCCAGAATAACAAGCAGACTATCTTATGGCTTTAAATACATGTCACAAGAAGAAAAATAAAGTTAAATTGCATGTATCTCCCCCCAAAACTGCATGAATTTTTTCATTCATACACACCAATTCTTCATTAAATCTCAATTTCTTATCCATTAGGATGCACAACAAGATGTGCAGAAGCTCTGACTGTAGCAGACCAGAGCTGAAATGAGTTGTTAACAACCCTTGTTTAGGGCTGAGGTTTCCTTACAGGAAATGAAAAGAATTATTATTTTCCTTTAATCTATGAAATTTCATGGCTGTAATTCTTGTTTGTAGCATTCATTCACATTTTCACTGTGTATAAAGCAATAATATCAAAATTATCTCAATATTACATAAATACTTCTGCTTTTAAGAAGAAAAATAACATTTTTTTTCCTTCTGAGCAATTTTTTCACTTTTGCATTCATTCTTAGATATGGTCAAATTTACTTTTATTATCATAAGAAAAGGAAAGTCAGTAAGTACTTTTTCAAGCAACACTCATGGGTTCTAGTGATCGTAAACATTAAGCAGAACAATTTCTTTCTAAGTATTAAAAATGGGAGAAGTCAAGCACTGAGTTAATGTAATCCTATTTCTGATTAAAGCATCTCATTTAGAGAAGCTAATATGCCAAAAACTGCAGACAATAAAATGTTATCTGATGAGTATTTTATTTCTCTGAAGCACAGTTCAGACAAACTCCCTCCATGTAATTATCCACACAAAGAGCTCCTGGATTCTGTACAACTTAAAAAATCAGAGAAATCTTTAGAGCTTTTCTCTATATTAAAACCGCTTCTATGCCAACAATACACACTGCAAAAACCCCTTAAAATATCTCCTCAAAGACCTGTAATTCACTTAAGTTCTGAAGAATAAGGAAGAGTTTCATTGGCTATTACAGTGCTAACCTAAAAAGCCTGTCCTTGGTATTGGTCAAATAAGTTTGAAGCAGTCCAACTTCCCACTGTTATTTGATTCTGGCCACTACTCCTAGATGGGAAGAGCAGTGAAGGCTGCAAGTCTGGGTAAATGTTGAACTCACTGCAATGCTGAAGCATCACCCTTAGCTCCTGTGCTAAAAAAGAATTGATCAGAATTTCCCTGTGACTATCAGAAAGACACTGTACTGAGCTACCATCAAGCATTCCTTTTGTGAGATAGAGATAGTGACCTCAGTTCTGCCAGAAACAAGTGGACTAAGGGAAAAGATCTTGCTATATCTGACATCTTTTAGATACTCACCTTGCACTTCTGCTACTAGCCACTGACAGAGCTTCACGTTTGGACTGAACTCGATATCATCTGTCTTATAGCTCTCTACTCAGCTAATTTGAACCAGTAAATCTCTTTTTTTCCACACTGCTTTTAGCAGTTAGTCATGATTTGTTTTCCATAGACACAAAATCCAGAAATATTCTTGCCAGATGGTTACCTAACATTCTTCTTAATTACTAGTTGAGTGTGTACTTCAGTTACCATGACAGGAGCTGTACAGGTGTCAGAGACTTCAAAAAAATCTTTAAAAATACTACAGACAGAAAAACCACAGCTCAGTTACAGCCTCTTCTGTCAAAGCATATATTTTGAGAAAATTCAGTCTGAATAACAGTGTGTTCATGCTTCAGGAATTTTCACTGAAACAGTCCATCATTATCATTGAAAAAGAAAGAGGGGGTTTTTTGAAATTCTCTGATTTTGCAATGATTTTCCACAAGACTTGACTCTTCTAAGTATGGAATACCATGCAACTGAATGAAAAGACTATGCCTAAACACAGTGTTTAAACAACAAAACAAAACCAATCCAAGCAATGTTAGTAACACAACAAACACAGGAGGAGGGGATATTTAGGGCTATGACAACTAATCCAACCATGTGTCTGAACAGATAATATAACACATAGGAGAGAATGAGGTTATTTACTGGCTGTAGATCCTGTAAGACACTAAGTTATAATTCTCCTCTTGTACCCTGACAGGTACATTTTATTCAACTGAAACCAAGTGGATTAAGAAAAACAAAGTCTCAGTTTTAAGCATTTATGAGGAGCTTGGGTTTTAAACTATAAAAAATCAGGGACAGGCATGTTTTGCTTTTAATTAAAACTCATCTAAGATCTATACAAAGCATTTGACACTGTCCCTCATGACATCCTTGTCTCCAGCTGTAGACATGGATTTAACAGATGGACAAAGAATGTAAAATTAGTTGCACTCAAAGTGTTGTGGTCAATGGCCTCAGTGTCCAAGTGGAGAGCAGTGACAAGTGGCATTCCCCAGAGGCTGGTATTTTGGTACTGGGATATATACACTATTTAATATCTTTGTCAGTGACATTGACAGTAGGATTGAGTTCACCCTCAGCAGTTTGGTGACTGCAAAGCTGTGGTGCAGTCAGGGATGCCACTCAGAGAGACTCTGACAGGCTTGAGAGGTGGAGCTGTGAGAACCTCATGAAGTTCAACAAGGCCAAATGCATGGTCCTGCACTTGGGTGGGGGCAATCCCAAATTTGGGTGGACAACAGATTGAGAGCAGCCCTGATGAAAAGGAGTTTGGGGTGTCGGCTGACAAGAACCTGAACAGAACACAGCAATGTGCACTTGCAGTCCAGAAGGCCAACAGCATCCTGGGCTGCATCAAAAGCAGCATGGACAGCGGATCAAGGGAGGTGATTCTGTCCCTCTAGTCTGCTCCCGGGAGACCCCACCTGCAGCACTGCATCCAGTTCTGGAATACTCAATATAAGTAGGACATGGACCTGTTGGAACAGGTCCAGAGGAGGCTACAAAGATAATCAAAGGGCTGGAGCCCCTCTCCACTGAAGACAGGCTGAGAGAGCTGGGATTGTTCAGCTGGGAGAAGGGAGATCTATTGCAGCCTTCCAGGACTTGAAGAGGGGTTACAGTGAAGCTGGAAGTGGTCTCTTTTACAAAGGCAAGTAGTGACAGGACAAGAAAGGAATGGCTTTAAACTGAAAGAGGGTAGGTTTAGATTAGAAGAAATTCAAGGTTGGCGAGGCACCCAGAATAGGTTTTCAGAGAAGTTGTGGATGTCCCATCCCTGGGAGTGTTCAAGGCCAGCTTGGATGAGCCTTTGAGCAACCTTGTCTAATGAAAGGTGTCCCTGCCCATGGCAGGGGCGTTGGAACTATAATTTTTCTGAAGTCCCTTACAACCCAAAACATTCTACGATATGTTCTATGATTTCTTAAGGATGTAAGTATGCCGCAGATAGTAAAAGGCACCTTTCTGCTATAGCTTTCTTCACAATTGTATCAAACTCCCTTTTCTTGAATGTTCAAGAGCTATGCAACACAATAAACATAGATTGAGAAAAACATATACAAAGCAAACTGCAAGTTTTAAGAGGTATGATAGATTTACAAAGTACAATACACTTGACCTTGGAATATGGCCACATCATTACACAGCTGGCTCTGTCCTCCTTACATATCTGGATGATCTTTATGTCCTGCCTTCCTAAGTGAAATAGGTATATGGCACCTCTGAAATTTAGTTCTTTAGACAGGTATTTTGTGTCTAAATGTAAGAATGCGCTTTGAAATTTTTACATGAAGTTCTACATTTTAAAAGTGTCTGGTATTGCTGTGCTTCCAATTTTTTCCCACATGAAAACACTGAAATTGATTTTAAAATGTATCACATTTAGAATGAGAATTAACTTTACTGTGTCTTATCTCAGTGGGTCGTCTAATACCCCCTAGAAAACAAAATGGAAATTACTACTGGCATAGCTGAGAAAGATGAAAGAAAATACCATTTAAAACATTCAACCTATAATAAGATTCAGGAACTAATGTATTAGAGTAGTCATAACCATAACTATTCTTGTGCTGCACTGAGGACCCTAGAAAGCACTCTTAAATAAGCAGTTATAAACACTTAGTTGGTTCAGGGAATTCTAACAATGAGAGACTGCATGAATGACAAACAGCCAAGCAGAAAGCATATGATTTTCTTTATCCCCAAAGCCAGCATACAGTCTTTCAGCATCAGAAACTCTACAGAATTGGAATATATGGGTACACACTTTTGAAATATCATCCTTCCATCCGATCAAAGTAAACAAACATCTAGCACACTTCAACAATGAATTGAAGAGTTTCCTTTTACCCCTGGGATGCAAAATGAGAGTGAAAATAAGCACCACATTCATACTTCGTGGTTCAGAAGCGAGCAATTGTCTGCCTTGTTCTCTCTGAAAAGCACACAGGAGTTTGCCTGTGTAGTGTGTGGAATGAAATCCAAAATTCAGCTATAGTTAACATATTTCAGAAAGCGTAACAATTCCACATCTTCTGCCTGATTTCTGCTGCTGGAATAGCCAGTAAAATATAATGTCACTCTTCTTTTGGGGAAGGGATAAATCTTTAGTATAACAACAAACTTATACAACACCAGCAGTCAAGATGTGGCAATATTTGAAATGCATTGTTTGAGTAAATAAATAATTGTGAGACTTTTATGCAATGGCGACAGAGTAGAAATTTAGGAGAACAAAGCTGACAAACCAGCAAGTACAAGCAAACAATACAAGCTTTCTCTTCTAACCCTGAAAATGTCCAACACTTCTTGAGTGAAACTGTGCACTATATTCTACTTCCATAAAATAGCTGAGCTTTCTGCTAATATTGCAAATCGGTGTGCTGCCTTTCCAACACCATCTGCCAGAGCTGAGGCTTCAAGTGGTAACAGCCCTACCCATGTAGGTGTCTGTCTCTGAATTGGAACCCACAGGTTCATTGCCATCTACAATACCTCACACTCAACTGGATAACAGCACACTGTTCTCTACTTCAATGCAGAAAACCATAATTTTGGACAAAAAACCCTAGCTGCTGGATGATTCTACACTCACTCATGAGAAATGCTAAACTCCTTCCACTTTTAGTGAAATACAGAAGGGTTTTTCTGTCAGTAAGTTGTACTACACTGATAAGAGATAGCTTCTGGTTTTGATACTCTATTTCAAACATTAGAAGGCATGTGTTGTTTTTCTCTTTACTGCCCCAGAGACATATACAGTAAGCAATGATTATGATTCTAATTTTCATTGCTTTACTTTTTTCCTCTCCCTTTTTCATCTGGGTCCTAGAAAAAAAATATATATATTTTATTTTTTATTAACTGGAAATATACTGAACTCTCTAAATATTTTTTTCAAGGTACCTTCAGTAAAGAGGTATATTTTATGACCACTTGAGATACATCTTCAGCCATAAGTAGCAGGTTAATGCTGTCACAGAAGTGTCAGGATGAGCTGAGATGCATGCAGCATTCCACAGAGCTAACACACAGTCCCAGGGTCATTTCCTCATCCAGTGTGATTCTCTAAATGTGTTTGCCTGACTTCATATTGGATGTAAACTATTTCACAGTGTATGCTTAGCAGATTTTGAATGTGATGCAACACTAATAAAACGTAAATGAAAAATGCTAATCACAACTCTTGCACAACATATTTGTGCTGGCCACACATCCTTCTCTGCTAAAGATTAACTTTACCAATGTCCATTTTCTTTTCTTGACTCATTTTTCCCCTCACTCTTCTTTTCAGTGTTCTGAGTGGGCCTGAGCCTTAGGCTTGTTCATTGAGCTATCTTGATGAATCAGAAAGGAATAGACAGACTTTTTAACACAGTAAAGTGCTAAAACATTTCCTTCTTTGTGAATAGGTTTCATGAACCTTCTTCCTAGAACACAAACTTTCAGGCTACTTTTACAGTGGAGGTAGCATAAGAGATATGTTTGTGTCAGATTTTACACCTTTGTCCTCTTCTTAAACATAACTTAAAATAAAATCAATTTAAAATCTCATTACTTCACGCATGAAGGGCAGACTGTTGTTTCAGTTGAAGGGCTTTTGGTATTTGCCAGAAAAATATAAAAATCTGGAATGACAGAGCACTCTCTCTGAAGGCTGTTTGGAAAAAAATCACACTTCCAAAGGCATATGTACAAAAACAGTACAGTGTTATCGAGCATGCTTGTTAAACTACAGTAAAAACATGCACTGTGTGCAGTCCATCCCTGTTTCTGTCACCCACACAGCTGCAGTATCTCATCAGCAGTGGCACACTACCTTGCTACTCCAAAGCCCACCAGCCAGTTGATTGCTCCCCACAGCCCCTCTTCACTCTTACTTTGCTCATCTGCCCATCATAAGCTCACTCAGCACATCTTGAGTACATCACCCACCTTTGCAAGGATCTCCACACTGGGCCAGTTTGAGGAGGAGATGAAGGTGAAGAGAGAGAAGGGTTTACTTTCCTTTCAATTCACTCCCTACAGAGCATAGCCTGGAGTGCCATTCATATCCTCATCACCATGAATCAAATGGGTTGCAAGTAGGACATCCTCATCAGCCATCGTACAGATGATGTCTGGCATGTGGGATGAGCCAAAGCCTCCAAAATGCAACACTCATCCCAGAATTTTAGTTCATCACAGGCCATTCATGACATTTCTTATAAATAATACTGTTCTGCTTTCAGATACTTCTATGATTTCCCTTCAGCTCAGTGTCCAGTGGCTGTATTTGAAGAAGCTGTGGGTGAAAGAGCTTTCTGACAGCGCAATCTCTCATCAATTGAATCTGTTGTGGAACCATCCTGCAACTACATTTTTCAAAGCTATTCTTTTCCAAAGGTCATTTTTAAATACTTTCTCCCTTGCTTGGTCTTCCCTAGTTTTAAAAGGCCACACAGGAAGATTTGTTGGCAATTTACTGTATAGATAGTAGGGGAGTGGGAAGAGAGATTTCACTTGCCACCTGGATGGACAATCATTCATAAATCCTGGTTGAAGATGTGTGATGCTTGATTCCACACCAAGGCAGAGTTTCATTTCAGTCTGTTTCTGCCATCAATTCTGCCATTGATGCAAACCCTGCTTTTGTACTGGCCATCAAAGATGAAATGCTGTTTTCTGCATCATATTTCAGTGATGAGGAAAAGTGACAGAAATGTGATGTGGGGTCCATCAGGCTGTTGGGATTGGTGCCTTGAAATGGTTTCCAGGCAAAAACTGGCATAATCAGGGGAGTAAAGGTCAATCTTCCTGTCAAAATGTTAGGCCCCATTTTTCAAACTCCTAAATTTACCTTTTCAGATGTCCATCCTAAACATTTTCAGCAGGAAAGATATGCAAAATTCATCTCTTTCAGAAAGACACAGCCTTAGTCGATGAAGGTTTACAGTCTGTAAGTATTCCGGCCATATCTGATGTTATGCACATTGCTCTTTTCAGAACTATGTGTCCTGTCAGGGCATATAAATTCAACAGTCATGGTAAAGAAGGGGCCCAAAGGGAGCTGCTACTGGCTACATTATAAATATTCAAGATCCAGTCAGCCATAATTAGGTTATTCTCTTATGTTGACTTTCATCTCTTTCTTTTCAGTCTGTATATTTTGTAAAAGTTCCATCTTTGGAACAAAAGCTTGCCTGGGCAATTTTATCTTCCAAGGACAGAGAAAATCTGACCATACAGTGAGACTGTAAGTGTATCCCATACATACAGCAGGGGGGAAAAAAAATCCTTCCTCCTTTCTGATGGGAACACCAGAATTTTATTATTCTCCATGTTTCTTATGAAAGGAAACATCACAATTCATATGCTTGTTCCTTCAAACCATGTCTCCTTCTGGACTTTGCTTGGTTATTAAGTTTTAAACATGAAAGTTTAACTTAAGAGTCTCATCCCTACTAATGGTAAAAGTGGCTTCGTTGCTATATGACACAGAAATTCTGTGAAGTGCCTCTTGCTCCAGCTACAGAAGGCATCATGCTGGAAGGTTCTTGTCCTGTTGGGGGACTTCAAACACCTGCTGGGAAAGCAGCATGGTAACATGCAGGCATTTCAGAGATTCCTGTAATGCATGGAGGAGAACTTCTTAAGCCAGGTAATAGACCATCTTACCAGAGGGGATGCAATATGGGACCTGATAGTCATAAACGTAAGCGAGATAACTGGGGCTGACTCACAGGATTGGAGAAAGCCTGGGCTGCAGTGAACATGCAGTGGTGGAGCTTGCAGTCCCAAGGGATGTGGGCAAGGGAAGAGTAAAGTCAAGACTCTGAATCTTCGGAAAGCAAATTTCATGCTCTTCAAGAGGCTAGTGAATAGTCACTAGTGGGGAACTCCCTCAGGACAAGGGAGAACAGAACTGGCAGATCTTTAAAGATGCTTTCCATAGAGTACAAGAGCTCTGGATCCCCAGGTATAAGAAATCAGACAACAAAGCCAAGACACTGGCATGGCGGAGTTGAGACCTGCCGGTCAAAGTAATGAGCAAAAAGGAAATGCACAGGCAGTGGAAGCAGGGACAAGTATTCTGGAAAAAGTACAGGAACACTGTCTGTTTATGTAGGGATGGGGTCAGGAAGGCCAAGATGTGGATGAAACTTGACAAGGGATGCAAAGAGTAGTAAGAAGAGCTTTTACAGGTACGTCAGATAGAAAAGAAAGGTCCAAATAAGTATACCCATCTGATCAGCAAGACTGACAAACTGGTAACAGTAGATGAAAAGATTGAGGTAAAATTTTTTGCCTCAGTTTTCATTGGCAATCTCTTTTTCCACACCCCTCAAATGCATGGTCAGCAGGATGGGGACTGAGGGAACAAAGTACTTCCCATTGTAAGAGAAGATCATATTTGTGATGACCTGGAGAAACTGAATGTACCTAAGTGTTGGGCCTTCAAAGTCCATTCCAACCCAAACTATTCTATGAATCTGTGATTCTACTTTCTTCTTCTTTGGATACTGCTTTTTTTCACAACTGGCTTTTTGCATGGGAATAGAGAATGGAGCTGAACAAAACATTTCTGTGCATGAACAGAAATAAAACAGATGCGGATGCTAAGCTGTCTGCCTCTGCCTATGACAGCATTACACAAACACAGGGAAAAGCATTCAGTCCATACAACCAGACTAAAGCTAGTCCAAAGTAAAAATCCCTGTAAAACCTGGGGAACATCAGGTCTTCAACCCAGTGTTTTTCAAATCTGCACATCAACATAGGCATGGACCTTTTTGCCAGAATTACCCTTCAGAGCAGGTTTTTCTGATAGAACTAGAACAAAACCACACAGCAACCTAAATATAAGAATTCAGCTAATACAAATCTAAAAACTTCACCTCATTTTCATCCCTTACACCTAACTATTACCCATTAGAAATCTGGTAGAGAGCTCTGTCAAATTGAACTATTGAACTCAGAGTGGCAAAAGGCCCTCCCTAGGCAAGACATTTAAATCATTTTCAAAGCTAATTTCCTGCTCCCAGACTGAGAACAAATCTAATCGGGTTTACTTCATTCTTCTGACGAACAGGAAAATGTTGCCTGCATACTTAACAAGGAAAAGTGTCCTAGAAGGCATCCAGAGCTCTTGCTTTGCAGCACCAAAGAAGCCTCCTCTGCAAAGCAATGTGTGTGGATCAGCATGTGAATGGGAATTCAGATTTAACCTGTCAGATCTTCCTGGTCTCCAGCTAACCTTGTTTCATAATGAGATTCTGAACTGTTTACAAGCTAGTAGTGCAGATGGGAGATTGAAAATAATCAGAAATATATAGGACAGCTGTAGGAGTACATTTCAGATAACTGACTATGTTTTTAAAATGACCCATCCCTGGTCTTCTGGATTCCTGGTAACCAAGACTTTTGCCAGGTTCTAAAAATATTTCCATGAAAACTTCTACTAACAAAACTTCAGTGACCATTGGAAAGAACTAAATGAGGTTACTAGATGACTAAAAAAAGTTTGTAGAAGAATAAGCAAAAATGCACATACACACAAGAACAAGAGAATATACCCGTATATATGACACAGAAAGCTAAAAAAGGGTTAATTAACAAATAAGTCACTGTATTATTAAACATAGAAAACAGCCAGAATTAACTTTCTAAACAAATAGATTCGGATTCTGTTTCTGCATTCATTTTTAAAATTCTGCAGGAAAAAATCTACATAAGAGTTCCTAACTGTTTCTCATTTCTTTTGGATGAAATACTGCTATGGTTTTTGTTTTGGGATTTGTTGGGGGGTTTTGGTGGGTTTTCTTTGGGTTTGGAACTGGTTGTTGGTTTTTGTTTTGTTTTTTTTATTTTTATTTTTTTTTGTGAAAGAGTTGATATGTACTTAAATATTTTCAAAGTAGTGTAACTAAAATTTTCCCAATTTCAGCATGTGATATATGACTTCCTATTGCTCTACAAAGCAAAATGCTATACTTAGAAAAAATATGAATATACTTGTTTGGTCAATTGAAGTTTATTTTTTCCAGTCCATGCAAAGAGATCATATTTCCATTGCTAAAAACATAAATCCTCATTAATTTTTAATTTTAGTGTTGGTGCTTTTATTTATGCATTATATATAAATACAAAGATGAATTACTTCAATGGATACAGAGTTCTTAAGTATGGTATTTCTATGAAAACAGAAATAAAGAAGCAAACTTCACCAACTAACGTTGTAGGGTTGAACAATCATAACAATTACAATCTTACCATTAAAAAATAATTAGTTCAAGTCATTGAAAACTTATTTTTTCAAGTTGTTGAAAAACTACCATTGAAAACTAGGTAATTTCCAAGTAGCTCATTCATAGCTGATTTACTCAGAATGTAACTCAGTTGCTTTACTACTTTATTCTGTCTCAAGAAATTCTTTCAACATCCAAATTTAACCCTAGTGACTGACAGAAGGTTCTCTTCCTGATGAGCAATAATATAACTTACCATACAGCATGATTAGTCCTGCCACAAGAACTGAGAGTTAGTGCCATTGCTTACGTCCTTAATTTTGCTTTCTCTGACAAGCACACACAAAATGTTGCATAACCAAAAGATGCATATATTCAAACAACTCCTCAGTGGCCCTAAAATCCACCAGCAAACTAAAATTGTCTCTTTCTGGCACTCAAAGAGACAGAAATATTACTTTGAATGCTTTGACATAAGCTCAGTATGAACATGCTAAATTTTTAAGGATCTAGGGCCCTGATTTGACAAATTAAATTGCCTAAATGTTATGGATAGGAGAAGGAAAGCAGGAGCTTAACTGAGAACTGTGGAATCCTTTTGCCCCCTATTGACCTTCAGGAGCATATGATGGAAGAAGCATCATCCTAGTTTCATTCCTATACCTTCAGATTTTCTCTGTTCCCTTCTTTTTAATGTAGATACTACTAAGTGTAGGTACTACTAAACTTCCTGCTCAGACTATGCTCGAGGTTTAATATGTATTATCTGCAATAAAATAAGTAGGATTTGTTTACTTAGTAAAAACATTATAATTAGCATTTCCTTGCCCAGAGATAAAAAAATTCTAATTTAAGGGGATTTTTTGTATGTGTGAACTTCCTCTGTATTGCAAATGTTTCACTAGCTCAGACTGCATTTTGATAATACCTGATCTTTCAGCAACATGAAAAGATTCCTTTTATCAGTCTACACTAACGTTGTTAATGGAATATTATATTGTCATACCTTGATAGCTGTGATTTAAAACTAGTCATAGCATGAACAAAAGAAGTGGAGACAAATCCCATAATCCCACCCTTACTGTGCATCATCAGCCAGGTGATTGTGCCACTGGATATTTTCATCCTCCAACTTCAAAACACAGATAGTTAACAGAACCAGACAATTAAAAATTAAAATCCGGATGTAAAAGAAGGAATTAATTGATTGCTTCAGGTAATTTGGAGAGAGCCCACAGTGTTTAAATGAAAAAAAAATGGAACTGTGTTAGCTATTTAAATAATTTCATAAGCATGAATGCATTTTCTAATGACTTTTAGCAATTCTCCATACAGTGAACTTTACTGCTTCTTATGCTTCATCACAGTACATTTCTTGGCAAAATTTTTGCTGTATCTAATTGTCTTGCTTTTGGAAGCTGCAATTTCATCCAATTCTTGCATAGGACACGTTAGGAAAAAAACTCAGAAAACCTCCTTGTTTTATGTGTGATCATTCTTCTAGAGAGATGGTACCCACTAAATGCCCAGTAGCATCATTGAGACGACTATATTACAAAAATTCAGGACAGATTAATATGTAATGCTTACCAAGTGATCCACATCTAGATCACCATTCCAGAATCAGGTTTTCAAGGTAAGAGTAAAGTGAAAATACGTATGCTGTATTTGCTTAGGTGGAGGGGGTGAATAGAGATAAGAAAAAAAATCCAAGTTTTTGCTTTAGAACTGGAAACTGGTACAAGTAATTCACTCACAGACAAGAATGCTCTCATCTTGAAAATCAATAATGAAATTACTATTGGCTTCAGTTGCACAAGGTCCAAGCCTTTCTAATGTATCCAAAATATCCTGAACCCTACAGTGGAATTATCCTTTAAAAGCAATTCTCTACTGTGAATAGCATGGTGATATAATTATTTACAAGGGTGAATTGCAAAGAATTAAAGGTTTACTTCGTGCCCATGGAGTCATAATTCTTATGGACCAAGTGGCACTTTCTTTTAAAACACAAGTGTTGCCTCTCATAAAAGAGTGAAGAAGGTGTTAGCTATTCTAAAAGCGGGATTATCAATAAGAAAGGAATATTTTTTATTTGCTATTAATTGCCAAAATAAAACTTCTGTATACTAAGCAGAGTAGTAAAGATTATTGAAAGCTGATTTATTAGCAATTCATCATAGACCATTTAAAAGTACTTATGGCTTTTAGTGCTGTTGTCTGTTATTACAAGAAATGGTTTGACCAAAATTGTATCAAAACAATCTTTTTCTTATTTCCCCCACCTCCTCACAGGAGTAATATAAATTAGGATGGCAACATTTTCAAGGATCATTATACACTACATGCAGTGCTAAAGAAAACTAGTATTTAGGTGTGTCTGTGACCTTTGTAAAGATTAATCTGCCTCTAGATTGAGATATCATTTTGAGTTTTCTTCACAAAATATCCTGCTCTCAAAAAAACAAAAAAAAAGCAAAGAAAAATGAAAAACTAGGAGTGGAGTGAAATGGGTGCATCACTTTAATTTGAAAGGGTACAGACTATTTCATTCTGAAAAGAAAGCAATTTTTGGTAAAGAAGCTACTAAAAAAACATGGAAAGAAAACAGAAATTATTTTTGTTTGAATTTTCAGTACAGTAGTAAAAACATGAGATACAAGCGGGGGGAAAAAGACGGATGGTTGGGAAAAAGGACTGCTGTAAAGCAGACAAGTGCTCATGACACAGAGATAATATAGAAATAATGTTTCATCATTTTTTCTGCCTGTCAAAACCTCCTACCAAAAAATTTTCTGTCAGTTTTCTGCCAGAAGTTCTTATCAGAGATTCCTGCTGGAGTTTCCTTCTAGAAGATCCTGTTATCATTCATCTGAATAGAGCTACATGCCAAACAACCACATACACCCTCTTTTGAACACCACAGAACTGAGAAGAAACTTGGAAAAATTAGAGAGTGAGAAAAGAGAGAACTGGTTGCCATAACCAAAAATCTCTCCCTACCTCCCCCTCACCTTCTCATCTTTTCTCCCCACCACCATCTTCTGCCCTCCAGCCACCAGAGACTGAAATTCTGCCAGCCTGGAGGGAACTGAGACCCACCACACCACATGCATGAGTTATATATTATCCTCCTACCCCTACCACATTTTTGAGGGCCAAAAAGGTGCTGACCCAGCATGCTCAGCCAGAGATAGCCTGCAACACAGCTTCATGTGAGAGACGAAAATCACACATCCTGGCTGCATTCTAGAGAACTAAAGCTGCTAAAACCCCTGCTGCTAGAAGATATAACATCAAAAAGCAGCAGAAACAGAAAAATAAAGGCAGGCAGGAACAACTTCTCTTCCCCCCACCCCCAACACCAACTTGGCAAAAGGTAGGTTTTGGTGGTACCTTTTCTTGCTTCTAAAAGTAATCTTAGCCTTTTCCAACATTTCCTTATTTCTTCTCTTTGCATCTCTTACCAATTAATAACATCAGGTTTTGGTATCAACTTCCTAATCTTTGCACAGTTTTTACCCCTTATCATTTAAAATCGCTATATGAGCTCTTCTGTTTCTCCTGATCCCCAAGAATAGGCCTTTACTCACATGTCCTCACAAAGACAGCTGCGGAAGAATTATGAATGTAAATAAAAACAGTCAGTTTGAAAGAGGCATCACAGTGACTGTACAAGCAAAATCACTGCAGAGAAGGCAACCACCAGTGATCATTTGGACACAGATTTGTGTCTTGCAGGTCCAAATATACAAAGCTGCACAAAATCTTATTTCCTCTTTCTGAGATTCCAGAAACTCCCATGACACTCACAGAATTAATTTAGGCATGGAAATAATTTTCTTCTACTAAACTTGATTCTAAAATAGCTGCTTTGTAAAATGAAAGCTAGGAATACTTCAGACCATTTCTTCTGAAAGAAAAAGGAAAAAGGTACTTCTAAACATAAATTCTACAAGAAATAGTCTGTTGATACTGGTTATTTTACCACTTTCAATTAAAAAATATTGAGTTCAAACTTCCTCTACATTATAACT
Source organism: Sakesphorus luctuosus (assembly GCA_013396695.1). Lineage (NCBI taxonomy): Eukaryota > Metazoa > Chordata > Aves > Passeriformes > Thamnophilidae > Sakesphorus > Sakesphorus luctuosus. The sequence continues at coordinate 82,426 of VWZD01005134.1, read as the reverse complement.
TTAGAAAACTTAAAGAAACAAACAGGGGTAAAATGCTTATTGAAAATATAAGATTATGATATTTTGTGGTGTTCCTTTAGTAAAGTCACTTCATTTATGTGTTTTCTTTAAGCTGTGGCAGAACATCCAAGCCATTCTCTGCCACAAGCAGCCATCTGTCACATCACTGTCTTTTTTTATTTCTATTTTTGTTTAATAGCATACACTGACTGAACATATGGCCTAGACAGTGGACAAATATCCCTCCTGGCTAATAGAAACTGTTCAGGGGTGCTTGCTGGTGGAAATCATTACACCTCTCATCCTTCCTTCAAGCAATCAGCTGTTAGCTCAGAAAACCACTACAGGAGACTCCAATTCAATACTATGTCCCTCATTACTCTCTGTAAGCCAGAATGCTGGCCAAGGCAGTAGTTGATCTGACCAGTCTTAAGCTTCTCCCAGACAAAGACAAAGGTTATTCTGCTTTTCAGCTAAGAACAACTATTAAATGTTACATCCTTACTGAACTGGATGAATTCAGAAAAGAGGTTGTGTTATAATCAGATAACATAGAAATTTAATCAATAATATTCCTCCATTGTTCCTCTGTGAAAAACATCCTAACAAAGAATCTTTCTTTGTCAGAAAACCTTCACAAATATCTAGCGAGACACATCCTGCAAGATCCTAGCTGCCATATCAGCAAATTCAGCCAAAGAATCCTTACAAACAAAAATCCACCTGCTGTCAGCACCAAAGCATCCTTCTATTGTAACAGCTTAGCTAAAGCTATATCCTGTTTTTAGGAAATTTGCAAGCTACATGTGAAAAAACAATGTCTAAAGCTTCCTTGGACTCTATAAAATCTCTGAAGACACCTTGGAAATTAGGGAGGGTGCATGTGGAGAAAGAGAGAGAGAACCACTCTCCTATCTCCCCACCACCCTCACCTCACCTCATCTTTTTCTTTCTCCGCCAACCAAGCTGCCTGCCTGCCTGCCACTGAGGACTGAGATCTGCCAGCCTCAAGAAAACTGGGACCTGCCATGCTACATGCAATGGGGCCAGCTGTGTTCCACATGTGAGTTATGAAATATCCTGTCCCTGAATCTTCCCTGCAGCTGTGTGACTGCCCAGCCTGAACAGCAGAGATCAGACTGCAGAGACCAGCAGCAGAAACAGAGTATCATATCTGCATTTCAAAAGCTGCATTCCAAACCTCATCCTAGAGTGGCAGAGATAACAGGGAAAGAACCAAGAGAAAACAAAAAGGTAAAAACTGCTTTCACACACATCCACACCCACAAACACAACACACACACACACTAGCTTGGCAGAAAAGTAGCTTTGGTGGTATATTTTCTTTGCTTCTAAAAAGAAACCTTAGCATTTTTCTAAGTGTTTTTCTCTCCTTTTTCTCTCTCTGCATTCCTTAGCAATTAGTTGATTTCTAAATAATAAATCAGTTTCGGGAATTAACAGATAACTTGTTTGAGTTTTAATTTTTGGGGGAAAAATATTTTGAACTTGAGTTCTTTCTGCAACATTTAAGCAGATTGTAACAGGTGGTGAAGAAGTCATTAAAGGTTTTCAATATTTTACCATGTGCCTCAAGTGTACTGCAATAGTCTTAATTCCAGAGAATATTGAGGAGAGATGGCTAAGTAGCACTGTGATAGCTAGATGCTTTAAAAAAATAAAAAAAAAAGTTAAAGGAAATTCAACCTGCTCACTTCTTTTTATTTAACACAGATGATGTTGATTTAGATGAAAGAATAGAGGTTTAGAGGGAATATTAGGGAAGAAAGCAGTAGCAAACCACTCCTTACAGAGAGGGACATCCCATCTTTCTCTAAAAATGTTTTTGAAGAACACTTTCCTGTACTTTCCTGAACTTTCACTATTGCAGAATGGTGCAGGCCACTGTTAGTGAACAAAATATTTCTTCAGCCTTTCCTGTCCAAAGAATATCTCATTACATTCTTCATGACTCATTCATACATGATTACAATCATCTTTGAAGGATTCGTGAAACTTCAGGAAATGCAGAAAGTGACTTAGAAAGGAAGCAGAAAGTACCCGTGCTTGAAAGAGGCCATTTTTATTTTAATATGCCTATATGAGAACAACATAAGCTAGATTAACTTCATAGGCACATGAATAGTTGATTTTTTCACTTTAGGAATTGTTTTTATAAACACCAACAGAGGAGATATCATTTCTTTCAGGTTTTTATATTAGCAGAATATATCTGGTGCCGGGAATTTTCCTGGTCAGATGGTATTACATTTTGTGACATCACTTGTCCAAATACTTTAAATTTCAGATAACAACAGCTACCATGATTCAATAACTACCTAATCAAAGCCAACTTAGCAAATCTAGTCTTAATCCCCATTAGTTAGAGGTGGCAATTTTCTTCACATAAAATACAAAATACACAGAACCAGATTTGCCTGTTGATACTGTAGTCTTCAGTGTGTTTATGTGATTTCAGTAGCAATCATTCCTACTAAGTGTTTGAGCCTCTAAATTGCAGCAAAGAAATGATTGAGAACCCTGTTCTATCTAGGACAAACTAAAAGGACAGCCACAAAATAGGAATACAAACTTTGAAGGTCTACATATTGTTGCAGATATAGATGTTTACTAAGCTAATTGCTCCAGACTCTTCCTTGTGTTCCAGCTTTGTAGGGTGCTAAGAGTCTATGCTGGTTTAAATGTAAACCAGCAGGAGAAACAAACCCACCATAGGAGAGATTATAAATCAGAGCTACCATTTAATAAAAATATTACAATAAATGCAATAGCACAAAGAGAAAACTGGTTTAAACCCACAAAACCCAGAAGGGCAACCCAGCACCCTGGGCCACAAACACAATGGGGTTTGTTAGCCCCTATGCTTGGCTCCACGTGGTTCCCCGAAGTCCAAAGTAAAGGAGGTGAAAAAACCTGTTGGTGCAGATGACAGTCGCAGGCTGGTGAAGAGGGCTGATCTCCTCCTGCAGAAGTTCTGGTCCTCCTCTGGGTCAGCTGAGTGTTCCCCCCCAAGTCCTAAAATCCCCAAGATTATATGCTCTCAGGTCCAGGTGGGACTGCCTAGTACTTCCCCCAGGGCAGGGAGTTACACAATGAGTAATCTCAGTCTGTGAGTGGTAGGGTATTTTGGGATCATTGATGGCCCATTAGCAGACCCACCCCCTCAGGCTGGGTGTGGAGGTGCTAACGACTCCCTGGAGGGGAGTTATCACAGCTCTTATCTCACAGGTGTCTTTCACACCCAGCTCACACCCTGAGGGTATCAGGTGTGCTCTGGGCAGCTGCTGCAAGTGGGTCATTGTAAACAGTTCTTGGGAAATGGCATAGAGGGTTTAGAATACACAGCTTTGGTTACACCCACACAGTGATAAACTGGTTCCAGCTTGCTGAACTAGGACAGAGTCTTTCAGGACACTAATGTTATTTGCCTTATCTTCTCCAATGCCCTAGCCTTTAAGAAGTTTAAACAAGCCAGAGCTTTGTTCTGAGGTGTGCCGGGAGCAAGTTAATTCATTGACTGAATAAAGCTTAAGAGCCCCTGATCACACATCAATGCAGGGAACTTCCCACATCTAAATCATTTCACAGAAGTAGTGGGCCAGTTTGTAATGTTAATTAACCTTTTTGACCAGTATGGTTACAGCAAGGCAATTAGAAGCAAAAGTTAGTTGTTGATTCATTTTGATTTATTTGATGCATTCTGCTGCTTTTACAGAGAATTTACAAAGTCCCTAGACGTGGGAGTCAGCTTCCAGAGAAAAATAAATGTGACATTCCAAGGTTTTCACTCAGTAAAGTCACCTTACTTTTTATGCTTTTTCTTGGCATCATGTTGTAGTCTTAACACAGGATGTGTCCTTCAACCTCACTCTTGGGGATTTTTTTAAATCTTTGGGTGTTTTTAAACTACTCCTATTCTTCTCTGCCTAAAGCAGAAAAAGCACAATCCTCCTCCTACAACTGTCTGTATTCACCTTCAGGTTCAGCCATGATATATACGTACATTTTGATGTAGATGCTTATACTGTCTTCTGGAAAATCAGTCTTCTAGAGCTTAGACATGCTTAAACCCTCGCGAGAACCCTTCCCCACTTCTAGGCGTATTTAATCCATGAATAATAGCAAGAAACTGAAAGATTTAAGTAAAATGGAAATATTTTTTAAAGTCTGGATTTCCTAGCTGCTCTCAGGAAAAAAAATATTCCTTACACCCTTTCACCTACGATGACCTCTGAGCCCAACAGAGCTATTTCCTAGGATACAAATAAAATGTATCTAAGGTAATTGCATGGCAGTAACTAGGAAAAAAAATCTGCTTTCCTACTACCGTCTTTCAGTTTTCCTGCTGGTCTTATTTTCCGTGCATTGATCTCCCACAAAGCAGCAGATATAGTTTAAGCTGATCGTGTAATATTGATGAAAAGAAGAAAACTATTTTCCGTGGTAAAAGGCTTGATTGCTTTGCCTGTAGGTGAAAGATCAGAAAATGGATGGAGTGCACTTTTGCAGATACTCATATGTGAATGGGTCTCCTTTCTGCACACAATGCTGTGATAGGAAATAAAGAGAAAACTATTTGTTTCATTTAGAAGATCACTTTTTCTGAAAGCTTTGTTGAGAGTGGAGATAGGATGAACCTGGGCCAGAAAATGTTTAAAAGAACTGGATGACAACCTTATAGAACAGGTCCTAAGGCAGTTGACTCAGAAAGAAGCCCTCCTTGATTTGCTGCTTGTCAACAGAATGGATCTTGAGAGTCAAGTGGAGACTGGTGGCCACCTTGGTGACAGCAACCACAAAGTGATGGAGTTTAAAATCTCTGTTGACAGAAGGAAAAGTGGCAGCAAAACCTCAACTCTGGACATGAGGAGAGCAGGCTTCAGTCTGCTCAGGGAATTAGTAAGTCAAGTCTGCTGGTGATGGGGGGGGAGTTGAAGGGGGAGCCTATGTTTATTTTACTTAGGGCTTATGATGCCTATTTTGTTTATGCTTATTCTACTTATGCTCATTTTGTTGATGCTTATTTACCTAGGACTTATGATAATGCTTATTTTCTTATTTTACTTATGCCTTTACACGTATCATAGAATTTACTTAGTAGTATGAAGTTCACTGCATCAAAACTTACACACTGTCCTTGAAAGTGTCATACCAAGAGGCCCAGAGCTTCTTGGACCAATTAAAACAGCCAGGATACCCCATGATAAATCAGAAAACATGTCAAAAGAACAAGATAAGTCCAATTAGACCAGCTACAGTTGCCAACAAGACTGGTTTAAACCAGTTTTTAGCAAAAGGTAGAAAGTTCACAGGAGGAAGGCGTCTTACTTCATCCTCAAAGACCACCAAAAGACCCTTGCTCTGAATTACCCAGAAGAACAGCACAAGTGCAAGAAGGAGCAGCACGGGACTGAGAAAATGTAAATCAGTTCCTGAGACTCATTATAATAACCCTGCCTTCTCTAAGAAAATAATGTTTATGCATGAAAGAAAAATGAATATGTATAACTTACTTGCATGTAACCCCATTGTTAGCTCAACCAAGTGTCAATGTTTTGGAGGAGCTATCCCCCGTGCGCCCAGGCCTGGAATAAATGTACCCCTCTATAACCTCACTGGATTATAGGGGTTTTTTATTCTGCAGAACACTGGGAAAAAACTTTTGCAGGTGCTGGGATCTACCAGTGCTGGTCACTTTTCAAACATCACCTCCTAAGGGCACAGGAGCCGGCAATTCCTAAATGTCAGAAGTCAAGCAGGCGAAGTAGAGGGCTGGCTTTGCTGAACAGGGATCCTCTCTTGGAAATAAGGCAATAAAAAGGAAGGTGTATGCCAAATGGAAGCAAGGTCAGGTGAGATGGGAATAATACAGAGATTCTGCTTGTCTGGAGTTGAAGCTGGACAGAAATCTGGGGGGCAATAAAAAGAGTTTTTTTCAAATATATTAATGGCAATATAGGAATATCATCAGCTTGTTATAGGATAAGGATGGCCACCTCACAAATGGGCAGAGACAAGGCAGAGGTGTTTGATGCCTTCTTTGCCTCTGCCTTCAACACAGATGAGCAACCAAGAAGGTCTCAGTGCCCTGATCTGGAGGACAATGACTAAGAGAGTGATCAACTCCCAGTCAACCCTGACTGGGATATGTAACTGGATATGTTTTTATGGTCATACATTAAAATGCTTTGTTTGGAGATTCATTAAGTGGCTAGATTTCAATTTCAGAAAAATAACACTTGATGGGAAAAAAACCCACCTGTGGCCTTTCTGTCTTCATGGTCTCTTCTCCCATGTAACAAACAACAGGACAAGAGGAAGTGGCCTCAAGTTGCACCAGGGGAGGTTTAGTTTGCGTGTTAGGAAAAAAATTCTTCATTGGAAGGGTTGTCAAGCACTGGAAGAGGCTGCCTAGGGAAGTAGTTGAGTCACCACCCCTGGAGGTGCTTAGAAGACGTGTACATGTGACACTTAGGGATATGGTTTATTGGTGGACTTGGCAGTACTAGTTTCCAGTTGGACTCAATGATCTTAAAAGATCCTTTCCAACTTAAATGATTCTATGATTCTGTGATACCTAAGCAAATAATTGAGTGTTTAAGAGATTCTATATCTGGTCCAGATTCTGTTTTCAAGAAGCTGGGGTCTAAACCCACACACATTTCGTCTAGGAAATGTGCTTTGCTCAGGGTGAATACTCTCCTCAGTGAAAGTTTTTTATTTAATATGTTGCTCTTCTGGCTTTATATGAGTGCTACTGAGAGCAAAATGTGATTCATTACAGTCATCAACACCTTTTTTTAGTGCCTTTTTTAATCCTCAGCTTTATCAAGGCCTTTCACATGTCATGCTGATGTTTACAGAATAGCCAAGGAGCTTCTTTTTTTTATACAATGTTCTCCTTTAAAAACCTTGCCAGTGTAATGTGTTTGTGTTTGATTACCTAATCTATGAGCAGATCAGTCCTCTAAGGAAAAAAATGTTAACTTGCTCCCAGGAGGCCACAATAACTGTTATACAGACATTCATCTGTATTTATCTCTCTCTTGCATCTTCATCATTCTGGTAAAATAGATTTGTTAACAGCAGTATTTATATCTTAGTTTCCATCCAAGCATCTCAAAGCACTTTTCCAATATTAACAAAGAGAAATGTTAATTAAGATAAATAAGTCATCCAGACAAGTATGACTATCAATATTTTGTGGCTAGCGAAGTCAAGTACAGGAAGCTTACATGACTTGCCCAACGTCATATTGGAGAGAAACAAGAGGATTAAGGGAAAAAACAAAGGTTACTAGAACAGTTAGATCATTTTCAATTCCAAGCTATAAGCTTGAAAAACTATTTTCATTGCTATGAATATTTTGACATTTTAATTAAAATTAAAAAAACATTGATCAATTTTTATTTAACCCATTAAACCTTTCTGAACAAAAAAAAAGTACATCAAGGTACAAAATGACCTTTTCAAGAGCATCATTCAAGCATGTGTCTTCAGGACACATCCTATAAGAAGACTAAAAACCTAACATCATGATTTATGTCCCAACATTATCAACCCTAGCATATGCAATTTATGGCCTACAAATATTTATGTACCAACTGGTAGACAGATATGAAGCAACTGAAGTACACAAAACTAGAAGCTATACTTGAAACACGAGTGGGAAGATTTTAAATTAGATATTTGTTGTTTGCTACATGGCAAGGCCTGAGGTCTCAGGGGAAACTTAGAGCACACTCATAAAAGAAACACTGAGGAAAAAAAAAAAAAGGGAAGAGAGGACAAAGGGACAGGGATTGCTTATACATGGCCTCTTCAGGCATGGTGGGACTTTTGGCCTCAGCTCCAACTCTAACAGAGTGGAATCGTCCCTTTAATCCACTGTCATGTTTGCCAGCCTTGTATGACTATTCCAGATATTCCAGACCATCTCTAATAAGACTAATACTGCGTGCCAATTTACCCTTTTCGTATGACTCAACAGTAACATGTTGGTGCTTTTAACAATATAAACACTAAGATAAATAACTTAAAACAAATGCTTCCCGTTTAACAAGAATACTTTCTTTATCAGATTCATGGTGAAAAAAATAAAATCCACTGCTATAAGTCTCTGCAAAATCCTAATATCCAAACTGTATTGCATGATAGTTATTAAAACACTAGGAGCAGTTTTATAATGTGCTTCTGAATCTGTGTAAATCACTCCATTACTCTTTAATGCAGTCAAGAAAAATGTGATTTATGTGGACCTTGTATATGATAAACATGGAAAAATCCAAAATTTGAATCAATATACTGTCTGTTACTATAACCACCACACTGGGGTTATACAAGAAAAAAAAGCCCTCTGTTTTTGACTGTCCTTGTTCATGCAGTAGCCTGTCCACTGATTAGAAAGCAGATCATGCTTTCCTTGGCATTTACCCAGTTGCTGTCTGGACTGAAAGGTTATAGAAGCACACATACCGTGGCTCTGCAAAAAGTAGAAAGGCCAGCAAGTCACGTATCCTCAGTGCCTGAGGCAGGGAAAATACTGTTCCCTTCTCAGAGCTTCTTTCCACCCTCAGAAGAGTGTCGGACAAAAGGTATCAACCTGCATTAGCAAGTTTAGAGACTGACAGTGTCACTAATTTTCTCTGTCAGATTCTTAAGTGCAATATAACAGACAGCATATGAGATTTACTTCTCTGTACAACAATTATGACCTGGAAACATAGCCCACCCTTTCCTATCTGATTTTCATAAAATATAAAAAAATGAGAGCTTGAGACAAGAGCTGAAATTCTATTCAAGCTGATAAAGTTGGTTGTTTGTATTAATGTTTTCTTCTATAAGATCATCTATTCTTTAGCCATATATCAATCAGAAATGTTCTGATTTATAGGCACTTCCCCAGTTAAGTAATACAAAAAACAGTAAGGTAACAAATGTGCTGAAAATGTTATTGCTCAGTTTGTAACAGGGCTCTCCTACACTGTTTTTGAGGGGGGGAAAAAAGAAGAAAAAGAAAAAGAAAAAAAAAGGAAAAAAAAAGAGATCACAGTCCTGACATCTTCTGTTTCAGGAAGACTCAAAATTCTGTAAGTTTGAATGCTTAAACCAGTCCTTTGGCTCAAACTAGTGCCAAAACAAATGTACATCAATGTATGTCTGCTCAACACAGAACAGCCCCCTGTAGCTGGACCCAACCTAACCCATGGCAAATTAACTCGGCTGTCTCAAGTGCTAAAGTCAGATCAGACCAGCGGAATCCCCACCTGTGAAGACACCACACAAGCACAAAAGCAACAAGTTAATACGGCCATATCTGTCATGGCACTGGAGTTTTTCACAGGACTGAATCCAGACCAAATGGATGGTTGGAAATAGTAGAGTGGCATTGGCTTCAGGGGTTCGACGTGGCATGGGACTCATTGTGAACTTTGCTCTTTCTGAGTCCAGACTAGGAGACAGATCACAACTAACTTTCAACCCTTCTTGGTTTTTGTGACCCCCTTCCTGTGCAAAGTCCATCACTGTCAGAATTTCTGCCAGTAGTCTACAACTTCCTTCCTATGTCAGGTTAGAGGTCTAGTGAAGTTAGTCTTATCATCCTACAATTTTCGCCCTTAAAAAAATCCCTTTCAATCCCTTGATCTTGTTTCAAACCACATTGGTATTTCTATATAGCTCCCTAATGTCTCCTCTGTATGTTTAAGGTCTGCCGCTGATTTATCAGTCAAACACTTGGCTTACATCTGGGCATTGCCAGCATTTACTGTCTAAGGACTGTTGTGTCTGCCTTATTTGTAGCATCAGTTTTGGAAGGTGTATATATTCTGAAAACATCCTCCTTCTTCCCAACTTTTCCAAACAGAAACCATGAAAATCTTGTTACGAGTGGTCATAAGTGTTGAAGTCTACAACCATTGTGTTTACTATATTAAAACCTATGCAGCTTCTGGGGACTGAACACTGATCACAGGAACTTTGAATGTTCACCACATCAGAATGTACTCCCCAGAAATAAATTTAGAAATATTCATCACTGTGCTAACACAAGCTCTGTAACAGCTTGATTTCTTCATACTGTGAGCATGACAAAGAAAATGGAATGCATTTTCTTAGATGACCCTAATATATTTTCCTTATTCCCCTTAAACTTGGCTTAAAAGATGATACAGCAATTTCCAGGTAAAATAGGAAAGACTAAAAAGCATGTAATTCAGCTCACAATGGATTTTACAGGCCTCAATGGAATTAATTACTGAGAACTTGCACATGTAGTAATTAATTTCATGCAATTCAGCACCATCTGCAGATGCATTATTTCCTTTCAAAGCTCCTATAATTTGATGTAAAAGAGAAATTTTCAAGAGTTTTTAGGCAGCAAAAGCTTTTGTATCTTGTTTATGCCAAAGCAATTAGATAAAGAAAATAAGTATTATTTGAAAAACATAACCCCTTTTTCCATTGAAGAGAAAATGACTTTCAATTGTTGGTAAGGGAACTGCTTGCAAATACAGAGATTTGGGAAAAAACCTCTTAGATTTAGGATTGTTTTTCTGGTTCAAAAAAATATTCCTGGGATTTTTTTGACAGAAATCATTTACCATTTGTAGCTGTAGTATACAAAATCATCAGTCTTTGTACCAACTGCAAGAAAAACCTACTGAATATATATTGCTCTGCTGAATTCAATTCTAAAATTACCTTGTATTATTTACTTGTAAGATATATAAAAATCATTAACTACTTTTCCCTTCATTAACTTTCATATACCTTATCCTGGAACAGAAAACAATTGACTGCAGCAAATTACATGTGCTGTTTTTCTTATATTCAAGGGTGGAGGTTTTTATCCTTGTTGACTCCTATTGAGGGTCCATTTGCACTGAGAAAGCAGTTCCATAAACCAAAATTCATTGAAATTAGACAGTGTCCTGAATCATTGAAGAGTATTTCTCAGTTGCATCTTTAAAGTCTACACAATTTAAAGCCAGAAATACTATCAAAGAGCAGATTAGAACAAAGTCATCTATTTATCAGCTGAACCATCAGTTTTGTGATGATACCTTTGGAAAAATCAATTCTGACTTTTTTCAGGGATTCACATAGCACTTAACACAAGGGCTGATTTTGCTGTAATACTGCGACTGGGAAAGAGCATGTATTTGGGAGGGAGACAGTATTCACATAGCACAGCTTTTGTGCTGTGTATGTAAGGCAGCAAGCATTGTGCTGTGGCTGTAATAATGAATAGGTTACAGCCCCATCAATCTATGCCCATGTAACACAGAGTCACATTATCACAGAAGGGTTCCTGTTTTGAAAAAAAATGCAATTATTATTTGCGTTTGTTAGCACTTAAAATATTCAGCTTCAGCTGAGAGCTTATTCTCTGTAAAAAACAAGCACCATAGCAATAGAGCTGAAAGCACTAGCCTTGTAATTGCAAGAAGGCCAGTCAGGCTCTGTAGATTTTCCACTTGCTGATAGAAATCTGGACATGGTTTTCCTTCCTGACAAATACCCACTGAATTCTTGTGCCTAACAAGCAAACTAGATGACAGCATTAAAGTTTTATTTGAAGATAAAGGAGATGCTGTCATGGTAGACACATATGGCAATGGTATAGGGCAATACAGATGACTGATTTTTGTGCAATGGCTTTATCAAAGCAAGAAGTAGTGAGCAGGTAGAAACTCTTTCCAATGTACTTTACAAAGAAAACATGAAGACTTACAGGCAACAAGTCTATTGTGCTCCCGGAACAACTACTTTTAAACAAGATGGAGAAGCAAAGCCGGTGAAATATGAAAAAATTGCAGTGAGGTGTCCTTATTTTTGGATATGTACTAAAACAGAGCTTACGTTTGGATATGAAAAATCTCCTAGTTCAGTCTTAAAAAACCAACCAAACAAAACAACCCACTAAAAAACAACCCACAAACTCACCACAAAAACATCGGAGTGGACATGAACATTATATTCAGGGCCTGAATAGGGCAATAAGTTTTTTGAAAAGGTCCTTGATATCACACTTCTAAATATGCCAGAGGAACTAGTTATTTTTGTACTGTTCTTACTGTCATTACATTTACTTACCAGAGAAAAGATGAATAGTTTGAGGAGGGAAGACAAGAGATTTGCTTGCTCTGAAGTCTTAAGATTACCTCAGGGCTGGATTGACTGCTGTTTCCTGATCTTTCTGTTTTTTATCACAATAGGTTATCACCACCCTTTAATGTCTTATATATTCTTAATGAATATTGTCATCCTCCTTACTATGACAAAAGGGCAGAGTCATGCAGTAAAGGCAGAAAATGCCATGAATTTCATGCATTTGCACATAAAAATCTTCATGCTATTACAGAAAAGACTCAGAATGCATGCAGTCAGATGATTAAATTGGGAATTGCTAAAACAAGCAAACAAAATATTCTTGCAAATCACTCTTCCTGCAGACAGATTTAAGATTATGGTGTCCCAGTCCTTGGTGCTGCTATACATGTACAAGCAATTCAATCTCATCACAGTTTTGATTTAGAGGGCTGAAGTTCAAAGCATTCCTCATTTTTTTGACCAAAAAGAAATTATTAGTCTACTGAAATATTACCATTATTTCTGGATGACCTTAAATAAACAATGCAATAAATTTATTGTTATTTAGTAGAAACATCCATTTTTAGTTATTGCCCAACTTGCTCATTTCTGTTAACACTTCAGGCACTATGTTGGTTCTGTTATATGATATAATGAATTACTCATTACTAATATTATGAATCTGGTTCTTATGGAACTCTGTCTTTGTAATATTGTTACCTTAACTATTCCAATCATAAAACCATAACATGATGACGTGTCCTTTGCTACAATGATCAATATCAGACTCTATTTCAACTTACTAAAAACTTGTCTTATAGAGGCCCCAACTCCTTGAGCAAACATCTTGTGGAAATGACATGGCTCATCACTATAAATATTGGTACAACAGCTAATTGGGCAGTAAAAGGTAGACAAACCTTTGACTGTCATACATGGTCAAAGACGGATTATTTTTAATCTCTGGATACTGTAAATGGTCACATTTTTTTCAGCATGTAGCCTTATTACAAACTAAATCTGTCTGTCATAACTGCTCTATGTGGCCAAAGCCTCTCCTCTGCAATATCTTTAAAAAAGGAAAACATTGGTATAAGCTACAAGTGAGAAGACAGGAAATTTTATCAGTCTAATGGTACATAGAAGTACGTAAAAGAAACAAACACACATAAACTAGCATGTTAGAAGACTGGCAAAATATAAAGGAGCTTAAATCTATTAGGAGGATTATGTAGTGTGCTTGCTCTTCTTATATGAGCCTTTGCATTGTACCTCTTTAGGTAAACATCTGATTCAAACTTCTAAGTGTGTCCAAGTCTCCATAAAGCCTTCCTTTCCACCTCCCTAAACTGATAGACACAAGAAGATGACATAAAAAAGATGGATTGAATGATTTCCTGTTTTGACTTTCTTTTTCTCTCCATTAAAAATTCTCCCATGCTGCTTTACACTTGTGCTGGTTTAAAGGTAAACTGGCAGGAGAAATGAACCCAGCACAAAAAAGACTGTAAGTCAAAGCTACAGTTTAATAAAAATATTTCAATAAATGCAATGATACAAAGAGAAATTGGTTATAAACCACAAAACCCAGAGGTATAACCCAACACCCCAGGACAAACAGAATGGTGTTTGTTAGCACTTGTGCTGAGCCCCACATGGTTTCCCTCAGTTCAAAGTAAAAGGGAAAAAGCCTGTTGGTGCAGATGATGGTCACAGTCTGGTCAAGAGTGGTGGTTGCAGTCCTGTCAAGGTTCTGGTACTCCTCTGGATCCAATGAGTGGTCCCAGAAGTCCCCAATCCCCAAGATTATATACCCTCAGGTTCAGGTGGGAACGCCCAGTACCTCCCCCAGGGCAGGGAGTTCCACAGTGGATGATCTGACTCTGTGAGTCATTATTTCTGGAATTGTTGCTGGCCCATTAGCAGACACACCCTCTCAGGCTGGGTGTGAAGGTACTAACAACTTCCTGGAGGGGAGTTATCACAGCTCCTATCTCACAGGCTTCTTTAACACCCAGCTTTCAACATTAGGAGTCAGGTGTGCCCTGGGCAGCTGCTGCAAATGGTCCAGTGTTAACAGTTCATGAGAAATTACATAGAAGGTGTAGAATACACATCTTTGGTCACATCCACACAGTGATAAACTGGTCCCAGCTGCTGAAGTAGGACAACAATGTAAATCCAAACATAGGCTATATGTATATGATGAGTCTCACTCAAGAATTTTTAAGCAAGCTCAAGAAACATGAGCAAGATTAAATCATTCTGGAATAGGTCTGCTGTCAGAATGGCACATGAAAAGGAGTTCCTCAGACCTCTGCTCTGCATCCAGCCTTGCTCAACAATTCCAGTTGTGAACAAAAAAAGACAGACTATAGTGAGCACTTTTTAAATTTTGCTGCCAACAGGAGAGTGGTGGGATTGCATATGTTTTAGAGGGTAGGGTTCAATTCAATATGGTCTTGACAGACAGATAAATAGCCCAAAAAATAATCTAGCTTGTGGAAATGGAAATAGGTGACCATAGGCTGCAGAACAACATATTGGTTCTCTGGAAACACTTCTTTTGCTGTACCATACCAAATCTGTTCAGCAAGAGAGTGAGTTCAGTTTCAGTAAACAAATATGCAGAACAATTAGAAAGACTTCAAAAAATCTGCTGCATAAAGAACACTCTGTTAAAAAATAAAAAAAACCCCAACAACAACAAAAACAAACAAAAAAACCCCCAAAAACCAACCAACCAACCAACCAAAACCAAAAAACAAAGAATATTCCAACAATCAAAAAACCCCACCCCAAAACAATAACAAATAACAATAAAAAAACCTCAGCCCAAAACCTGAGGCTGTTTAGCATAAGGAAGGGAAGTTTGAGAAAAGAATTCTGAAAATAGTCTCAGGTTCCCTGAAGACTGCAGTAATAAGGAAGAGATTCATCACTGCTCCACATGAATACTTTATATTTGTCTTAGTTTTGAGGGAAAAAGCCAAAATGTTTACCCACAAATGGAGGTGAGGATTCCTCCACAATAATCACGTCACTCTTTATCAAATTTAAGAAAAGGAACTTTAATCAGAAAATGGATATAAGAAGGATAACTGTTCTTAACTTATATATATAT
>VWZD01005134.1:0-67151 GCA_013396695.1 Sakesphorus luctuosus | reverse complement strand
ATAGATAGATAGATAGATAGATAGATAGATAGATAGATAGATAGATAGATGTAGATATAACTTTAAACAGACTAGAGCAAACTGCTTCCCCAACACCACAAGAAAAAAACCAAAAGAGAACGACCCCTACACTGGCAGGTTTCCTCCTGGAGAAAAGTTATACTTATTGGCAGTGTCAGTGTCACACCCTGGCTAGCTGCAGGGTGAGCTCCCAGCCTCTCTCCAGCGAGACAGAGACAAGCGGTGAGCACTCAGAACAATTCTCTCTCTCCCTCTGTGTCCCTTGTCCCAAACGAAGCAGGAAAGCTGGAAGCGGAGAACCACAGCATGTCCCGGGAAGCAGCTGTGCCTTCTCTCTCCCGGGTCGCTGCTGCAGCCGGGGCGGGCAGGCCACGACACTGCAGGCAGCAGTGAGTCCAGAGCCCCAAACGCCGAACCAGGAGAAGAGCCGTGGCAAGGAAAAAAGGAACTAGCCCACCAAAAAGCAGCAGCAAGGAGCAGGAGAAAACGGCCTGTCCTCTACCGCAGCACACACACACCACTCCTGCGTTCAGCCAAGCTGAAAAATGAAATGTCCCCAAAAACAAAAGAGACAGTCTACCCCCTACCCAAACGATCAAGAAGAAGCCAGTAGCAGTTAACTACTTCTTTTGTTAACTAATGGCATGGGCAGTTAGTGGCAGGGAGAGAATTTACATTATTATTCCAAACTACAACAATATTAGAAGAAAATACCTTAAGCTACAAAGAACAATAACTCAGTTAAGACATTAGGAAAACATTTTATTACAAGAAGTGACATACTGAAATAGATTACCTTGAGGCTAGGGCATCTTCAGTGTTTGAGGTCTTTAAGAGAAAGCTGAGTGGACCTTAGAAGACACGAGATGAAAAAAAAAGCTTACCTTAGGGTAAGGCCATGGATTAGGTGCCCTCCTAAGGTCTCTTTCCAATGAATTTTTCAAGGTATAGCAAAATTTTACATCATGCTCCTGTGTGTGTACACTGAAACCTGTGCCCATTCTGTCACCTGGCTCCTACATATTCTCATCTCACATATTTTCATCTCATGTATTTTCAAGGAAACTTCGGGTCTGCTGCAAACACTTTCATCTTAGACATCTTCAGCAATGAAGCATGCAATAAAATTTAACTCATACAGCATCAAAAGACAGTTTTCTCTGTATTTCAAAGCCACTCAACCAAATAACAATATAACAGTTTTTATTTTTACACCAGACATGCAATTTTTGTGACTTTCCAAGTCACTGTCATGCCTGACAAATGCCATTTCAGAGGCAGACCCCTGGGGCATCCTCTCTGCAGAGCATAGTGTCAACTAAAGATTTGGAGGGATGCTTAAGGACTTCCTCACCTGCCCTGTAGAAGCAATGGCAACTGAAGCAGTTAGGATTAGAAAAGCCTGCACTGCATGTATTTGCCAGCTGCAGCTTGCTTATCTCATGGAGAGTAACAACCCCAGTTGCACCTCCCATGTGTCAGTGCTTCTGGCTGCACTAGCCAAGCACTCCTTCTGTCCAGGCACTCTGGGAGCTCAGCAATTAAGGACTCAATTGCCCACAATTTAAACACCTGCACATCCTCATACCTAGCTACAATCTGGCCCTGAGGCATTGAAAGAATGAGGAACTGAAAATTCAAATACTGCTTCTTTATGACAAAGTATGAATAAATAAGAATGAAAGATTTATAGTACATTAAACATTGGAGAATTCAACCACTATAAATACAGTATACTCTTGAAATTATAGTGACAATTTGGAAGTAATTGAAGGATACTATGTGTAAATGTGCTTCTATATACAGGCAGGTCCATTCACCCAAAATTGTAGAGAATAAATAACATGCAATACAATTTATTTTATACCAAAATGACACGCTAGAGAAAATAGAGAGCAGAAGCTGGATAATGTGACAGAAAAAGGCAGATAAAGGACACGGTAAAAATGCTCAGGAGGGAAGAAGAGGAACAAGAAAAACAGGACAATGTGCGATGGAAAAAACTTAGGCTGCAAAAAGGAGAAATAAAGGTTGGTTGGTGTGATTTGCTAAAAGAAAGAAATTAAATGAAAGGAATAGGTGTAACAGGAAAGAAAAAGTAGAAAGTAGCATGGCAAAAGAGAGTTAAGCTAGTGAAGTAGTATTCAGAAAAGAACAGCTAATATAATGCAGATAAATATAAAGCTAGTTCAATGGTAAAAAAAAAAAAGTGAGGATTGAAGAGAGAACTCAAGGTGAGTTGGACATTCCCTTCCTCAGACAAAGAAACCTATGACAAAATGGCACAGGATCAAGAACTCAGAAAATGAAATATGTGGGGAAACAATGAGAGAAAAGGAAAGGTAGAAAGCTTTGCACCAATGTCATAAAAGACAGAATTTTTGGAAATAAGATGGTAGACAAAGGAGGTGATTCTGCCCCTCTGCTCCACTCTCATGAGACCCCACCTGGAGCACTGCATCCTACCCTGGAGTCCTCAGCAAAGGAAGGACATCGACCTGTTGGAGCAAGTCCAGAGGAGAGCCACCAGGTTGATTAGAGGGATGGAGCACCTCTCCTGTGAGGAAATGCTGAGAGAATTGTGAGTGATCAGACTGGAGAAGAGAAAGCTTCAGGGTGACCTAATTGCAGCCTTCCAGTACCTACAAGAAAGCCTATAAGAAAGATGGAGAGAAACTCTTTACAAGGGCATATAGGATAAGGCAGAATGGCTTCAAAATAAAAGACATTAGGTTTCGAATAGATGTTAGAAAGAATTTCTTTACTGTGAGGGTGGTCAGGCACTGGAACAGGTTGCCCAGAGAATTTGAGGATTGAAATGGTAAAAAATATGGACTTCCTTTAGGTGGAAGAACAAAGACCTTTATTGTAAAAAACTTTCAGTGTAATATAGGGTTAGTATAATTAAGAGGCTGGGTTATGCTAAACGGAGGATGGTTCATGCTAACTAAGAGATTACCTGTATGTTAATCATGGGGAGAGCAGGTAACAAGAGCTAATCCATTATTCATGAAAACACCGGAAGGGGAACAATAGGATGTTGCAATACAGGTTTCCCTACAGAGCAAGAGATACACAGAAACTGCAGATCTTGTCAAATGCAAAAGACAGGAGATGGGCCAGTGTCTTCAGACTGGATTAAGTCTTATCATCTTAGAAGGCTTCCTGGGCTCTAGTGTTCTGCAGTTTGTATTCCAGCAGTGGATGATCCAACCCTGAGTGTGTTCAAGGCCAGGTTGGATAGGGCTTTGAGAAGTCTGGCCTCTGGAAGCTGTCCCTGCTCATGACTGGGGTTTGGAACAAGATGATCTTTAAGGTCACTTCCAAACCAGGCTATGCTGTGATTCTATGATGGGCCCACGGGGGAAAGAGGCACAGTTCATAGCATAGATTTGTGAATATCTGAAAGAATGTAATTTGTAATGCTTAAGGGCTTCTCTTTCTTCCTCCAGTGATTTTCCATGTGCCCATTATTTACTAGTCACTCAAGGTAATATGTACACAGAGGATTAAATGCAGAAGGCCATAGAGTAACCAGGATACTGACATGGAATCGGAGACATGACACAGGGTCTACAAGAAACTTGGGCTTTTTTTAAAGGTAGCACCTGAAGCCCAGGCATGTCATAATCTTCCAGGACATCTAAAATAGCACTAGATAGTTTGGCAGCCAAGTACAGCCCATGACCTAATTCTTAAGGGGATAGGGCCTGAATTCTTTTGACATGATATGCGCTGTAAAAGTTTTACAGCTGTGTGAGTAGAGCTGTATAAGGTCACCTCACAGATGTTCTCTTAACAACCATTAAGAGGCAGACGGAACACTACCTTGTTACCTTATAACCTGTGATGTGACTGGGAAGTTGCTGGTAGGAAATTGCTGTGATTTTATCTTCTCCAGTACTTCTCCAGAAAACACAAAACCTAGCTCAAAGTCTAAAGTTATTCATAAACCAACAGCCAAGAAATAGTTCCTACCTAAGTCACCAAAATTCCTATTTTCATCAGATATTTGGGGGCAGGTCCTTAAAGATACCATCTCTCCACACATTTACCTTCACTGTGCCATGTGACAGTTAGATGGCCTGAACTTGAGCTGGAAGAGCAAGGACTACTTCTTGTTTAGAGAAATTCATCCATCCTGAAAACTAATCAAGTAAATTCATATTTAGATTTGGCCATGCCTTAAGTAACCAGGAAAACAACCTGCTGGTGAAAGAAGAAGAAACTGTAACACTTTCTCCTAAAAAAGTGATCTGTAAAACTGGGACTGACATCCCACATGGGCAGTGACACTTTGGTCAGCCTTGTACAATGAGAAAAAACATCTGTTTGTTAGGTGGACATGAGGACATTTCCATTCACTTTACCCAGGCCTAAAGACAATTTGTTCTCTCTCAGCCCTAAACAGCAGGGGAGTGTATGGTATTAGGGGCTTTGAACCAGACAAAACAAAACAAAGAAGTCCTCTGCTTTATTAACATATAGGGTTTTTCTCAGATCTTTCAGGATGTTGTAGACTGAGGCAATCTGGGAATCACTGAGAACAATCCATCATCCAGGCATCAAAGATAAGAGTGTTAAGGTCATTGCAAAACTGTTCTTTCTTCTTCCTAGTGCACTAGGGTCTGGAGAACAAGACAAGCCTTTGAAAATAAGGAATGAGAGAAGTAAAACTTCCAGAAACAAGAACTGTCCATACAAAAGTACATAGGAAATACCAGATTTAATTTGTTTCACAAGTAATAACCTTCCTCAGAAAACCCAGGGCAACATATTGCATTCATACTGTTGAACACCTGTCATTTGAGACTTGTTTCTCCTGGCTGATGTCTCTCACATAAAAATAGCAGCAGGATATAGGAGAACAGAGTGCACTTCATCCTCTTCACTTGGACTTTCCAGGAGTAGAAATTGATCTCACATCTATAGTGAAGACTCTTGATTTTCAATATTTTTTCCAGTTTTTCTTTATTTGCCTTGTGGGAATCTTTTTATCAGATTAGCATCTATTTAGCACTTCCTTACCCTTTTGTTGCTTCAATGAAAAGAGCTGGAGCAACATCTGTGTAACTAGTGACAGATATACAACACAGGAATAAAAGATAGAAGAATGTGTCATTAAAGCTTTTAGAGTGCTGTATTTGTGACAGAAATATATACTCTACATGAGATGATGTATCCTTATTTCAATTTTTAAAAATCTAACAGATTTTGATTGCCCTCAAAAAGATAAAAATCCTAGAGAAAAAGCCCTCCTTACAAGCAAAAATAAATTGGATTTGTGGGTTATTAATCATGAGATAAGTACAATACATTACTGAAAGAATAGGAAAATGTCTTTATAAGATTTTCAGTAATTTCACATCTCCTTTTGAACAAAATTGGCAAATAAAAAAGACTTGTTAAATACTTCAAAATTAACAGTTGCTGGTATTGAGGTATATCAGTGATTATGGTGTGCAGTTTTTTCTGCCAGTTGTATATCCCTGAAATCATGGCATATTCAAGAGGGTAACTCAGTGAGTAAACTGCAGTGAAGATGAATGCCAAGTCTGGCTGTCTTGTTATGGAGTTTTAGGACGCATTCCTATTTTCCCTGTCAATCAGCAGCTTCAAAGTCAATTGCATTTCCTAATTATTCCCAAATCACTTACAAGTAAAACCTTGTTAGTTGTATGTTAAATGTATTGCTGCATTGTTCAAGTGAAACACTTCACCCTCCTCTTGCTTACTGTAACAGATATTGAAGGTTTAAATAAAAAGGTGAATTGTTGCTTCAGTATGTGTCCTTCAGCTGTCAGCTGCAAGATGGGGACTTGCTTTGTAAAGACTGCTTCCCCAAAGATGGTCTTGGTACACTGCACTGAATCAAAACCCTGCACTTTGAACTCTTGAAAAAATACATGACTGGAACTTGTGAACTGGTTCTATTTGCTCTCTGTAGAAATAAATACCTAAGCCAAAGGCAAAAAGGGTTATTTTCAATGCATGGTAAGCACGGTTCCATGAGCAGCTGAGATTCATGTGATCAGACGTAGGAAGTAAAAACATGAAGCCAGTAAAGACATTTTCATGTCCCTGTGTTTGCTTCTCCAGGAACATTAGAGGCCAGAAAAAGCATGGCTGGCTGGCCTGATTTCCTCTGTGAAAAGCATTAAGACAGTAACCACACCAATGAAAAGGTCACTATTGTGAGACCCTTTATCTCACTTGCCTCTGCTTTTGAAAAGTTTTCTTAAAACCAGATTTAAGAAACCCTGCACAATATTACATTTTAAAGCAGTTAATTCAAAAACTACGAAAGGTTCCAGTGGAGAGACAGAGGTAATGCAATGATTGGGATCACATGAATCTGCTATTGTAAGATGAGGCTTTTTGAGTGCAATAAAAAGTTTTGCCTGCATTTTGAAATATTTATATTCAGAAATTCCAAATTTTTTTTAAAAATTCCTTCCCAATTTGTGTTTCCTGCCAAATCTAATCTTAGATGTATTTGTCCCTAGATGGAGGCTAATACAGCCCAAGAAAGCTTGAAAATTGCTAAACTATCCAGAAACTCAGTCATCATAAAGTGTGGTAAGTGTGTATAGTTGAGCTTCAATTTGAGAAAGGTGTAAGGGATATGGAAGGTGTCCTTGAAAAGCAGCTGGAGTAAATATCATTAAGAAAAAGTCCATGAAAAAAATCCAGACATATTTTAATTTGTTTTTGTTTGTTTGGGGTGTGGGGTTTTTGCACTTTTTAAAAATAAAATCCAATTGTTTCTGCAATAGTACATTTATTACCAATATATTAAAAAGTACACCTATTTGCAGTGTAATAACTCTATGGGCCTTTGTAGATGAAAAATCAACAACATAACGAATGACTGAAATCTAGAGTAACCAAAAAACAAACAGTAATGCAGTAATCCTTTATGGAACAATAATAATCTTAATAATAGGAAAAAGAGGAAAAGCAAAGAATATTAGTGCAACCACAATAATGATTTTTTTTTTACTTTTCTTTAAAAATATTAAAGATAAGAATTTACTTGTTGCTAAATAACATGCTACTGGATAAAATACTTCGATCAATGTTCTCTGATATTTTCCAGGAGCTACAGTGCAGTCGTTCAAGTTGAAAAATGTCTTTGAGATTTATAATGCATTTGTCATTTGGTGAGGGGAATTCTACTCTCCAGTTTATTTGCTTTTTGGCAATCAATAAAGCCATTTGTACAAAAGTCCCTTTGAATTTGTCTAGTCTGGTATTTTCATTTCTGTGAAGTAAACAAACATGGGATAAATTGGAATTTTTATTTTAGCTNAGGTTTGTAGCTTGTAAAAAAGATATTAATATAACTACTGATATTTAACAGAATTTAATACTTTAAAACCGATTTGTATTTTTCATTTGGCTGTCAGCAAGCTTCTGCAGACTTCGTTGTTTCCTGTACTTCATGTTTTGTGATTAATTCGTAAGACTAGAGTAAACTTGAGTTTGAAAAATTGGCACCTACTTCTGAACCAGCAGTCCTTAGTTCACAATATGTC
The DNA here is from genome assembly GCA_013396695.1 of Sakesphorus luctuosus. Taxonomy (NCBI): domain Eukaryota; kingdom Metazoa; phylum Chordata; class Aves; order Passeriformes; family Thamnophilidae; genus Sakesphorus; species Sakesphorus luctuosus. The sequence continues at coordinate 59,592 of VWZD01005134.1, read as the reverse complement.
TGAGAAGCACTTCTGCTGAAAAATGGATTTTCTGACCATTCAAGGATACCTCCACTTTATACATCAGCACTGAGGCAAGCTCCACCATCATATTCCTTCTTCCTGCCTCCTCTGGAGTGTTTCATACTCCATTGACAAAGGCCAGCATCTAGACAGCATCCATATGATAACTTCTCATTCTAGTCATTACTTTCTACTCAATTATCTCTATTACGTTTTACTCATGTCTCATTTTTAGGCTTTATAGGGGTGCTTCATGAAGAGATGTGAGAAGCATGTAAAGGCAAACAGACTCATTGGCTTTTCACATCTGAGGCTTGGTATGTGACAGTATAACCTTCCTAGGTTATGTTTGCTCTCCAGTAACCCAAAAACCTCAAGTGGCTTTTCTTTCCCTTTGAGGCTTATGTAATCATATTTGTTTATGACCTAATATGTGCAACTTATGTATATAGATACATCTTTTGTTGGTTTCTGTGTCTGTCAGTAACTTTCAACATGCAGCCAACTTAAAGGTAACATGACAGAGCCATAGGAATTTCAGAGTATATGAGGTTCCTACAAGTCATGTGAAAATAAGCATCTGAATGAGAACCAGGGAACAGAAAAGGCAGGAACACCTCTATTTATCTTTTTATATTTGGCTCACAGCATTATCCAGAAAGAAGAGCTGTCTGACTCTTTCCCCCTGACTAGGTGTCCTGTCAGCACACGCACCCTGTAAACCAGCCATGACATGCATTGCCACTTGTCTAGGCAGAAAAAGCAGGAGGAATCTGTGTATAGATGTAAGAGCTAGGAAGGAGAAGTAAAAAGGGAGAATGAGCGAAGAGGTATGATGTGGCAATAGCAGCCAGGGGCACATGAGATGAAAAACTGCTCCCAGGACCAGAGAAACAGAGCACCTTCCCATGATAGTGTTTTGTTTCTTCTTTGCTTGAGGAGATCATAATTGGTGAGCTGACATTAGGGAGCTGGGTGGAAAAAGGACATGTAGTTTGAACTACTTCATAACCCAGATATTTTAGGTATAATTTTTGAACAACTTGGACTCTTATTGATAAGAACAGCAATGAAATAGAAGCCTGGGACGACTTTAATGCATGTAGTTAACTAAAGTGCTTTGATGGCTTGTATTTTCAAATAATTGCCTCATTAACCTCAGCCATATCAACCTTTTTATCAAGGTTAAATAATTGAATGGACAGACTTCTGGGGAAGTTGCAATCTTACACAGAGGACAGCCATTTACTCACGTGGTACAAACTTACTTAAAGAACCTGTTTAAAGAAGGTGTTTATGAGAGAGGGGGAACATTCACACACATACAGACAAATCAATACATGATTGCATTTTTACTGTGAGAAAACACAACAGAAAAAATAAATTGTGCAGCCCTGAACAATTTGCAAGCAGTAGTCATGTATTTTGTGATGTATTTATTTGTCATAGTACCTGTCACTTTCTGCTTTGTTGTATATAACCAGAGTGTAGGCCTGTTCATTCTCTGGCTATGGTTCTTGAAATTATTTCATTGACAGAAGAACCTGAAGCCCCTGGTCAGCAAACAGGTCCCTGCAAAGCACACCACCACTGAAATTTTTATGGAAAACAAAAAAATCTTACTCCAAATGAGAGAAAACCAAGAAGCTGCTGTCCAGTTGTCATTACACATGAGCCATATAGAAACACCAGTTTTGTACTGTATGTATCTTCTACATGTCACAAAAAGGGGATTAAAATGGACTGGTGTAAGACCAGTATGCACCAACATGGTGACATTAAAAGAAATCAGATTATTCTGCTGTTCCTATTCTTTAGTGACTGAAAGATATAATTGCAAGTGTTGGCCTTGCAGGGACAGTACCTGGTGTTATCCACCATGCATTGTTTTTGTCAGGGCAACATGCCAAGAGCTACCTTCTACCATCTCTGCTACCTCGTTCACCTCGCTAGTGGGCTAAAAACAGTTCTTTCCTGCTTTTGACAACATCCTCTGCTACTGAGGGCCATTGCAGGAGTGTGAGTGAGGGACTTGTTTATGAACATCCTGGGGTTGGTTGTAGGGAATTGTGGTCTGAACCAATGGAAGAGGCTTGAAACCTGAGAAGTCACAGTGGCAGGAGGAGCAGCAGTTTCAGAATTATTATCAATTTATCTTTTTTTTTTGGCTAAGGTGAGGAGGGTTGAATGATTCATTGCACACTAGACTCAGCAGCAGTACAAGGACAAATGATGCAGACAGGGGGAGATCAGGGAAATTCCCTAGGAGTGAAGTGAATCTCCTAGGTCAGGCAACCTATTCAAATGCATACAAACTTCTGAGATATTTCTGAGAGATAAGTCCAGACAGACACCTATAAGGTAGTTACCCAGAATAAATATGGAAATTTAACTAAGAAATGATGCATCCTCTGGTGATCTTACTTGATACTCCAAATAAAGCTATCAAATAGAAGAAGTCTCAATTTAAAAAATCCAATCCTCAGCTAATTTCTATCATTCCCAGCATGATTCTAAGCTAGTTTTTTATCCTTTTTTTTAATTATTTTTGACTCTCAGTATATCTAAACTGTAAATGATGTAAAATCAACACCACAACTTAAGTTGCTGTGGGTTTGGAAATCTATGCTGCATAAATGATCAAATTAAAAGGTAAAGGTCAGAAGAGTGTCTTGCTAAAATGTCTGGCATGTAATTGGAAAAATAGGTTAACTCTGAGCTCAACTAAACTCCCTGTTGTATTTCTCCAAAATGCATCTGGTGTTTTATTTATGTGTGTAGTGTGTTGTGATTTTGCCTACTATGATTTGTGCTTGTTTTTCAGCCTGTTCTTGTATATTTGACATGGAACTAATCCTTTCTGCAGCTCATCCTCCCCTACTTCTCACCTAACTTGAGTTATAGCTTGATACTTGAAATATTTCCAGCAAATAATTTTATCTAGAGTGGGAGGATTATAATAATGTTCAGAACATTGATCTCAGTTAAACTTATAGGGCAAAAAGTTGCACAGAGGATCAGGAGTTTACCCAGAGGCATAAAACACTAAACAATCCAGAAAGTTGAAAAATATGTAGTGAGGAATGTATGATATTGAACTGGGTGATGTAGTTTAATGGTTAACAACCCTACAGAATGCACTGCATTTCTAAGTTACTTTATATAAATACCATACTTTCAAAATGGCATAAAACTGGAAGTAGTTTCAGTTTATGAATGAATGGTAACTAAACTGAGTGTTCTCTAAACACCTGTCTTTAGGCAGAGCTCCCAATATCTTAGTACTGAAGCACTTTAAATTATCTTTAGATAAGCTGTTAAATATATCAAAGTCTCAAAAATATTTTGTTACTTCATTTATTTAGTCTTGACTTGAAAATTTTTAAAGAAATTATTTATTACAGTAGAAAGTGATGAAGAAACAGATATTGTTTATAACACATGGTTAATATCATACATGGGCACTACAACCATCAAGGGAAGCTTGCATGACTCCCCTCAAAAATGTACAGAAATTGGAATGATAAAGAAATTGCCTTCCTATACTAGGCAATCAATACAATCTGTAAAATCAGGGGAAATCTTTAATGACTATTAAACTTCTCTGAACAGAGACTCAGTATGAGCTTATAATTTGCTCAAAACTAAAATTTTCTACATACAGCTTACTTTATCATAGTATGTCATAACCAAGGTCATGGAAAAGCACAGCATTCTTTATTCATTTCAGCAGCAAGGATGATTATAAAGCTAACAGACATCCAAACCTTCAACAGTTTTACTCTTCAAGGACACAACGAGCCATGCATAATACTCACTCTGAGCTACCACTACGGAGCTTGTGCCCCATAGAGGAAATGGTGACTTACAAGTGTCTATTGGATCCACCACTGCTTTTATATAATATAAAATGTATACATAAATTTTGCATACAATATGAACACCTTAAAAAAAATAAAGAAGATTTCCAGAAGGTGAAAGGTGAAAAGATGCAATCCATTCTTTAGGTGTTCTTAAAATAGTAGAAATTGTTCAAACTGCAGACTGTCAGTGGCAAGGGTCTGACTAGTTGTATGTCTTTTAGTGCATTTATTCTCTCTGTCTTAGGGTCTCTGTTCCAGGAACCACCACAGCTGCTGGCTCTTTCACTTGACACCTGCAAGCCAGCACTCCCTATCCAGTATGAAACCAGGATTGCTGAATTTGGTACCCAAAGAAGCAGAGAAAACATTTGTATTACATACAGACATAGAATAAGGTGACAGGACTGCAGATATCTCCCCTGTCTATGCCTATCTTATCTTAGGCAAAAACATTGCTATACAAAAATTCCTGCTCCAGAAAAGGACTGCCATAGCAGGTATAAGGAAAAACCTACTGCCACCATGGATTGCCATAGTGCTGTTAACAGAGAAAGGGTAACTTTGGAAAACATCTGTAATAAACATCTTTTCAACAAAAATGTTTCTCCCAACTTAAAAGTTAAGGTAAGTAGACAGGCAGGCAGTCACAGAGCTGAGCAGATGTCTACTATAAGTTAGTGATCATGAAAGACTATTCAGAGTCTTTTATACATATAATTAGGTCACCATGGAGAGAAAAATATAAAGTCATAGTTTATCCAAATCACTTAAAGTAGATGCCCCCTGCAAACATTGTTGTTCTACAAAGCATTATACTACTGTAAGCTTTTGATGAGTGATAGCTACATCAACACACAAATATTCTGCCCACTGTGCACCTATCCATTAACATATGAATACATTGATCTCAAACCAATTTCCTGCAGTCAGATTAAAAATGCAACTATCTAACACAAATGTAAAATAAGAATTTCACATAGAAAATGTTCAATAATTCTTAATATATTTTTCTTTTGTGAAAATGATTCAACAGTTATGGGAGATCATTTAAGAATTTTTCATTAAAAGGACTTGACCAGATAAAAATGTGTTCATCAAAGTTTACTCATAATTGCTAAACATCATGAATACTTCACAAGAACATAGTCAAACACTTAGATATAACTTTAACAAGGCCATGTTTAGCAATTACTGCACAAAAGAAAAAGCAACCCTGGAGATCACTGTTCCCTCAAATTTTGAGGGCATGGATTCTCTGCAGGTCACATCATCCAGTTCTTGAGATGAGTTTATTTGAAGAATAAGCATTCCTACTATACTGAGTTACTTCTTGAATTCCAAAGCGAGTTTTATATACCTCAAATATGCCTCTTAGCTCCAGGAGCTACAGATAAAAACTCGAGGCCATGTGTTACACCCCGGTCCAGCTTTACTGGGTGTACACCTCAATTTTAGACTTCAAGAGATCTCACCCACATGAACTCTTGCAAAGATTTTGATTCTTTGGTACCTTGAGTTCACATCCAGAGAAAAAGCCACACGCTTTTCTCTGAGAGATTTCTTTTAATTTGGTGAGAAAACAGACATTTTGGCAAAAAGGATTTATAGTCAAAACATACAGCTTTACAAAACCATTACAACAGGCTACTAGGAACAAAAGGAATTCCCTGCTTTAAGCTAGCAGGCATTGCTGAAGAGTAGGGAACTTTTTGTTGCACTGAGCAAACACAAACCTCATACAACTTAAGTGAAATATCATTACTTAAGTGAAATACAGAAAACAGGTAATTAAGTCACCCACAAGAGGAAGAAAATAGTAAAGAAAGAGAGATTAAGAGAAGAAAGAATAAAGAGAGAAAATACTGTTACCACTAAGAGGTCACATGTTGGCAAACCTCAGAGGCCAAGCTGAGGCAAAATGGAGACCTTGTGAGTGCTTCTTATCTATTATGGCCACCCCCCAAGGTGGGTCCTGGGTCAGGGTGTTCTCACTGTCCGTGCCAATCTGAGCTGGGTCAGGGGCTTCAGGAGCTGTGGGTTATTGTAGTTTTCCAAGGCTGTTTGTGACTGGCAGCTGCTCCGGGGCTTCCCCGTGGGGGCTCCAGGGCCCTGCCACAAGGGATATGATACCCCCTCACGTCCGTGAGGTTCGACTATCCCTTCTTCTCCACACACAAACACGTAACCCCACAAGGTGGTTCTGACCCCATAATTACTGATCTGTTGTCTCACACCATGACGTGAATATTCTTCTCTGTTCTAGAAAAAATGCAGTGAACAAAGATCATTGAAAGCAAATAATTAAATAGATAAGAAATAAAATGGGTACAACAGGTGGCAAGCAATGCAAAGTTTGCAAGAGAATTTAGGCAGTAGCCTGGACTTAGTTGCTCAAGGATCATAACTCAGGCTTTCACCAGATAACATCAATTAATATGTAGTCTTTGGTATTCACATGTTATTACTTCTAAAACAAGGCTGACTAGGCACAAAGAGCAATGTAAGTAAGTGGCCTTTGCACTGATAAAATGAGAAAGAGGCAGAAGTTCTGACTTCAGGTGATCTTTCTGAGGAATGGTAGTATTTCAGAAGAGCTGTGAAGGAAGCACATTTTTTATTCCATTTTAAGATTCCATATTCCAAAGGACACTTTTGCTGAGTAGTTTTACAAAATCCTTGTTGTTAATTTCTTTTGTTTCACAAATTATTTGGGACCACGCTGACAAGCTGCTACACATATGCACCAGACCTGTGTGAATTTCCTGCATAACTCGCTGTGGAGTGATAGCCTTGATAATGTCTTGATGAGTTAAAGGAAATGCCTCAGTCTCCTGGAGGAGTGCTCCCAGAAACCATTGTCAGAAGACAAAGAAACTCAGTGGCATTCCAAAAGTGCTAAAGTCAGGCTGATAAGAATAGCAAAGGATGGAGTTCTGTGGAAATGGTGTGGCCTTCCTTTGCCACATCTGGGAACACAGGGAGCCACTCCTTAGGTCTATGTCATCCATCTATCACCCCCAAAAATAGTTATTGACTATAGTCACTCAAGCTGCCTAAGAAAAAAAGGTATAAAAAAAGATTGGACATGAGGGAAAGTTGGGAAGAAATGCCATTGTCTCTGCTGGGGTAGCCAGGGAGCTGCCCTGTCTCCTCCCACCTCTTCAGACAATGTAGGGGTGAGAAAACTATGTACTTTCTATACATTATTCTTTATATCTTATACTTTACACTCTTACAATGCATATTACTTTATAAATGATATCTTATATCTTATACTATGCCTATTACTTTATACCTTGTAAGGTACCTTATACCCTTATAATATGCTTTAACTTTTACACCATACTACTTTGATACTAATTTTACCTGGTTATATCTTTACTCTGTAGGCACCTTATTTACTAACTGTATTTTGCTACTTTAATACCAATTATACCTTGCTTTACACCTTGTAACCTACTGGGTATATATCTTATTTTATATTAGTTGCTGTGTTTCTTTGAAGTGTGTAGTTCCTTTTAACATGTGTGTTAATGGGAAGCAGCTATATTCTTTCCTTTCACTTTGTGTTACCAAGAGGGTTTAGATTGGTGTTTTAAGTTGCTGTGCTTCTGGTTAGTAGTTTTCTGATGTTAGTTAAGTATGTGGTGAGGGAAGGATGTTGTTTGAGTCTGTATTGATGTCGAAGGGGTTTTTGATTTTTGATTTTCACATTTTGTAGATTTTAAAAGTACTTGTAGCAGTAGCTGTAGATTTTTAGTAGGTCCATATTTCTGGCTTTAGTTTAATGTCTTTCTATCACTACCCCTGCCCCATAACGGAGAGCTCAAATTCCTTTAGTTATTTAATCTTGTTTAGACTCTCTTCAAGGTAGAATGCTGATGACTATCAGAAAGGCCTGCAGAACAAAACATAAACACAGGTCAGAGTGACTTAGAAATCAAAACACTGGAAGAACTCCAAAAGCCCGAGGAAGAAGAGCTGATGAAGAGGAGGTCTTGACGACCCCAGCCTCAATTCCAGGGGGTTGGACCAGGGGTGGGACTGGGGCTGGACTGAGAAATGTGTAAAGTAATGATTGGAGGGATCATATAAAAGCCATGTAAACTAGAACTGAGGGGCACGTGCATGTCATCATGTATTCCTGTGGGCCATAGGCCTGATATTAAAGGACCTTTACTTTTCATTTTATCCTACACTAAAGTGGCTCAGAGTCCTGCTTTGTTCGTGGGGGTTCTCACGGCATCAGTATTGAAGCTCAGGTTGATGTGCTGTTTGTAGAGTGTGTCTTATATTGGTTTCTTTTGGGGTTTTTGTCATCAGTTAAATACAATCAGGCAGCTAAACATTATCACCAGCAACACAAAACTCACAATAACTGTCACATACTTGTATTAATAAAAGTTACTTTGGGAACCTCTATGAAGAAGATTCTTTCTTGCTATTAAGTGTGGTTCTCATAGGAGTGTCTAAAATCCTTCTAAAGACTGTTCTGCCCAGAGTTGTCTCTTTAAGTGGAATGCAGACAGGCTGTTTTGGGTTTCACAAGGCTTTGATGTTCTGAGGATGATTATAGCTAATATCTTCATAGAGAAGGTTCTCCCTTGCTAAAGTGGAGTCCTCATAATGTCAAAAATCCTTCCAGACAGTGTTCTGTCCAGCATTGTCTGTTTAAGTGAGACACAGATGGGCTGATCTGGCTTGTATAAGGCTTTGATGTTCTGAGGACACTTACAGCTAATTTTATATTAATACAGGTGGGACAAGAAATCTTTGCATTTCTGCCCCTCCTTTTCACATGACATTTGCTGTGGAAGGAATTGCAACGTTGAGCAGTCAGTAGTATCCACTCCCATGCACATGCCAAATGTTAAAAAACTACCAAAATATGCTACCATGCCTTGGGTTGCCTCCCAGTAGTTGAAGGTTGAGAATGTACACATGAAGAGCTGCCACGCAGCAGCTGGCAATCAGTAGTGCGCCTGCACTCGAAACCTTTAAACCATTTCCTTTAAAAGCCCCATTCATGTAATGCTCTCAAAGAGCTTGTAATACCTCTCTTTTCTGCTCTCTTACTGTTTTAATAGCTTAATATAGACTTATCTGTCATGTGCATTAAAAGGGAGAAGAGGTAATAAAAGCAGAAGTATAAATTCCTCATCTATTTTAGGAAATTACACTGGTTTAATTTTGCCTTACTCATTCAAATAGCAAGAGACCCTACTGTAAACCAGGAGAAAAATTTAAAAATGTGTTCAGAAGCACTGGTCAAAGTTGCTAAACTCATACTTTAACTTTTTTCATCAAAGCTACGCACTAAATGTTGTCATCAAGTTAATCACCTTTCACAGGAACTTCACTTTTCAAATGTTGTCAAGATCATTAGTTGCCTGTGCAAATTACTCATGGAAGCTAGGATGATTTCACCAGTGTCTTGGGTTGAGCTGGCAAAATGCCAACTGTCCAAGACAGAGTGAAAAGGGAAGAAGAGGGAGAGGGGAAAGAATCCTCCAAACTAGGTTTGTGCTTAAACTAGCTACATATATTTATATAGAAAAGAGAAAATTAAAAGAAAAACTACAATATAACACACACCTACACAAATTACATATATATAACAAATAATAACTTCCCACTCCCCAGTTAATACAAAGTGTATTACTCTAGATCTATAAGTACTCTAAAAGACACCTAGCAAGAAACAGAAAGAGTAAGAACAAAATGTTTCTACTTCCCTGAATTCAAACAAAATGAAAGCAGTGGCAGCAGCAGGAGCAAGGCCTACGCCAAGACATGAGGTGCACCACGTTCAGCCTGTGGCCCGGCCATGGTGGAACTGACCAAGCCATTCCTACCCACTGGATTTTACTGCTTTTGAGATGATGAAATATGGTATGGAATACAACACTACTGGCTAGAAGAAGTCAGCTGTCAGCTAGCCCAGCTCAGTTCAAGTCAGCTGACGATCCCAGGCATGGTCTGAACTCCAAAGTCCAAATTTAGGCCCATAAGCCAAACCTATAACAGCACCTGAGAGCCCAAGGCTGCCACCTTTTCTCTTGGAACAAAGCTCAATCCTTCCTTGGCACCAGTGGGTCTGGGAAATTGCCATTTTTCAGCCAAGAATTGAAGACAGACCAAGATTCCTCTTTGAAAAGGAATCAAAGACTAAAGGTGTCAGCCCACAAAGGGCTGGCCTATTTCTCTCTATTCTGCCAGACCCCCTCCTCTCTCCACTCCCGACTCCTGGGTGAGGGTTACTCTTAGAGTTACGGTTAGGGTTAGGGTTAGGCTTCGGCTTTGGGTGTTTTTTTAATGTTAATGGCGCAGCATCATTGGCACTTGAGAGCCCAAGGCTGCCACCTTTTCTCTTGGGACAAAGCTCAGTCCTTCCTTGGCACCAGTGGGTAAGGGTTGGCTCCCTGGGTCTCTACTGTGTGTCACAGGGCAGGGTGAAGAAGGGTCATGTCATTTCTGGAACACTCCATTCTTCCTTCAGTAATCCCATCAATATGACTTCAGCACTTTCAGGGATCCACTGCAGTCTGTTTGTCCCCTGACAATGGTTCCTGGAAGCACCCCTCCAGGGGCTGAGGTGTTCCACTTAAACTGTCGGGAGGTTATCAGGGCTATCACCCCACAATGATCTCTGCAGACAATAGCAGGGTAAAAACCCTGCAGCCAGGCCTTAGAAAGAGAAGTAAATAGGATACTTTCCAGGAGGAGGAATTACACAAAACTTGTTGCAAAGCAGGTATCTACTGAAAGTTATTAACCTGAGAACAAGACCAGAGAAAAGCTCCTACCCAGCAAGCGCAGAGAGAAAAGGAGAGAAATTTGAAAACTCTTTCATTTCAGTCTCTCTCTAGCAGATCTAAGCATTGCTCACTAAGAATTCTTAGTTCTAGTTTGTGTTTAGTAAGCACTACCTTGACAGACTGTAACCCAAACAAAAACTTTTATTCACTCACAGAAGAGAAAGTTGAGAGGGTCCATCCTGGCTGTTGCAGGTTCCCACTGTGCACACTTAGAGCTATATAACTTTGTGGATTTCCCAAACTCCTATGTATTTTTTTAAAAAGAGTAATGCTTTTTATTTGATAAAAGATTCTAATGTAAATTCTCATTACCATATATTAAATCAAATTACTTCTTGTTCTCCCTCTCAAAAATGTGGAGACCAATACATATTATCTTTTTGTAATACATTTTCTACACATTATTCTATCTATCTTCTCCATTAAGTCTTCTTTTGTACAGGCTAATCAAACCAAACTTTTCCCACTTTTTCGTGGTAGTCATACTGTGTAAATTTAGCTGCTCTCTCAATTCTTTCCCGCTTCATAAATCCATCTCAAAATCTGGTGTATAAAACTGGTACAGAACTTTAGCTGAGGCTACAGATAAAGACTAGATTGACTGGATGCCAATGTACATGAAACAATAGCAGTGACTGATTTATTTCTGACATGATACAAAAAAACTTTCTATTTTACCTATTGGACTCTCAGTATCAGAAATTTTCTATCCAGCATGCAAGGGATTTTTAACTGCTATTGCGGACTAATTATCTCCCTGCATATGATACTCCTATCAATACTTAAGGATATCATCTCCCTGGTATTTGGAAAAGTACCTGCCATGTTTGTTGACTGGTTTTCACCTTCTGATCCATCATATCATAGAGAACTGGTGTTGCTGTGTAGCAGGACCTTCTCCATTCATTTAATTTCTACATTAACTTAGTATTTTGCAGTTAGATTTCATCTTGCTGCAGTTGTTTCACCTCTCAAATCCAAAGGTAAAGCAAAGCAATGGAAAAGGGGAAAAAGAGCTTGCTCCAACTTTTCTTCTAAATAGAGGTCTGAATGGACTTAAATGTAAAGAACTAGTGAAGAATATTTATTAAGAGTGTTAAACAAGAAAAATATCACTAGATGAAGAACTTCAACATACATTGCCATCACAAGTGCTGAATAGCAGAGGATGTGGAGGAAAGCTTAAGGAGAAGGTGGCATCATTCATACTACTCAGCTCAGCTAACTTTTACTCATGCCTCTGAAGGCATTTGTAAGGCCCTCCAGGACGCTAAAAATAGATGGTTTCTCTTTATTTCAACACCCTAACACATTGGTGAAAATATTGACTCACACTGAACTAAGATTAGGATTTCGTCATATTGCATGTGATAAACCTTTCCAGTTTTACAGACAGCAAATCATAGTTACTATCCCACTGCAGTTTTTCAACTACTTGTGTGTGCTTCAACATTACTGTAATTTCATCATGAGCAATTTCATTATATTTCCCTGAGAGTATCATAGGGGATATGTTCAAAAGCCTTTCTCAAGTGGAGAACTCACATCTGCTGCCTCTCCTTTTGTCCTCTAAACCTGTTGTCCTGCCAAAGAAGGAAATCAGACTGGTTTGTTGTTATTTGCACTTAACAATGCCATATTAGCTATGTCTTACCTTATGGTTCTCCAGGTACCTTCAAACTGATTGCTTAATAAATTGTTCTAGTAACTTTCTAGTATTGAATTTAGGGTCCCTGCTCTATAATTCTCTGGATTCTACTTCTTTACAGACAGGTACTATGACATCTGTCCTTCTCCAATCCCTTGGAGTTTTTCTCTACCTTAGAGATAAATCCTGATAGTGTATTCAACTCTGATGATTTACTACTTGAAGATGTTTGTTTACAAAAAGAATCTACATTAAAATCAGTATTTCAAAGGAGAATATTTACAATATGATATAATTTTATCTGCAAGTTAAGACTTTGAACAAATCCACTCTACAAATATGTCATTGCCCTCAGGAGATGCTTCTGTCCGTTCCTTGCAAAAGTATTATTTCACTCAAAAATAACCACCTAAATGATTATAGGTGGACTTATTGGAACACATGAAAGGTAAGAAAGAGAAAGGGAGAAGAAAGGAATAGAGGGAGACAGGGTCAGAAATATATTTCCCAAAACATAAATATAGGCATGTAAGAAGCAGCATCACAGAATGACTCTGAGAACAGTTTCTAGGTAAATCTCCATCAGTACCCTAAAATAACAATAAATGAGAAAATAGGCTATCTCTTTTGAGGTAGAGCACATAAAATGGTGAAATAATGAAACTAGTCTAAGTATCTCTGTCCTTGCTTCAGCTTATCTATGTGAATGACTTTTTGGATTGTTTCAAGCAGGCTGATCCACATAAACTAAACTACAACTTCTTCCAAAATACTGTTCTTCCTACAGAGGTGTTTCTTATCAGTTTAACTTGGAGTATTAGAAGCTTTGTGTGTGTTCCTGGATACACCTGTGAAGTAAATAGCTGCCCAGATTAAAAGGGGGGAAAAAGGCAGCTTGAAGCTAAAAGACTGTTGGCTGACTTTCCAGACAGCTTTGTTGTTGTATAAAGCCACCATTCTGGTTTTTAGGTGAGAATGAACCACTCTGCATGGAGACACTTCTTCATTTAAAGAATCTTTTGACCATGTTTATTTCTGAACATAATCACTGGTGAATGTCACATACTTTGTGCATATTCCTAACTGTTCTTTATACATAGTTTTATACACAAGAATAATAACTGTAGTTTGCTCAACAATGTTATTTCCATTCACGACTGCAAGACTACGGTCTGTTGTTATCTTCATTGTTCTCTGAAAGCACTATTCTTCCAGAGAAATCCTTTCACTCTTGTAGCAGCTGGCCATAGAACTGTCTAAAGTACAACAGAGGTAATCTTTCAGCAATATAGGAGAGTCAATGCTGAAATTCTCTATTGGAATTTAATTGAATATACTCAATAATACTAGCAAGTAAATACTGACTGTACTTCAAAGCAGTCTTAGGTAGGTAGAGGCAGTAGCACATAGGGAAGAGTGGCTCTGTAAACAGAAGGTAAACATTAAGGTCATTTATTGAATTTAAGGGATAAAAAAGGAAACATTGCAAATACAGCTGGCTTTCAACATTTCCTTCTACTTAGAACAAATTTGTCTTTTATAGATTACAGTAAGCTGTAAGGAGAGTGAGATGTCAGGAAACTGCAAGAAATCCTGTATGAAACAGGACAGGGAGACAGTGACAACTGGCAAGAAGTGAAGACAACTTAAGTGAGAGGGATATTTCTAAGAGGCATCTCTGTTCACAGCATGTTGCTTCTGGATATAAAGAATGGCTTGATAATGAGTAAGGCTCTGGTTTCAAACATCAAAACCTGACAAAAGGAGGCAAATTCAGTTTCAGTCCCCTGTTGTTCCATTTTCTGGAATATGCTCCCATGTCTCCTTGCATGCAGCCTGCACATACAAACACCCACAAGACTTGGGCTCTGTCAACTACAGCATTCTCCTTTTACTTTAAAATAATCAACATGAAGGATGTTAAACATGTCCCTCTCAGTTTTGTCTGGCGAGAAGCAACAGAAGGTTATATTTAAGGGGTCATTTTTGTTCCGTTTACTGCTCATTATGAATATAGCCTGTGCAGCATTTCTTCACAAAAACAACTTTTCATCCTGTATCACAGCACATCACTTCTTATTTTCTAGGAGACTGCTACATTCAGAATATTCTGTTTTCAAGCTTCATCCATTTTAGCTCTCTCTAGTGTCTCCCCCTCCTCCATACAGTGTTACTTACTGGAATTTCAATCAGATGACTCTTTATTTATCTAAATGTTCAAATCATCATCAAGGTGTCTCGAGATTCAGGATTGCCTCCAAAGCCTGGAAATGGCCTGATTGCCTGACTGTCTGAGTGTGAAAATGAGTGAAAATGAATCTTACATATGACATTACAGCTGGTCATGGAAATAATAACTTGGAAAGTCAAGAAACCATGGTGAGATTACTGGTCATTATGCAGAACTCATCAGACAATCTAACCAAAACCCAGGCAAGGCAGTGTGACAGATATTAGCTGTTAGATGTTAGTGTCTATAAAATTACTTATTATGGCTAAGATCATGTGCTACATATGAAAAAATACATGGAAAATACAAATTTCATACTAAACTCCAAAAAAAAATGGATGTAGCAAGAAGTTCATGTCATTCTGACAAACAATATGGGAGTTTTTTCAAGAGTTCCAGGCAGTGAGAGAAACAAGCAGGATGATGCCTTGCAGGATGCTTTACAGAAATATCTCTAGAGATAAGTAGCAATATTTGAGGAAGAAACATAGTCCTGTTGCAAACAGTTCTTAGAAGATACAAACAGAGAAATAAAGAAAGTAGCATTTTACTGAGGGTAAATGGGACAACACCAAGCATAAAAGAAATCATAAAAAAGATGTTTTGGAAAAGAAAAGGCTCAATTGAAAACAAGAAAAAAAACAGGCTATGTAAATGGAATGAGTAAGATTAAATTATTTGGAAACAGTCAAGCCAAGGGTACAATAAGTAAGAAAAGGCTAACTGTAGTGACAAGAAGTGCCAAAGAAAAGCCAGCAGGACAGAAGGAACATTTTGACAAAGTGCTAATCCCTGCTGACCATACAGATCCAAGCAGTCCAGGCATGCTGGAAGGACAGGACATATTTCAAGGAAAAAGCAAGGGGAGTACTGTAGTGCCAGCACAAAAACAAGGTAGAAGAAGCACCAATGTAGATCAGAAGGTGATGAAATCTGATGGTGCAGACAGCAAAACTGCTGAGTTGTAAATAGCCAGAAGGACAAGTGTGAAAGCATCAAACATAAAAGGCTTTAAACTTTTGAGTAGAGGTGACACTCAGTGACTGGCAAAACACAGTGGCTGTGCAAATCTATAAAGCCACCTACCTAATTCCAGCAATGACAGACATGAAACTCATTGTCAGTTTCTAGGGAAAAACATCCCAAACCATAAAGAATAAGACTTTTAACAGATTCAGACAAGTTATAAAGAAAGATGTAGAGGAAAAGTATACTTTCAGAACAGGTACTGTTTGGATGTACTCACCCTGTGCTGGTCAAGGACAAAACAAGGAATAGGGCACTTCAGAAGTATGGGAGAGAAAATTGGTATGACTTTCCCCAACTTTTTTGATCAGTTTGGAACACATTATTGAAAACCTAAGAAGACCTATTAGATTCCTGTTTGCTGAGGGTAAAGCTTCATTCCTATAGTGTTTGATTTACATATTTCAAAGGATCTTAGCAAAAACAATATCTCCATTAAAAACTGCTTAAAATGCAAAAATACGATTAAAGTTTAACAGGTTCACATTACTAATAAAGAAGCAGACACTTCAAGGGACCCATTTTCATTGGTTTTTTTTCTCTGGCTCTCACATGATTTTAATGCAGTGGTAGAAAAGGTAACTTCAGTTACCTCATTAAGGAGTGAATGAATGCTGAACACATTAGGCATTCATGCTTGATTTCCTTGAATCACTGATTTTAGTTGGTATTTAAGTTCTGAGGATAAGAATATAGTAAAATTAGGCCTTTGACTAATTTCCACTGCAAAATATCAGTGCATGTGAAATGACATAACACAAAGTGATGCATAGAGGCTTGGCTACTGGACAGCTCTATGGACTACTAGGACAAGGGACAAATACTGCAGTGCCATTTAAATGTCAGTGCTGTCTCAATCCTCCATAGTGAAATTGCATTGTGGTCACACCTTCTAGATGTATTAAATAGGTGAAAACCTTGATGGTTTTCCCCATAGTTTCTATGTGCCAGCATTTGAATCCAAATCAGCTGTTGAAGCTTCCCTTGAGTTATTCTCAGAACAACCACCTTCCTCATGTGTTCCTTCCTCATGTGTTCCTTCCAAACGTAAATGTCAGCTACTTCTCTACGCAGACCACACAGCAGCTTGGGCTGGAAACAGTGCCCTCTCTGATCACAAACTAGGAGCAGCGCTCCAAGTGCCAGAAGGCAAAGGCCAGCATAAGCACAAGAGCCCGCCAACACCCTCAAACTTTGAAGGTTTGTATGGAACATTTCTGTGCTGTCACAATAGTCAGGCCAGGCAAGAAATTGTAGTTTGATTTCATCGTATCTTCATGAGTTTCCATGGTGATGCAGGAAAAAGACCTGCAGTTACTCCTGTCTGCTACCAGTATCTTGGGAGACAGAGGTGGAAGCTTATGGTGAGAAGCAGGGAGGCTCAGAGACAGGTCTCTGCTCACAGCACTGCAGACCTGAGTGCATGTACGAGGTGATGTGATACAACAGACACAACCACATGATGCAGTAATGCCAGAGAAGCTGTTGCTATCACTCAACAATACTGTGGTACCTCTTCTGTCTGCATAACACTAACATATGTGTGTACATTCATTCAAAAAATTATTTGCCTCTAAAATGAAAATGGAAGTCCAGCTTCAAAATTTACACTAGAATATTAACATCAGTCTATTTTTCATCTATTCAGCAGCCTGTGTGAGTCAATAGGAATGAGATTAGTTTGGGGAATATTCAGCATTTAGAAAAGCAGCAGAGACTGGTCACAGAGCAGTCCAGAATTATGACAGAGAGAATGCCTCTGCAGGACAATATAATGAGTTAAATAATTTTTTAAAATACAGATGATATTCCCCTGCAAATCAATGACAGTCAGGGATCTGAACAGCTACAGGTTTCAGCTGAATTCTACAAGCACATCTGTCAGGATGCTCAGCACAACAGGGGATTTAGTTTAAGTATTTTAAGACAGTTTTAAGAAAAGAGTTTTTTAACCTAATCTGGAAGTTTATGACTGTGCTAGGGACTGTTGATTACATGCCATTCTCACTAATAGCTTTGCTATTAGATAAGTTTTCTAATTTGGCTTTAAGCCATCAAATAGATACTCCTTGAAGAAACGGAGTCGCTTATAGCTCTTAGAGACTGGCTATGGATTTCATGTTATGATGAATATCATTTGCATACTTTGAGTGCTATTTCCTACTTGTCCTTTCCTAACAGAAAGCATTAATATGACCAAATCTTTCAGCAGGGCAGAGAGGAGCTGGAGAAGCAAACAAACAGTGCATATTCCCCAAATCAAGAATATTTGAATCATCCATAAAGGAAAGGTTTTAAAAAGGAGACTGGTGACTGACATTTTAGCTGCAAAAAGATATACACATTGATGCTTGCACCCATTCAAAAATATACAAATAGCAAATTTGGCATTCAAATTTATATTGTTAACACTATAATAATACAATCAAAACTTTTCTCCAGAGAAGTAGTTCTCCAAAGCCTTTGCATCATTGCAAACTAACATTCACTCTGTAAGGTTGTTAACGAAGGACAAACTACTCATAAATATGATTGGAAGGTACCCTACAAGAATTTCCTAACGTAAACAATTCATCAGTGTCATCTGAATAAATTATAAAATGCAATTTAACAAAAAATGGGGTTTTGAAAATCAAGTACTATATAATAAAACATGAACTTTGTAATAGCCACTGCACATAACTATTTCTTCACTAATATCAGCTGGAGAATGCAGAAAAATTTCGTGACCACATCACAGACTAAAGAAGAGAACACCGAATTATGGCAAATATTTCTATTAAAAATAAAGCTATATACAACGTTGTCAGAAATATGTATAATATTTATGAAGAGTGATCATAAAATCAGACCAACCACTTCAGTAAATTGTGACTTCACAGAGAACTTGGTTCGTATTCAGATCTGACTTAGTTACACAGCTGTATCTAAAGACAGTTTAGATACCCAAACTAGAAATTAGGCCCCCAGTGACTAAATGTTATGATCACAGATGTTAGAGACATATGTGGTGAAAATCAGAAGCCTCTCTTACTACAACCTGTTTTCTTATTTCTCAGAAAGAATGCTTATGTTGGTAAATTTAGGCCAATTGGATAGATAAGATTTATGAGCCCAAGAACCATATACTGAGCTAGAGTACATGGTTTTCCCACTAAGGATGCTGCTGACCACATGTCCTAGTACAACAAGGTGAGATTTTTTGAGCAAAAGAGTCTTTTTAACACTGGTTTTGAACCAAAATCACAAAAAACTCTTTTTGAACCCAGTGCATTATGCCAAGGAAAATGATGTGCAAGCAATGAACTTACTCTTCCTTTGTTCAATGTATATATTATATTATTATAAAATTGAAATGTTGGTGTCCTGGTTCCTGACTTGGCCCAAACCATTATTTTGTTATTCACCAGGTAATCCCATATTGATTTGAAAAATAAAAAGAAAATAGTGTACACTAATAAAGGATCTTAACAAACGGGGACCTAACACTGGTATTTTTGAAGGATAACAATTCCATTTGACCCTCAGCTTTTTCAGGCACTACCGCAACAGATTGCACTGGAACCATCTGCCATGCAAATATGGATTTAACCCTGTAAGACCCCTGGCTCCAAGCTACGAGCTCATTGAAGGGGTTTTCCAAAAATTCGCTGGCCAAATTTTTCAATTCTTTTAATACATTAAGAGAAAGCGCTAAGGACAGGATGCTGCACACATTTCTTAGGAGATCAAATAACACACTTTTAATGGCAAACTTTAGAAAATAAGCAAATTTGGCAAAAGTTTAAAGGACAACATTCCACCAAAATAAAGCATTTCATAAAGCACTGACCTAGCACATGCTAACCCACATAACTTAGCATAACTCAACCCATCTGGTTTTAAGTTATCCAAAATATTAAGACAGATGATCAGGAAAAGAAGTAAAGAAAGAGAGAGGAAAAGGAATTATAGCTACCACCCAGAGTCCTATGCAAGTCCAACTTTCAGGTGTCCAGATAGCAGAGTCCAAACACACAGAGAGCTCATATTGCTGCTTTTATTTGTTTTGGCCCTCCAGTGGCCACACTCCTTCAGGGGGAACAGCTCCCAAGCACACACTCCACACTCAGCGAGAGGGTGGACAAAAAACCAATTTATTAAAGAAAGAGCCAACCTATAAAGGGTCAGTTAGGGGAGGTGCTCGAAACTGGGTGGAAACTTAAAGGGGATTGGGTGAGGGTGAGTCAGCAACCATTAAACATCCAATAAGAACAGAGTCTCAGAACGAGGAAGGAGGTTTTGGGGGGAAGGATTTGGAACTTGGGTTTGATTAGGTGAGGGCAGAGGCAGAGTGGATAACTGACAACTGGATAGCCACTGGGGAAGCACTTGTCAAATGACAGAACTAACCAATAGGAACTCAGGGATTGGGGCAGAACGGGCGGAAAGGGCAGGCGCATTGCCAGTGGATATGCCGGCAGAGGGGCGCAGAGACGATCCCCTTGGGTGGGGCCACCCTGGCCTGGGAGGTGGCCCCAGAGCCTCAGTAGCACAGCAACCCACCAGGGACAAGCCGCAAGGGGAACACATGGGAGGAGAATGAACATGGGGGGCAGAAACCATGAGGGTAGAGAACTTTTCTGAACTCAAAACCATACAAAGAAAACACATTAACTTTAAACTACAAAAACAAGTCTCATGTGTGTGGCTAGTAGAATTCGGGTTGCCTTTCAGTGCTGTCCTTCTCTGAGGTCCATTTCTCTTTTTATCAGCCCTTGTTCTTCTTGATTCTCATATATCCACTGCTGATAATATTCTTTCCATTCTTCATGTTATTCATTTTCCCACAACCTGCCACTCCCAGGCAGGACCTCCAGTGTGCCTCTGGATGACAGCATTCACGATGAAGCTTGTGAACAGCTGAATACCCAGAGCGTTTGTGGCCTGCCTTCTCACTTCTGGAGTAGCACTGGGTCATAGGCCAATATAGGCAATAATAATTGAACACAACCCCTGCTCGCTCTGTAGTGCCTTGACAATGCTACTTCACCACACATCAAAAACAGGTTTTCACCTGTGGGAAAATAATGAGAGATTACCAAAGAGGACTGTAAACACACTCAAGTGACTTGCAGCTGGTGTGTAGAAAAACATACATATCATATTCATTGTTGTTTAGTCATTTGTGTTTGACAAGTAGAATACCTGTGTTTAAATAACATAGTCCCATGATAGATGTAGAGTTACCCTATCAAATATTCTTGAGGTACTTGCCCTGCTATGGGAAGGATCAAAGTACAGTGGTAAATTACATCTGCGTGAATCCCTGATAGACAAGCAAAACTAACAGATTGGGTGATCCTCTAGCATGCACAGTGGTGCCTGCATCTCTTGTGTGCTTGTGTCCAGGTCCTTCTTCAAGAATCCCAAAATGATGAGGGAACAAAAATTAATTTACTCCTTGCATTTCGTCTGCACTTTTTTGGTTGTTACTGAATCATGTTTGTCTCAGTTTACACACCACCTGCATTTTAATTATTATCCTGGATCTCCCTTTAATGGTCTAGCTGCTCCCATGCACTCTTTCTTTATGTATGAAACCTGTCTAGTACTCCTAGGCTTCTAAGAGCCTGTAAATCACAGATTCTTTCCCCTCCCTGTATTGCATTTCTACCCTTTCAATTTATATTCCCATAAGAAATGCTGCTAAAGCTACATGTGTCGAGATTAAAGGCAGGATCTGCTGTGACTTACCGACATCAAAAGCCAAGAGCAGTATGAGATTGGAGTAAATTGCATGGTACTGGCTTTTGTTAGCCTTCAAAAGCCTCTTATTATCATTTTTGCTGTAAGTGCTCTCCACCACTTCTCTAGTGATTGTAGTTGGCCATCAGAGGTGATAAATACTACCTCCAGAGGGAGCACAGGTGATTTAATTGACATGCAAGAGGAGGAACTGAGGCCAGTGGGTGTAGCAACCTATGAAAGCTCTTGTTCCTGACACATCACACATTACATTTCCTGGTTAAGTTATTGTTTGCAGAAACAATTGCCATTTGTCTAAACCCAGAATGAAAACAAAAAAAATCGATAGGTGGTAGTTTAAATACACCGTAAAGCCATGCACTCACCACTCTCCTATCCACTGGATGCACTCACACTGGTGTAGAAAGGATTTACATACACATCCTTATGTATATATACACCTCTCATCCTCTCAAGTGGCAAGCTACCTTCAGAGCAGGATAAAAAAGTTAACATATTCATGAAATTACACTCCTGGAATGCATGAGAATGAGTATATTGTGTTTTTTAAAGGCCCATCCATTGTAGCTCCCCATCTCCATCACCAGCTGTTAGCAGATCTGGATAGAGAAGTGTAAGACCAGAACAAGAGCATACAGTTTCCCCCTGAGTGCTATGTGATGTCCTTAATCCCCACTGGAGAAATTTTCTGAATTTTGCATAGTTTCTATATTTACAAATTTAGATTACAAGATTGCAAGTATGATATAATTTTATCCAATAACTCATAAACAGAGACCAGATATAAGTTCAGGGATTGTTTGGGTTTGGTGTTTTTTCATTTCTCTGTACAATTTACTGCATTTTACAGAATTCATCTACCTGCACTTCTAATCCCAGGTTTCTCTGCTGGTATTCAAGATGGCTTATGGGTTGTTTCATTCCCCTCATATCTAGCTCATTACTCTCCCAATATTTCATTCCTTTCTGTCCATCTCCAGCAAATTTCAGAGGGATTGCTTTGTTATTTGTTCTGTCATGGTGATCTCATTTTGCTTGCTCATTTTAAATCTTCCTTCTTTTGTTCTTTAGGATATAAACGACTTGCAGCATAAAACTCTTGCAATAACCTGTATGAAAACACCAGAATAATTTTGTCTGTATCAACAAATGAGGAATGTTTCTTTAATTCTTAGTCAAATTGTTTTGTCTGCTCTGAAATAAAAAGGCATTAAGTATTTTGTATGTTTCCAATGGGACTCTACAAATACAGTATTATTGATTTGTTATCGGAATGTTCCTGAAAAACACAGTGTGTTGTTTCATTTTTACAGGTAAATTAAAAAGAAATACTTACAACATCTTTGGATGCTTTTAGAGATTGTTTTTATGGGTTTTTCCTCCTACATCTGATTGTTTGGGGTAGTGGTAAAATTAAATGTATTTAGTTGCAAAAACTGTTTTAAATAACTTCAGTGAAAAATACTGTTATTAAACTTTCCAAATCAAAATACCCTCTTTGCAGAATTTCATGTATGTAGAAGAATTTATTTAATTGTAACTATGTATTATTCTGTAGACAAAACTTTATGGCAAAATTCAGAGAAAAAAAAAAAGAGTGACAAGACAAAGATTTGTATAGTACAGTGACAGTAACATGAAGAAATGGCCCGGAGAATAACAAGTCACACTAAAGAAAGTTCTTGAAAAATTGGGAGGGGTAATTAGCTTTCTATTAGACCTCCATGGGCTGCAGGGAGATTACCTGCTTCACCGTGGACTGCCAGAAAAAGTCAACTCCAGTACCTGGCACGCCTCCTCCTCCCTTCTTCTTCACTGATCTCAGTGTCTGCAGAGTTGTTCCTCTTACATATTTCTATGAGTTGTTATTAGTTCACATTAAATATTCTTTGTGAATTTCTGCTGGATGCAATGCCTTTATTTACACAGATAAACTAAGTTTTGTAAGTTTTCTGCATTTTAGACCCACTTGCACAGGAAGACTTATGTACAGACAGACTTGCCATGAATGAGTGTTTTGGTCACTTAAAGAAGAACTGTCAAAGGCGTTAGCAAAAGCAGGGATTGATACGAATTTGGAAAATGCAACTTTACAGATTGATTGATGGCTTGACTGGTATGGTCAAGGGTTGCTTCACCACTCAGAAGGTTTGGTCAAGGCTTATCAGGAGCTTCTGGGATCAGGCCCAAGGATGGGAGGAAGTGGTGGGGGATGCACCACCACAAGACTGACCACTTCCACACAGCCTAGTACTTGGCTTGAGTTTCCTTCCCCAAGGTGATCACCTAAAGCTTTAAATAATAATTTTCTGTGAGTGCTTGAAGTTGAAATAATTTGAAATCACCTGAGGATTACATTTCAGGTCTCTAAAGCAGGTTTCTTCTACTACTGGGCTGTAGATGGAGGAGTGTGGGGCATTCAGGCTCTCTACTGCTGCTACAGGTAGTGGGAAAACATGACTTCTCTACAGGACATAGTTCTGGGAACTATCTCCAGAAATACACTCAGGTTTCATCAGGATGGGAAGTGATTTACACCACCAGAGAGTACAGCAGTGAACACAGTATATATGAGATTGGGATGATTAGGGGCAAAAAGAGGAAGTAAACTCTTTGACAGCTTAGGTGTAAAGTAAGATACATGCAGTTATCCCCCGAAATGCCTTGACAGTGGAAAGAATTCAAAAAGGCTTATTTGAAGGCAAGAACAGAAAAAACTTACAAAGCAAAACTAGCTATGCTTCCAGAGCACAAGGCCTGAGAAAAAAATGCAAAATCTCTTTTCATTCCTGGGTTTTATCATTACCTCTGGCCTCCCTCTGCCAGGCTCACTGCCAGCACAAGCCTGTAACACTGTGAAGATTTATCTCTCTTCAGACCAGAGAGAGACTGCGTTTTTTCTCTAGTATGCAAAGGAGAAGAGAAAGAAAAACTTTCAAGTATTTATGAGAAAAGTATTCTTAGGAAGGAAAGTGAAAACCAAGTCCTAACCTTTTGTTACAAATTCTTCCAAAAGAATACCTATTCCTACAGTAGGAATACTCAGTGAGTTCTCAAATAGACTCAGGAGTTTCCAAAGATGGCATTTTCATGCAAACACTTGGTATCATGACAACAAGTTAGAAACTGCTAGTGAGCAATATACTTTGTGGTACAGATTTGGACAAGAGGAAAATGACAGTAACAAATGTGAAGGCAAATGAAAAAGGTTTGCAACATGGGCAAAGCAGGAGAGGAATACAATAGGAACAAAAATTATGAAAAAATTATAGAAACCTATTGTGATTTCTTTGAATTGCATTTGTTTACAAAAGAAAATTAAATCAGATATGACATTAAAAGGTTATGGGTTTGTGGGTTTATGTTACTATAGAATATATAAAAATATATAGAAGAATCTGTGCGCACTATTGAGTACTACCATCCTATCTCACTCAAGTTTTCCTTCCTTCCAGTGTTGCTTTATCTTTATTTAAGATACACTGGCAGGAATATATAGATCTGCATTTTTCTCCAGTTTCCGTGCTACAGAAAAATAACAAATTTCAGAACTAGCAAAACAACAATTTTTTCTCAGGTTGTCAGTCTAGTAAGTGGCAGCAAACTCACCTTTTGCCAGTTCCGAAACTCCATTCTGACTTACTTCCATTTTGCTCCTCTTATATACATTGGAGGTTATATTAATGCTGAAAAATGTAGCGGAGTAGCAAACAGCTATCTAAATAGTCCAGTGTGGAAAATTCCAGTGTGGAGCAAGGCACAGGAAAGAAAAATTCAGTATTTACCCATTGGAAGGATGAAAGACAAAATAAAAGGTAAATACAAACTGCCCCTTAAAAAAACAAACAAACAAACAAAAAAGACCCTAAAACCCAGCAACAACACCACCCCACCCATCCACCCCTACAAACAACAACAAAACAACTCCTAAAATTGCTGGTCTCTGCTCTTTGACAAACTTGTGTTCTGATCATGAAATGCTTAGACAAGCATTATTCATGATCACAGGAATTCAGGATGGTAAACCAAGAAAGAAGAATAATGTTTTGTTCACTTCACAAAGCAGTTTAATAATTTGAGAAGAACTGTTTACTCCTGTGGTGAGTTGACACTCACTGGATGCCAGGTGCCCACCAAAACCACCCTATCACTCAGATGGACAGGGGAGAGAAAATAGAACACTCATGGGTCAAGATAAGGGCAGGAAGAGATCACTCACCTGTTACTATAATGGACAAAAGAGACTTGATTTGGGAAAAAAATTAGTTTAATTTATTACCAAGCAAATCAAAGCAGGTAATGAAAAAATAAAACCCTCAAAACAAATCTTAAAAATAGGTTCTGCTTACCTCTCCTTCTTCCTGGGCACAACTTAACCCCTGAGCAGCACAGTGGAATGTGAATTGGAGGTTGCAGTCAGTTCATCACATGTTGTCTCTTCTGTTCCTTCCTTCTCAGAGGGAGGACTCCTCACACATTTCTCCCATGGGAGACAGTCCTCCATGATTTTCTTCAACAGACTGCAATTCTTCACAGCCTGCTCCAGCATGGGTCCCTTCCATGGGCTGCAGTCCTTCAGGAACAGACTGCTCCACTGTGGGTCCCCCACAGGGTGCCAAGTCCTGACAGGAAACCTACTCCAGTGTGGGCTCCACCCTCCATGGATCCATAGGTCCTTCTAGAAGCCTGCTGCAGTGTGGGCTTTCTGTGGGATTTCAGTCTTCTTTGAACATCCACCTGCTCTGGTTGGGCTCCTCCATGGGCTGCAGGTGGATATCTGCTCTACTGTGGACCTCCATGGGCTGCAGGGAGATTACCTGCTTCACCATGGACTGCCAGAAAAAGTCACCTTCAGTACCTGGCACACCTCCTCCTCCCTCCTTCTTCACTGATCTCAGTGTCTGCAGAGTTGTTCCTCTCACATATTCTCACCCCTTTCTTCTTTGGCTTCAATTGTTCATGCACAGTAGCTTTTTCCCCTTCTAAACTACATTATCCCACCACCATTGCTGATGGGCTCAGCCTTGGCCAGCAACGGATCTATCTAGAGCCATTGGCTCTGTTGGATGCGGGGAAGCCTCTGGCAGCTTCTCACAGAAGTCACCCCTGCTGGCCCCTACTACCAAAACCTGGTTACAACATGCACCAAAAGGAGAGGGTAACCCCAGGTTCTTGGGGTGGATTAGAGTGAAGTGACACTGAATGATTCGTGTTTGTAAATACATATATATGTTTATTTTAGAACAATTTTGTTTCAAAGGAAAACAGATATTTAGCCATTTTGGTTGTTATCATCTGTATTAATACAGCAATATTAGAGCATAAAAATAACAGTTAAGGAAATGTATAAGGGAAGGAAGAGAAAGAAAAGATAACAGTAGAAATATATATATATGTATATATAGCAATATATATAGATATATAGTTACCATCCACTGGATCCAGAGATGAAACTTGGTAGTTGCAGCTTCTGTGTCCTTAGGTTGAAAAGATGGTCTTGATCTGTTGGAGGTGGGGGAAGCCCCACCCCAAATCTCAAAGGCTTCATGCAAGCTTAGGTGGGAACTGAGGCTGGGGGTATTTGCAATGGATGATGTCACAGAACATGTCACAAGTCTTTGAGGCTCCTCAGAGGAGCTTCCACAGCATATTCATCATGTAAGGGAGGACATTGGCATGATAAGCACGATTATCCCACCTCACAGGATTTTCCTCTTACCAGCCTCTTCCCTTATCTGGAAATCCAGTTTTTATCTTCAGGTATGCACACCCTTCTGCACCTGAGATAGCTGGACAGTGGCACCCCCTTACCTTACCTGAAGGTTCTTTCACAATAGGTATATTCAGAGAGGGGTGGGCTTTGCTGGATGAGCAGCTGTTTGCTTGCAGTTTGCTAAAAGTCTTTTGGTGATCTTTTTTGGTGATCTATGCTTAAGCCATTAACCATTTCAGTCTCTGACACGCAGAAACCCAATACTACACTAGAATATTTTACAAAAAGGTAGGATTGCAGAACATTAACCATGTAATCTGATCCCTTCAGATTTCAGAAGCAAAGTAGAGTCAGGCTGGTTAGTTCTTGGATGGGGGACCTCCTGGGAATACTGACTGCTGTAGGTTCTAGTCCAGAGGACTTCACTGTCATCCTCCAAACTCACTCGGCCATGGAAGATGGACCTTAGGACTTAAACGGTGGGGCCAGTTCTGCACACGCTGCGCCTCACCTAAAAAATCCACTGCGCAGGCTGGAAGGACAAACCCACGTGGGGAGAGCCCTTCCCAAATCTTCATTCGCAAAGCCTAGCCATGCATATATCTTTCATTAGTTTTCTCCTTGCCTCATATGCCTCCATAAATGAAAGGGGTTGTAATGAGGATTTTGAGTTTAGTTTTTGGTGGAGTTTTTTTTATAGGCTCTCTTTCTGAGCTTATGTTTTTGTTTAATTTAATCCAAAAGTGCACTTATCCAAATTTAACATGTACATTTCTGAACATAAGATCTTTCAATGTTATAAAGTCAGGGAAGTCTCTTGTCACAGTGAATTGCCGAATAATCACTTCGTAAGTTTATCTGTAGAAAAATGAAGTCCAGAGTAACTTCTTAAGGAAGTTTTATGCTGAAAAAAATTCTTTGAAAATATCAGATTTGTCATATTAAGAATACAACTGAATTAGCCTAGGTTTAATAACAATACAAAACTAAAATTTTGAGTAAGTTTTTAACTTGGAAATGAGAAATCAAGAAGATTAATTTTTCTCATTGTAGTATTTGTTAGACCTTAATCTTGAACTGAGGCTGACCTGCACCTATTTCTTATTTTGAAAGAAAGAAATCTCAAAGATGATTTCTGTGTGGGTCCTGAAGAAAGATACTTTTGTATGTTTTTTTTAGCGGACATTGTATGAATTCCTTCAAGTAGTAGCAAAGTAGTAGCAAAGTCCTGCCACCTGTCCAAAGCATTTATTTTTAAAACCTTCCTTGTCTATTCAAAAAAATTATTATTAGCACTTATCTGTCATTTTGAAGTCTAATTAGTTAGCCTTGCATTCTTATTAAATTATGAAGAGTTGAAGGTCATGTCATACATCATTTCCAAAGTAAATGTCCTCTAAGTTTTTAATACAGTCTTGAAATTTACCACTTTTACAGATATGACATTTGGCATTAAAGATTTCAACATCATTAAAATGCGGGTTTACAAGAAAATTCCAGCTTCTATAAAGTGCACTGAGTTTCTTACTTTATATGGAGAAATTTGATTTTCCCCTTAGAATCATTATCTAAAATCACTGAATACCATGATTCCCCATTTTCAGATGGTTCATACCAGTTTTCTCAGTTGCTTTGTTGGAGTTACTCTTGTTTGTTTTGAAATGATTCAACAAAGAACTAAGTCCCATTATGTATACCTGTTTTTCAACATTTGCATGGTCATATTTGATTACCAACAAATTCCTCTTTTCCCTACGCCAGCAACTACAGAATCAGGATGCTCCAAAGGCAACAGAGTGAGTTGAAGCCAGTCAGAAGTGTAGTGGACAATAAAAAGAGTTTTCTTGAATGTATGAATGGCAACAGGCAGTACAGAAATATCATTGGCCCTTACAAAATGAGGGGGGTCACCTCACAGACAGGGACAGAGACAAGGCAGAGGTGTTCAAGGCTTTCTTTATCTCTGTCTTCAACATGGATGAGAGACCAAGGGGGTCTGAGTGCCCTGAGCTGGAGGACCATGACTGTGAGAATGATTAACTCCCAATCGACCCTGAAAGTGTGGGGAATTCCAATAAATTAATGGGACCTAATGGGGGTCATCCCAGAATTCTCAAGAAGCCAGCTGATGTCATCACAAAACCTCTCACAATGATTTTTGGGTGGTCTTGGGAATCCAGAGAGGTTCCAGATGACTGGAAGATGGTGAGTGTTTGTCCCCATTTTCAAGAAGGGCAAGAAGGAGGACCCTGGAAACTACAGGCCTGTCAGTCTCACTTCAGTGTCTGGTAAAGTTATGGAGAAGGTTATTCTGGGATGTATTGAAAAACAACTGAAAGACAATACAGTCATTGGTCACAGTCATTGGTCACAGCCAGCACAATTTTATGAATTAAGTTCTGCTTATCAAATCTGATTTCCTTTTATGACAAGGTAACCTACCTGGCTGATCAAGGGAAGCCAGTTGATGTCATCTTTTTGGATTTCAATAAAGATTTGAATACTGTCTCTCAGAGGATCCTTCTGGGAAAAATGTCCAAGCCACAGCTGGATAAACACATCATGTGGTGGGAGCAATTGGCTCACGGGTTGAACACAGAGGGTAATAGTGAATGGGGTCACATCAGACTGGTTGACCTGTCGCTGGTGGGGTTCCACAGGGCTCCATCTTGAGCTCTGTACTCATCAATATCTTCATAAATGTCTTGGATGCATGACTGGAAGGAATACTGAGCAAGTTTGCAGATAGCACCAAATGAATATCATAGCAGGTACTGCTAAAACATCCAAGAATACAATTAGCTGCTGCAGCCTTATTCCTTTGTAAACATCCCAACAAACAAACAAACAAACAAACAAAAATTATAATCTCTGGTAAATCTCCGTTCAATCTCAAAATCAGCCCAAGGTATTACACTGTCAAATTTGACATCTCAGCTCTAGACAAGAAAAGGATGTTAGGTAAATATATAGTGGCTCAAATTTTTGCCTGTGGTCCGTCCATAAAAATTTTGTTTACCACTGTGCCAAATGTTGCATGATAAATGATGTGGGCCACCCTAGAAACAGGAAAAGCTAAGTCCCCATGCATCTCACTTTAAAAAACAAAATTGGCATTCTGCAAAGCCAGTTGCAGCTCTCCATCTGCTCATCTGAGAGGCTGAGTATGTCATCAGTGTGCTGAGTCTCCTTTTTTCCCATATGGTGAATTTGAACTAGTTTTTGACATCTCTTAGGACAAGTCAGAGTCAAAGCAAACTTGGTTTATGCTTTAGGCCTAGCCAAGCAAGGTAACCAGAGGACAGCCATTAATCATCAACAAATTACAGAGTAATCACAATGCCAAGACAAAGGTAAAATCAATTACAGTGACAATTAAAGTGGTCAGATATCAGACCTGAAAACTTTGCAGTTAATAGATGTTCTCATACAAGACAGCAGGTTGTAGACTCAAGATCTTCAACTAAACCCCTAGATTTTCCCTAGAAGGAAAAAAATTTTAGTTAATACCGATTATTCATATAATAAGATAAACTGAAAACTATGTATAAAAATTAAAATAATGAACTAATCTCCTCCCTTGCAAAGAATAACTGATAGTTAAAACAATTATAATATTGAACATTACAAAGCTTGCAATAACCACAGTTGGGTTTAGCTGCAATCATATCACAAGGAAGATAAGAACAGAATTGTCATCTTCCTTTTCTTTAAATTGAGTGATAAAAAGGTGAAAGAATGTGTGCATATCCTAGTTACAGAGTCCGGGACCAATTTATCACTGTGTGGGTGTAACCAAAACTGTGTATTCTACACCCTCTACGTCATTTCTGATTGACTGTTAATAATGAAACACTTGCTGCAGCTGCCCAGAGCACACCTGACACCTCAGGCTACAGCTGGGTGTTAAAGAACCCTGGGGGGCATGGGAATAGTTCTGCCTTCACACCTGTGAGTCAGCTGTGATAAGTCCCTTTTAGGGAGGCATTAGCACCATCCTGAGGGGTCATATCTTCTCATGGACCATTAGGGACTGGCACAATAGGCAGCAGCAATGACCCAGACCATCAAAGATTCCAAAAATATGCCGTGACTCAAAGAATTAAATCACTCCTTGTGAAACTCCCAACCCTGGGGCAGGTACTGGGCATTCCCATCTGAACTTGAGCATATATAATTTGGGGGGTTTGGAACTCCTGATACCACTCATTGGATCCAGAGGAGGACCAGAACCTTAACAGGACTGCAACTGCCACTCTCAACAAGACTGCAACCATCATCCTCACCAACAGGTTTCTTTTTCTTTTACTTTGCAGTCAGGAGGACTACATGGTGCTCAACACAGGGGCTAACAAACATCATCTGGCCAAGCCCAGAGAGTGCTGGTGAATGGAGCTGCATCCAGCTGGCGGCCGGTTACCAGTGGTGTTCCCCAGGGGTCTGTGTTGGGTCCAGTCCTGTTCAACATCTTTATTGATGATTTAGATGAGGGGATTGAGTCCATCAGCAGCAAATTTGCTGATGACACCAAGTTGGGAGGGAGTGTCGACCTGCTGGAAGGCAGGAGGGCTCTGCAGAGGGATCTGGATAGACTTGAGAGATGGGCTGATTCCAGTGGGATGAAGTTCAATAAGGCCAAGTGCCGGGTCCTGCACNCCTATGGGGAGAGGCTGAGGGAGCTGGGGTTGTTTAATCTGGAGAAGAGGAGGCTTAGAGGTGACCTCATCACTGTCTAGAACTACCTGAAGGGAAGTAATCAGGCATTGGAATGGACTGCCCAGAGAGGTGGTGGATTCACCAACCCTGGAGATTTTTAAACGCAGATTGGTCGTGGCACTGAGTGCCATGATCTGGTAAATGGACTGGAGTTGGACCAAGGGTTGGACTTGATGATCTCAGAGGTCTTTTCCAACCCAATCGATTCTATGATTCTGTGATTCTGTTTGTGCCCCAGGGTACTGGGTTATACATCTGCTTTTTGTACTTTAAAACAAATTTTTCTCTGTATCATCACATTTATTGTAATCTTTTTATTAAACTGTAACTCTGACTTGTAACTTTGCTTGAGTTGGTTTCATTTCTCCTGCCAGTTTACCTTTAAACCAGCACAGTGGAGTGCTTAGTGTCCATGATCAGAAGGAGTACAAATCGTGCCTTCTACTCCTATGCCTGGTAGGATACAATGGCTACCAAAATTTTTCCAGTCTACAACTCTGGGAAACTAAATGTGTCCTTCCATTAATATATTCTAGCATGAATGTGAGTTGAATTGAAAATGTTCAAGAGAGATAAACTGAAATGAAAATTTCAGGTACAAAGAAAATCAACAATAAATCAAAAGGGAATCATGTGGGAAGGATCTGAAAATCCAGGAAAATGAAGAGCATTCAGAAATAGTCTCCCAGCCAAAGCTCAGGCAAAACATCATGGTGCTATAAATACAGTGTCTGGTTTGAAGATAAATTTTCACCAACTGAACTCTGAGAACTTGGATGCAGAAAGCAGATCCCTCCTGAAAAGAGCATACTGGAAGACTGGAAAACTGCTGTTAGACCCAGATTCCCAAATGCAGTTTCTCAGCTCAAAGAGGTACCTTCTTGTGACCTTCTTGAGAACCCTACTCAGACACCTAGACTTCAGATAGGGTATGGATTTCTGAAAAATAGCAACCCTAAATCAGTCTACATTTTAGCTGCTCCCAACACACAGCCACCAAACAATGCTTATCTGGTTCAGCTCATCAACAATCCTTGGCTAGTCACCCATAGTAAATTTGTGCATACAACCAAATCAATTTTCTATCAAAGAATAATATCCGCAACAAAAAACCCAATCAAAACCTGAATCTCATCAGGTTTCAAGTCCAAAATTCAATCTTTTATCTGGGTTCTTCTTATTTCATTCTTAAGATCTTATGCTCTCATAATTTCTCTAAATTATGGACCAAGATTAATAGGTCTACAGACTTAAAAACTCACTGTGGTTATGCCCTATTTTGAATTCCCAACCAGGCAGGGTCATTTAATACCAGACAGCTGATGGCCAGTGCACTCAAGTAGAAGGAACTAATAATGGAATCACTCTCTTCATCTATTAGAACTAAATCTTCATATTAGCGTTTTGATTTTTTAAAACAATTATTCAAAACATTTTTAAAAATTAAGTGTTCATATAAAGATGCTTTTTAAAAGGCAACCACCAAGAGTAAAACTTGAAAAAAGATAGTAGGTAAAACGCAAGAGAGTAGAAAAATGCATAGAAAATGCTTTCATGCTCATAGTTTCTGACATGAAGTCAGAACAAGCAGATCCTTGCCTTCGAAGCCTCTGGGCTTTTTTCATAAAGTAATTATGGAATGGCACCCGTTTATCACTATGGAAATGGATGTGCTCAGTAACTGAATCCAAAATACAGAATAGTACAGAATAACTAACTATATACTTAACTATTCATTAAAAGTTAAATGGACTGAAGCCTAGCTTGTCGTTGCTGACAAGTTTCACTGTGGGCCAAAGCTCATATGATTACTATTCGATGTTTAATGCAAAACTTCTTAAAATACATATTTATTTCATTTATTTCACACATAACGCTGGAATTTCATTTAATCAATCTACAGAGAGTAGTGGCAGAAACTGGGGGGTTTTTGCCATTAAATATGCTTTTTCTTTCCTACTTTTCTAACAAAAAAATTGGAGGTATAATGAGCACTAACTGTCTCAGACTGCAGGCACTGCAGTGATGCATTTGTCTCTAGATACAGATACTATATTTTTCAATCTGTTCAGTTCAATAAATATGTAACATCTTGGACTGAAAATATTAGTTTAATACTTTAATCATGTAGAATATTTATTTGAGATAATCTATAATGTTTTAAAATACTTACAGGTTAATATTAAAACCTTAAATTTAGGAAATTCACTTATATACAAGTATTGATCCATTCATATGTTGGTGACTAGTCAGAATTATCAGTGGTTACAAGGTCTTAATCTGTCTTTCCAATCAGATATGGGCATCTTATTCAAGTTGAAGGGTTATTATTTCTAGATGGATGCCAAAGTTTGTAACAGCTACATGCATGAGGCAGTATGCCTGGCTCGATAAACTGTGAAAGGTTTGGACTCACTCTTCATCACATGTGTATCCTTGCATCCTTTCCTTTTTGATGCAGTAATACCTCTGTCTAGGTGGGTTTCTGCATGCCCTCCAGACTGAATATATTCCAGAGGTCAAATACATTTCCTCTGCATGTGAAGTCTAATTCCTAGGCTACCAGCTGAGCTGCCCTGGTTTAGATATGCTTTTTATTTTCTTATTTCTATAATTTTGCTTCAGTAGTTAGCTTATTCAAAGTTACTTCTTCCCTGCACTCTTCTAATTAACCTTTAATAATTTTTTCTATATATAAGTCATGAAGTAAAATGACTGCTTCAGCATAACAATACAAGATGTCTTTGAAACGTAAGAAATTACATTAAGACTGGGAAATATGAATATTGTTTCTTTACTTTGTCTCTATCTTGCTGGGTGTCCTCCAGCATTCTGAATTTCTAGATGCCATCTACAAAATGTTAAAACATTAATTAAATATATTCTATTCACATATGTGTATATATTCCATATTACATATGAAAAACATTTTTAAAACATTTTACAGCCTTTATTATAGGTCTGTCTCTCAAATTTTCAATGTTAAACATAGATTGCAGTAAAGAAAAATGGTTACTCTTACAAAAGGAAAACACCAGTCTACTGGATGAGACAAACCACAATACAGAAACACCTTTTTGCTCACTGAGGTTCTGCAGGATAAACTCCTTCCTTCAGCCTTGTTTTTATAGTAGAGGAAATTTCAGCATTTTCCCAAGCCACAATAAAATCTGAAGATACTGTTGTGCATTCCCAAGGAAACCACCTACAAGAACAGGCAAGCTCCCTCCTCTGCTCCAGGGCTCCTGTTTTCCCCATAGTCCGCTGCACTTGCATCTGCCGGGTTGTCCTCTTGCAGTGCATCTTCAGCTTTGACTAGCAATGAAAAGTACCTCCTCCAGACAAAGAATCTGGCAAAAAGAGTAGGCAACCTCTAGAACTGCTGCCCACTCTTTTCTGCTTTAAAGCCTAAGTCTTTTTTTACCTAATGTATACTAACATCTTAACCTATGTATGAACAAGATGAGAATAAACACAGTCTTGCATCGTAGGGAACTCCTAGGTCCAAAGTTGTTCTTTACAGGTCCCTGTCCATAGGCAGCTTTGTCCTTGTGCTGCAGCTTGGAGACCCTGTGGTTGTAAAACTAATTTACTTGCTTCAGTCTTGCACCTTCATTACTCTAAGAATGAAAACTCCTTGAACCACCAGCTTCTTAGCCAGACCATGTAAGTTCTGTGACCATCTCCCAAACACCAGCCTGCCAAATAAATTGTTCTGA
This sequence comes from Sakesphorus luctuosus, assembly GCA_013396695.1. Taxonomy (NCBI): domain Eukaryota; kingdom Metazoa; phylum Chordata; class Aves; order Passeriformes; family Thamnophilidae; genus Sakesphorus; species Sakesphorus luctuosus. The sequence goes on along the minus strand of VWZD01005134.1, from coordinate 24,108 downwards.
CATAAATCTTATGAAAAACCTACTACCTATCAGAATATTTCCTTGTTACAATGAAAAATGTCAGTTGCTTTACAGCTTGTTTTTTTTTTTTCCATCTCCGAATTATAAAGTCTCAGGAGACTGATTGCTTCCTCTACACCAAGAAGGTCATTCTATGAACTGAAAGTTGTGAGGATTGGACAGGCTAGGGATGCATAGTATTTTGGTTACAGAAAATATGAAATAGGTGTCTAATGGCACAGAAGGAGCTTTGCAACTTTTACAGCAATTGCAAAGGCATAGTATTAAATATGTGATACCTTTTAGCATTAAATCTTTGTATACATTTGTAAGACATTAGGTAATGATGCTGCAGACATCACAGAGACAGCGGCAGAGGGGAAAAAATGAGTCTATTAGAGAAAGGATGGAAATCTAGGACCTCCAGAGACTGAAGGGTTGATAAAAAGTTGTTTGAATTACAAGACAGAATAAAAGGAGGATGAGATAATAACTGGTGATTAGGTGGAGAAAAAAACTATAAACAAGTCATAGGCTCCTACAGTGCCAAAATCTATTTGTAGATTTATTATTGGAGTAAAAGACTGGAGGAAGAATGTCATGCTGTAGAGTGTGGTCAGAATCAATTGACAGAAAAATTCCCAGCAAAACTTGATGAGTAGAGCTCTCTGCTTCTAGGACTAGGTTTCTTCTAATGAACTTGCCTGCCACTTGCTCGTCAAAGCAATCTGGTTCACTGAAAGCTGTTTCAAATATCTCTGCAGTCTTTAAAAAGTACATGTACCCAGATGTCCCAATAATGTAAGATGGACAGAAATGTTACTGAGACTATGCTGCTAGTTTCCTATCTGTGAAAGAAAAAGCTACAGAACAAATTCTACTGAGAAAAATAAAATAAGAATATAGTCTGGAAAACATATGTCAGGGCAATATCAGCTACCCAAATAAATGATTGTCTCTGTTAAATTCTGGAAATCACACAGGCCAACCTGTGGCTCAGCTATATTCTGTGAAAAATCTCTCCATGGAGAAAATAGTCTTTGGTCTGATTTCAAGTCTCACTACCAATCCGTGTAACAGAGGTGAACTTCAAGTAAATTTAGCCTCCCTGTAGTAATTTCAGCTTTACCTGGAGAAACTCCAGAGTAAACTTAAAATGTACAGATGTGGAGTGACCATATCCCTTTGCTGGGGCTGGGCACACTGGCATTTGGGCACGCCTGCAAATATCAGCTTGCTACCTCTTCTTGCACATTATCCTTGCATAAAACCATGTCAAGAGAAGCCCCTCTTTCCTTATTCCTAGAACACTTATCTATATGCTACCTCCACTGATTGAATCTGATTTTATATTGGGTAGATCAGTTTGTTCCTTAATACACAATAGCAAGACGTACTTCGTAGGCATATACCATTGTCAAAGGCTTATACTAATCCAACACATAATAATCTGGTTCACTTTTATGTTCAACTTCTAGTGAGCTTAAACATTTTTTACTTAACTGCTAAAGAACTACTTCCTCAGGTTAAAGTAAAAAATATTATATTTCAATCACATTTAAGAGCATTGCATTGTTTTATCTTAATTAGACCTTTAAACAAATCCCTATTTAACTATATTCATTTCGTTAATAGTGAGAAATCTAAGCTGCTACAGCAAACAAATGACTGTTCTAGTGCAGCTCAATTTTGAGTTGTAATTCAGTTCTCTACAACTGCAAAAATTGGCATCTTCTAAAACATATTTTAAGATTTTCTCCATGACAAATGCTCTTGAAACTGCCTTCACAGCAAGGTTTATACTGATGACAAGAACAAATAAATAGAAGAAAGGATCAACATGAATCTCACTCATCACCCTTAGTATTTCCAGCTGCCCTACGGAGAGGGACTTGGGAGTGCTTGCAGATGAAAAGTTGGACTTGAGCCAATAGTGTGGCCTTGCAGCCCACGAAGCCAATCACACCCTGGACCGCATCAAAAGAAGTGTGCCCAGCAGGTCAAGGGAGGGAATTCTTCCCCTGTCCTCTTCTCTTGTGAGACTCTACCTGGAGTACTGTGGAGGTGGAGTGACCTCAACACATCGAAGAGTTTTGGAATTAGTCCAAAGGAGGCCACAAGTTGGTCACAGGGCTGGAACATCTCTTCTATTAACACAGACCAGGAGAGTTGTGGCTGTTCAGCCTGGAGAAGACAAGGCTCCAGCGAGATCTTAGAGCAGCCTCCCAGTACTTAAAGATGGCCTACAAGAAAGCTGGAGAGGGACTTTTTTACCAGGGCCTGGAGAGATAGGACAAGGGGGAATAGTCTTAAGTTTAAGGAGGGTAGGGTTTAGATCAGATATTAGTGAGAAATTCATTACTCTGAGGGTGATGAGGCACTGGAACAGGTTGCCCAGAGAGGTTGTGGACTCCCCATCCTTTGGAGGTCTTCAAGACAAGACTGGATGGGGCTCTGAGTAAACTGATCTAGTGGAAGGTTCCCTGCCCACAGCAAGGGAGTTGGAACTACATGATCTTTAAGGTCCTCTACAAATGAAACCATTGTATGATTCTATGAATTTCTTCCCAGCAACCTGTAAATGTGTGAACCTAATCTTCCTCAATGCAAAATAAACTATGTTAATTTAAATCACCACTTATGATATAGTCAGTCATTCTGGCAATGTAGGAGTGTTGATTGGGATGTCCAACATGGCAAAATACAGTGTAAATAGATAAAATTCAGGAAGATGAAAGCAACTAAGTATCAGATCGTAAAACGGAAAGTGTCAGGGGATTCTGTCACACAAAGATGCATACACGTACACGATCAAAAAATAATCACTCTCTGTGGTTTTTTATTCTTTCCTACAACACAACACATAGAATCACACAATTTTTACTATTTAGCAGCCATGTGAACAATAGACATTACATTATTTCACACATAGCCACCTCACACACAAATGGGGTTTGAAACTATGGGAAAATTTCAGCCTTAGCCACAAGTTCTTGATACATTAAAAGCCTTTGGAAAATGAAAGGAAGAAACAGTGCCATACAGCTAACTTAAATCCAAATAGTAGGTATGGTCACACTCAGAATCAAACAAACAGATCTTTCAAACATATCTCAGAGTGTGATTCATGGTAAAAATGAACCTATTCGACAGGGTTTCCAGGGTTTCCAAAGGAAAGGAAGTTAAAGTGTTGTTTCTTGTCTAGATCAATACACTTCTTTAGATGAGATTTGGTGTGTGTCCTGGTTCAGCTACAGTTGCATCAGAATATCTCTAATGGAATCCCAGCCATCAAACGCATCTACAATTACACATACAACTTTTGCCACTGTTTCCAGATGCACAAGAGTCTCTACAGATCATCTTGAATAAAGCTAGGAAGGATAGTGTTTTGTTGTCAGAAAGACTAAAGAAGCAGATAGTCAAGCATTATAGAAAGGCAATGATACTTATCTATGTTATCTAATGTTAGGTACTTTCAAGTTACATTTTGTGATGGTTTGATCCAGGTCTTCCCTGGTAACCAGATGTAACTAGGGAGGGGCTTGTCAGGTATTCCTCACCTGGTTTTTTTTCCCCTTCCACGGGACAAGGGAGGATATGAGACAGGGAGATAGGAAGTAGTTGGTTCTTCTGTTTCCAGCGAGGGTTAGGAGCAAGAAGTTTTTGCTGCTCTCGGTCCCTAATCAGAGCCATGCAGAAGATCAGAGAGAAGATGTGAGTGAGAGTGCATATGAGAGGGGACTGGCTTTCTTCTGAGAGTTCAAAACAAATCTAAGACACGTTTATATAGGTCTTTACTAAAGTATACTCTGGGACACAAAACATGCTTTTCCACTGAATTCAGAGTACAGGAAATAACTGACAACAGTACTGACTTAAATGCTTTATGTAGGAAAACTGGTAGCTTGGAGTGTCATTGTGCTTTAATATTGTGCCCTAATTCTCACCTAGGTACTGATAGGATAGGTGGGATTCATCCCATCTTACTCTGAAAATGCAGTGGTTATTAAGCTGGTAAGCTAAAATGAGTGACATGAATGAATGGACAGACACATGGCTTTGTGTCCATTGCTGCTAGTGAGACACTTGCCTGCTCAGCTGAAATACAGCAACCAGGTCAATTGGAATCCCCACTGTGTGTTACATGCTAATCTCAAATACAAATTCAGCTTGCAGCACCTTTACTGATACTTCCACCATAGTCAGTCTCAGTATTATGTTACTGTCATTATGGTAGAGCTGTATCAGGATCTCTAGCAATATCTGTTAACTAGCCTCAGTCAGCTGAATCTCTTTCCTCTCTTTCCATTCTCTGCCAGATTTCTTTAAAAGAAAATCACCAAAAATTTAATAATCATAATCAAAACAAGGCAAGAAATAAAGAGGGAGGGAAAGGGACAAAAAGAATGGAAATAACAAAAAAGGAAAGATCAGGAATAAAAATAAAAGAGGGGAATAAAGGAGTGTGAAGACTACAGTGAGAACAGAGGGGATCAGCTAAACAGAGAAGGAGAAAATAGGGAAGAGAACAGAAACTATAAACACAGAAAGGAGATGGAAAGGGAGAAAATGCAACTAATACATTTATTATAATTAATCCAATTGATTTAAAAGCTATAAAGAATTATATTAAATTTCTAGTGTTAATTAATCATATTAATTCATAATCCAACCTTACTTTTGCAAATTTTTAATGGCAAAGGCCAATATGATTAAGGAGTAGTAAACTAAAATGGCCTACAGGTTGATGACATTAATATTCCATTTTTGTGAAAGCTAGATAAATTCAGCTTCTCCATGGGAAAATATGAAAACAAAGGCATTTGTTTGATTAATTATGTCTGTAAAACTAGTTAAACTTTTCAAATCCCTGTCAGTAAAAAGATACAAAGCCTTAATACCCAGCTGCAATATGACAATGCTGTTATTTTAATAAAATGAATCAAATGAAGACATATACTCCCATTCGAGTTCCTATTGTTTACACAACTTCTACTAACTCAGCTTTCTAGATAGTCGAACTAAAATTTGTGTCAGCATGGGAGCATTAATGCCTGCAATCTGAACTGAAGAAATCCTGATACTTTAGTCTGAATGAAATGTGGCAATATGTATTTCGTTCAAAGGCCTTCTTTTTGTCATTTGCTGTTCCTTAGTCTTAACCTATTGTAGATTCTATAAAATTGCTATATGCAGAAAGAAAAAAAAAAGAGATGTGAAAGGTTATCAGCTTGCAAACTGTTTGCTAAAGGAAAACATAAAATGGGCCTGCTGAGTATACATTATTTCTGCATTTTGTGCCTGAAATGATGCAAGAAGGCAGTTTATAGCTAAACAAGGTATGTCCTTCTTACCAATCATATGCTGCCATAATCCAATTTGCTGGGGGAAAATCCATTTTACAGGGAGACAAAGAATATATAGGCATGTACACTGGTAGAGTATAAAACCTCTCAATACACAACATACTACTAAAATCAAGTTGCCACTTCAAGTTTATTGCTTTCTCACTAGCACTCACTTTACATTTTTCTGTGAGACAGTACATAAATTCAAAATGAGTTTATTTCCCAGTGTTTGTGAGAGGAAAGATCCAGACTAGCAAATGAGACAAGCCAAGTATATTTTAAAATGTGTTCAAATTCACCAGTTAATTAGGGATTTCTAATCTCTGGAAAATGGTTGGTGTGCTGTTTTAGACAAGGACCATTCTGTTGAATATCAGATACTGATATTTCAATAATGCAGTCATATTTATAATCTTTTTTCTATTTCAGCTTTCTAGAATATACACCTTCGGAGTGCTTTAGCAAGATATGGTTCCATGTTAGAAGAAACTTTTTTTCAATACACTGTCAGGATTTCATTTATGGCAAAGTGGAGAAATACATATTCTGGTATGCTTCAGAGTGCCAGCCAATTATTCACAGTAAATCCTGGGGCCTGTCAGCTTCTTGTAATGTCTGTCTAGCTATATAAAAAATTAATCACTTAGCTCTATCCTAATGGAAAACTCCTTTGCTTCCGTTCCTACTGAACTGGGGTGATTTAGCAGAAACACCTGACTCTGCATGTGTGTGTAGAGGTCTGAGTACCAGCCACAGGAGTGAGGCTGCAAACCTCAAGGCGTTCAGATGTGCAGATGAAAACTGGAAGACCAGAGATCTGCAGCCAGCTACCGGCTTAATTGAGAGGCTAAGGTCAGCAGCTGGAGTGATGCATTTAGTGTGTATGTGTGTGTAAATATATATGGACGCATATACATACGTACATTGAAGTAGACTTCAATCCTGACCAGCAGGAGGAGAGGAACAGCACTGGGCAGTCCATGTTGTTCATGTTCACACAAGACACTATGTAGGTGCCAGTGGGTCACTGTTTTCCATCCGTGCTGACCTGTGTGGCTTGCTGTGTGTGTGCAAGTGTGTGTACACATGAGTGTTTGTGCCTATCGATAATGTGATCCCAATCTTGCTACTGGCTAAACCTGGGCATGGGGAACCACAGAAGTCCTGCAGCTTTGGGGACAGTGGAAAGAGCAACCACTGTGCTGCTCGAGCTGCCTTCTGCTGGACTCCAGAATGTCCACAAAGATACCAACCCAGGTCATCCTGTTCAGGATTGCACTAGCCACTCTAACTGCTGGACAGATGGGTCACATCTGGAAGGAGTACATTGCCACAGTCATCTCAGGTAGATTACTGAGGGCTAAGAGCTTATGAATTCTAACAACCAGGTCTGAAGTCAAGCTTACAGAAGACTCATGAGAGGCTCTGGATCATCTGGTACACCTAGCTCCCTGGAAGATGGTGTTTCTTTTTTTGTTAATGAAAATCACAGAAACAGAGAAAATGTTCAGTTGAAAGGGACTCATAAGGATCATCAAGTCCAAATCTTAGCCATGCGCAGGACCATCCCTAGGAGTCACACCAGGTGCCTGAGAGCATTGTCCAAACACTCCCTGAATTCAGACAGGCTTGGTGCTGTGACCACTTCCCTGCAGAGTCTGTTCCAGTGAGTGCTCAGTCACCCTCTGGGTGAAGAACTTTCTCCTGATATCTAACCTAAACCTGCCCTGACATAATTTCATGCCATTTCCTCAAGTCGTGTCACTGGTCATCAGAGTGAAGAGATTGATACCTGCCCCTCCACTTCCCCTCATGAGGATGTTGTACACTGCAATGAGGTCTCCCCTCAGTCTTCCCTTTTCCAGGCTGCACAGACCAAGTGCCTTCAGCCAGTCCTTATTCCGTTTCCCCTCAAGGCTCTTCACCATCTTTGCTGCCCTCCTTTGGACACTTTCTGATAACTTAATGTCTCTCTTATATTGCTGTGACCAAAACTGCACACAATATTCAAGGTGAAGTTGCCCCAGTGCAGAGCAGAGCAGCACAATCCCCTCCCTCGCCTGGCTGGTGATCCTGTGCCTGATGCCCCCCAGAACATGGCTGACCCTCCTGGCTGCCAGGACACTGCTGACTCATATTCAACTTGCCCTCAACCATCACCCCCAGGTCCCTTTTCATGGCACTGCTTTCGTGCATCTCATTCTCCAGTCTGTACAAACATCCAGGGTTGTCCCGTCCCAGATTCAGAATTCAGCACTTTCCCTCTTCGAATTTCATACAGTTGGTGATTGCCCAGTTCTCTGATTTGTCAAGGTCTCTCTGCAGGACCTCCCTGCCTTTGAGGGAGTCAACAGCTCCTCCTACTTTTGTGTTATCTGCAAGCTTGCTTAGTATCCCTTCCAGTCCTATATTCAAGTCATTTATGAAGATGTTGAAGAGCCCAGGGCCCAAGAGGGAGCCCTCTGGGACCCCACTAGTGGCAGATCACCACTTCGATGTTACTCATTCACACAATACATCCTTCCCAGATGAGCAGCCATGAAGGAACTGAACTAAGCCCCTCCTTTTATATTTGAGATGATGTCAGACTATGGTATGGAATGCCATTGGCCAGTAGAAGTCAGCTGTCAATTGGCCTGATCCAGCTCAAGTCAGCTGATAATCTAAGGCCTACTTTACAAATCAAAGCCTAAATTTAGGCCTAGCTAAACCCATAACACTGCTAATTACCATTGTCCGAGAATAAAGAAAAAAACATTACTTCGTTCAATACAAAATCTATACTTCTCTGCTTAAAGTTCGTAACAGACCAAAAGACATTAGCACTGAACTACTTAAATGTTACAGATAAGTCCAAAATCCATTGAACTTAATGGCTAAGCTCTTGGCTGACTTTGATGAGTTTTGATGCAACAGCTGCAATTAAGAACTTCTACATGTCCAGCATGGAGGAAAAAGAGCTCGTGCAAAGTCATTCAGCATAAAGATTTTTAACAAGCATCTCTGACTCCTTGGAAGGGAGACAGACTATTTCCAGCCATAATTAGAAATTGTTCTGGATTTATTCCATGATTACTCTTTTAGGAATGTTTGCCATATTAGCTGAAGACCTTATTTCTTCCAATTACCTCAAGACAAAATAGGATATGCATGCTATTTAAGAGTTCTTCATCTACTGTAACCCTCTTACGTTTACATCTGGGCACACTAATCAACAACAGACAAATTAAGGTAAAGATTATATCTACAATCAGTCTTCTCTATGGTGTGAAAAAGGCAATACATATTTCCTGGTGTATTCAAATGCCCCTTCTATTTTGCAAACTGTGTACAAACAATAGTATTAACATTGTGCATTAGGAGAACAATCTATTTAGAAAAAATGTATATTCATGTTGATTCTTCCAATTACAGTTTATGTTTCAGGATATAAAACGAAGTTTCATTTTGAAAACAAATTTTAGCAAATGGCTTACGTGACTTCAACATAAGTTCATAGCAACATCTTATTGACTCCGTGTTGTGTATGTCTTGGGTTGAGCTGGCAAAATGCCAACTGTCCAAGACAGAGTGAAAAGGGAAGAAGAGGGAGAGGGAAAAAAAACCTCCAAACTAGGTTTATGCTTAAACTAACTATGTATTTATACAGAAAAGAGAAAATTGAGAGAAAACTACAACATAACACACACTTACACAAGTTATATATAACAAGAAATAACTTCCCACTCCCCAGTTAATATAAAGTCTATTACTCTAGATTCATAAGCACTCTAAAAGACACACTGCGAGAAAGAGAAAGAGTAACAACAAAATGTCTCTACTTCCCTGAACTCAAACAAAAGGCAAGTAGCAGCAGCCAGAGCAGGGCCCAGCACAGTAGAAAGAGCTGCAGGATGTTCTCCTCCTAGTTCAGCCATGATGGAACTGACCAAGCCACACATACACACCGGCTCTTACTCCTTCTGAGATGATGTTGTAATATGGTATGGAATACAATATTATTGGCTAGAAGAAGTCAGCTGTTAGCTAGCCCAGCCCAGCTCAAGTCAGCTGACAATTCCAGGCCTAGTATGAACTTTAAAACTTAAATTTTAAGCCTACTTGGCTAAACCATAACACATCTTAATTGTCTCTTCAAAAATATTCCAAAAAAATTCTAATTTTTAATACACGAGCAAATACCCTGGTGAGTGTAAAAACATAGCAGTGACACTTCCTGTGTGAAAGAATATTATAGTAAGATCTTCTATATCCACATTTCAGAAGACATTTTAAGAAATTGTATCACTATAGAAACTAAAATCAGAAATATATATGCGTTGTTACTTTTTATATCTCAAAACTTAGAGATTGACATGAATAGTTCCAAAAGCACGGTGGCTTGATATTTGTCTTTACTTTTGTACTTTTGGTAAACAGAAAAGCTCCAGGGAAGGTTATTTCATCTTTCACTACTCACAAGCTTGACATACAAATGTATCTAGTGCAATTGTGCAATTTCATTAGCTGTATACTCAACATTTGCTAGTACTTTGGGCAGAGGCAAAGTGACAATAGCAGAAGAAATGGCAAAGATTTGATAAATATAATACCACTTTCACAATTTTAGTAAAAGTGTTCTGTCCTCAGATAAGCAGACAGAATAAATTTCCATGACTGTATTCTTCCTCAGTACATGCAAATCCCTCCACAAGAGTATCTTCCCAGGGCTCTTGATTAAAATTAGCAACCTGTTTATTCCAACAGTTACATATCTATAGTTCATCCTTTTGGAGCTTATGCTCAATAGGTCATATCAGTCTGTGATGTAGCTCCAAACAAGACAAGACCAGCACCAGCTGTGACATGGAAGCAAGGTCTCAGGACTGGTACGAGCTGTACATTATTAGTTTTTGTCTGCTGTTCTCATGCAAAGCACTGAGCTGTTCAGCTGCCAGATAGGTGTATTTACTGTAGCTCTTCATTCCTTCCCGGTTTCTTATCTCAGATATTTAGTTAATGAACATTTTTGTTCCTACATCTTTGATATTTTATTTTGCAGTGTTGGTTATGACTAAGCACTATTTTTCTCAGTGTATCGTTACACTTATAACATAAAACAGACCGGCCATAAATGCAATGAAGTCAGAAATTTTTCTTATAATGTTAATTTCTGTCTGTGGGTATGCATATTTACATGCATAATTTTCATAAATATAGTTATTTTTATTTTCATAAGTGATAGTCATAAGCATTACTAAAGAAGATATTTAAGTCAAGATATTACCTGAAATCTAAAATGATTTCTTCACACAAATCCATTTATGTGTTTCCACATAAAAGACAAAATGTTTTCAGCTTTGTTTGTAAATTAAAAATAAAATTATTGAATTACCTGACTCTTTATCCACACTTTTGCTATATAAAAACTATGCATGGAAATTCAGAAAATCAAAATGTGCAAGAGTACAGTAAAAATGAGGAATTTTTACTTCATTTTGCATGGAATAGCTGTTGGTATGTTTTTCTTTGAGGTTTGTGATCAAACCTGTTTAAACCCTATTAACATATGTTATATTTTGCTTGATTACAGAGCGGGGGGCGGGGGAGAGGGCAGAATGTATAAAGGGGAAAAATGCATAAACTATTTCTGCCAGATCTTTCACTTTTGGGAGCAGACTTGTCATGATAACTGAAATATGCTCATTTCCAAGTGATTTCAGATTTTCTTTTGACTATTTCACAGAATGTTATTATGCATCAAATAAAAATTCAGTATCTAGTTATACAGGACACATGCCTCAAGAGGGGCCGTGTTTTATTCCTACCCTTCAAATATTAGGGAATACAATGTGCTGTCAACTGACCCCTGTGTTCATTTAGAAGCAAGACACTGGGAAGCAGTGTGCATTGAAGAAAGATTCAGCAGAAAATTATGTAAACAGAGATGCTGGTTTAAGATCTTTTTAGAGTGAATTTGACTTTCAGATACTCTCAGGAAACAGAACATCCCACAGGAGAAATACATAAGCAACTTTTACTGTGAAAGATACATATTTAAACTTCATCAGTTAACATTGCATAATGCCTTACTTCCAATTGCATAATAGATTTCAAAGCTTGGCTGTGTACTTTTTTCATAAAAAGTTCTTTTTCAAGCAAAGGGACTTTTTTCCTTCTTTCTTTTCTTCATGTTTATGCCATCTTTCCCTCTATCTAATAGTACAGTTCCTTCAATGTGAACAAAAAACCTCCCTTCAAAACTTTTCTCTCAAATTTCAGTAGTCATTCACATTAGTAATAAAACAGGAGACAAGATGCCATCCCTGAAAAATTGAATAGAAAGTATCTCCATGTTAAGATGCCATTTTTTCCAAAAATTCATTAACTTATTCTCAAAGGCCAAATCTTTTAAGTGTTTAAAAATATAATGTTCTACTTAAGACATGAGAGTGATTTTTGAGGGCTTAGGGGTGTTTTAAACATGGTAACTCTCATATCCAGTATTACTCTTTAATGTTCCAGCCAAAGCAAATGGCATTGAAAGACTACTCCGACTATGAAAAGCAGCTAATATTCCTACTGATATTTTCTTTCATCACTGTCATAAGGTACATTACAGGCAAATATCTTGCATATGACAAGTAACCAGTTGTTAATAAAATACAGATTATCATGACAACTAAATGATGGATAAAGATAATTGTGCTGTAAATTAGCTCCAGGTCAGGGTCACATTCCTGATTAATATACTGTGCATGTATGGACTGTGAGGTCTCTTCCCATTTCTGCTTTCCAAGACACAGTGATTTCAAATCATAGAGACTTAAAACCAATATATTTTAAATTTTGAGCATAGGTTGCTCCCCTTTCACAACTTAGCTGAAGTATACAACCTCAGGCTGAACGAAAGGACATTCTTTAAGGAGAGATTCCCACTACAGAAGAGCTCTTCCTTCCCCTTCCCTCTCTCTAACTGTAGCCATGGTCTGCCTGATCTCTTGGCCCAGAGGTGGAAATAATCTGAGTCTGCACTTAACCAACACAACAAAAATGGTGAAGAGTTTTCTGAAACTCCTCACTCTTGACATGTGACTTGCAGCAGAGCTACCAGGAAAGAAAGTTGTCCCTTTTCAGCAGTGACTATCATGTCCATCAGCCTGCTGGCACTCTCCATCCATTTAAAGTGAAGCAACACAGTACACAAGAGAAGCAACTGTTAAAGAGCAGGCAATATATGAAAATTATTTTTTTTCTTCTCTCTGATATAGACAGAACAGCTATGTGAACCTAGAAAATATTATCCTGAAAATATTTAATTGCTCTATATGATGGCAGATAGATAGGCACAGTGATGTCACTGTCCTCATCACCCAGTGAGATACCATATCTGTTGGGTTCATTTGAGCTTGGCTCTTTGAGCCAAATTTATAGGAAATTGTTGTACATAAAAGAGCAACCCCTAGCACACAAGAGACAATTAAGTTGGCAAAGGTGGTTTTTGTGAACTAGGAGCTGCATTGGAAAAGGGTTTAGAGACGTGTCTAGTTTGATGTGCTATTCTGAGAAACATTTGTTAAAGACAACTTGAGTAATCCTGTTGTAGTAGCTATCAGGATCCTGCTATAAAGTAAACTTGCACAAACTGAGTTATCTAATGAACACATAATAGCTTTCCAGTATGATGCTCTGGTGACAATTATGGCTGCAAGTACTTCTGTAGAAGTATGTCACCTGTCAGTAGAGAAGCTATAATTGTAATGAGCAATCTTGGGTTTGTAAATTAGCATGATTTCTGTTAAGATAAGAGCGTGTTTAAGAAAACTTTTTCTCTTTTTTCTTTTTTAAAGTTGTCTGTTCTTTTGGTGTCCTTGTAGGTAAATTTTCAACAGAAAGGAAAATTACATAGCTCAGAATATAATTTTGTGAGCAGTATTATAGAAGTGTTCATCCTATATTGGACTACTCTGCCATTCACACTCCACACATCAAGTTTAACTATGAATTCACCTTATCTTACCTAATACAGCAAAAGATCTATTTTCCCAGCTGTTTTCATGTTCACTGCCTTAATTTGCACAAGTGGCAAGCTGCAAAGTAACTGATTGCTTTAAGTAATACGGGAGTGGAAATGAAATTTCCCATTAGGGCTTTAATTGTTCATTTTTTCAAGACATAAGGCAGTGTATTGTGAAATAAAAACCTCAAAAATTATTGACCTGAAAGGCTGATACTGAGTTCTAAAACCTGCACTCAAAGTAGGAGACTTCATTATGTAAATAGGTTCTTTCAGGTTCAGTAAACAATTCAACTGCTACCAAGCTTAGGCTGCTGCTCTGATGTGTGAAGTGTGACCAGCCTACAGAATCATTGCTCTCTATGCGACGCTAACACCTACTCAAGCAGACTTTAATATTTTTCTGTTCTATTTCAGAACAGCTTCCCACAGGAATAAATTACACACCATAGCCACAGTGCAGTGATAGCAACCACTGATCAGGTGAATATCTCCACTGCATTCAACAGTTTTGGTAACACAGATTTGTCTGTGCTAACATTAGCTAAGTTAGAGAACCATGTCCAGAAGGACCACAGATCAGAGCATCAGGGCTATTATTTTAAGGGCTACAGGAACTCTAACAATTTTTTCAAATTTGGCCTCAGTCTAATAATGACCCAAAAGGCTGCAGATTTGTGTACTGTAATTTCTCCTCAGTGTTCCACTAATTACTGACATGCTGGCAGTGAAACTTTGATTTATTATGCTGCTTTTCAAAAGCGGGAGCCATGACTGCTCCCAGTACTATTAATCCTGGGAGATGCTCAGGTAGAAAAACTGGATCAACAGGAAAAGTTCTGGCAACTATTTATGATTTGGAGTTTGAAACATACAGAAAACAGAGTTACCCATGCCTATCAGAGCTTACTGTACCACTCAGACTGCGGACCCTTTAGCATTTGATTTAAGGCAATTGTAGGGTTTGAATTGAAGCATTCACTTATCACTCACCATCCACATTTAACACATTGAATGGTTCACTTCACAGAGCACATGCAGCCTCACAGACAAGGTTTGCTTTGAAAGCCTCTGCTCTAGGTACTTAACAAATGTGATTCTTCACCTTCTGGGAGTGGAAAACATAATGGTCCAAAACAAAGACTGTCCTTTTGGCAATTTTAAAACACATCCATGTTAAGAACATCCAACTGAGGTGACCAGATTGAATTTAATAAAAAATAAAGCTTCTGAATAAGGCTGATGTTGGGGCCCTGGCACCAATGGATTCAACCTGTGATCTGCTCCTACTCCAAAAAAAAAATTACTTATTAATGTAGATACAGCCTTAGCCTGATGAAGAGAGTTGTGAAACTGTGTGAAAACAGAAATGTTACATTTACCAGTCAAAGAATTAACATTCTCATCTCTTAATGATGATGCCTACAGTTTTCTCAGGCTATTGTAGCCCATACTTCAGAAAATAGATCACTCCCTGGATTGCTATCCAAATATATAAGTATAATTATGAATTAATTTTCTTTACAGTCTTTGAAAAATAATTAATAAGTGCTTAAACACTACTTCAGGAGAAAGCAATATGGGATTTCTATACCTAATCCAACACAGAAATGAACTCTTAATGTAGACCCCTTGGCATCTGAATTTTCATTTTATTGATTGTTGATTTGTAATTAAGAGAAATTGCCTTTTTTAAAACAGTGTACTACTGGACCAATAAAATCAGTGTAACAGACAGAAAATCATATTTCAAGGGAAAGAAAAAGATAAAGCTGTGATTTTCAGAACTACATATTTAAAACCTTGGTGATGTCTGTATATTCATAATCATCACAACAAATAATTTCCAAAGTATTGCTTGATAATTGTATTAGATAAAATAGTATTAACCAAAATACAGACCTATATACAAAATTCATCAGTGAACTTACGCAAGAAAAAAATTTTCAAGGACATTATGCATAGAGTGGCTGCATAAAGGAACATTTTTAATTCAACTTTATTGCGTATGTTACAAAAGGAAATTTATCTCATCCCTTTTCTTATGTCTCACCTTTATACTTGTGAATCTGATATCTTCATTGGTGGCTGCTTTTCAGCCTGGGGCTTTTCCACAACATGACTACCCACAGGATGATAGTCTGGCACAATATCTGCTCTGACTCTCACTCATTTATCCCTTATCCTGACTTTGCATGGGTTATCTGATTATGCATGTTATCTGACATGTATATTCATGAAAGGATGCTAATAGTTACCAGACCTTGGATTTTCAAGTTTTAAGCCCCTTCATTCCTACTTGTGCTGTGGTAATCTATTTTTCCAAAACGTTTTATTTTGTGCATTTTTTCTAGTTTCTATGTATTACAATAGTTGCAACTTCTTTGTGACAGACGTGTGAACAACTGAAGTCCTGGCAATAAATTAAAGAGTGATTAATTCTTTTGTTAACACTTATAACAAAAGGCCAACTCTCAGCAGGTCAATTGTCTCTAGAGTAAATTAGGTTAAAATCCATCAAACAGATGTCAGAACCCTATAAAGATAGGAGCATATGTGTATACTCACAAACTCATTAAGTGAAAATCATACAGATCATGCATGGCATGAGAATACATTGTTCTTCCCTTAGGCACCATGTATGAAACATTTTCTGAATTGCAGTTTGCCATATTTTACTGAATTCATACTAATAAATAACAGCTGTCTGTAAGTGGAATACCACTGGCAATGGAAGCACAGTGTGCTCACTTGCAGTGATAAGAACGGCATCTGCCAAGACAAGGCAAAGGCAAGCCACGGACCAGCTGAAGACCAGCTTTCAAATATTAAGTCTTATGTCACTTTCATCCCTTTGTGCACCCCTAGAGAGAGATCCAAACACCAAACACACAGGAATTATCTATCTGGTCCACACACACAGGGGATCCAAGTTCCAGGTTGGAAAGGAGCTGTTGTGTGTCCAGGGCTCTGTGCAAATGGCTGAAAGATCACAATTCTGGGGTGTACCATGGCACTCATCCAGACTCTGTAGTTCTAGTCTGATCCTCAAGCTCCCCAAAATACCTTGCTTAGAATTAGACAGGAAGAATCAACAGAACACCCAACCACTGTCTGGGGGCCCGCTGAACACAAGAAGTACTTGAAAACAGCAAAGAGAGTAATCCCATTGAGTAACCCCAGAAAAGCCAAAAAAGCCTGAGGCTACTCACAAAGGGACTTTGAAAGTGTTCAGTCCCAGTCTGGAGACTGTCCACTGTTTTGCACTACTCTAATCTAGGACATAACTAAAAATTCAGCTCACACACTTTTGTAGCCATATCACAACCTAAAATAGGTGCCTAAGTACCAAGACGGCAATAGCAACGACATAAGAGAGCAATGAGCAACCACACCATTAGTCCTGCTGTACCCTGACTCCTGACTCCTCCTCTCCAGTGAGGAGACCTAGCCACAGTGCATCGGTTGGGCATTTCTAGAGCTACTTTTCCTGCTTTGGACATTGTAATGAATTTATTTCCTTAACTGTATAGGCAATGAGAATCTAGCACCTCTGGTTAGCAAGTAGACCAAAATAAGCCTCATCAGAAGGTGGCTGTCATGCTGGCCATTGCAGTTACCTCCACTTGACGCAATGGGGCAAAACCAGGAGTCTCACTGGTTGTACCCAGTAACCCTGCAAACCACAAACAGATTGTATTAAAGGGAATCTAAACACCACAGGTAATTTTCAGCCTCTTTCTTCAATTAATGCTCAGCTTACCTTTACTTCTGGAAATAAATGAAAGTTCATGAAAATTATAGCATTACAAGATTATACAAATAGCAGCTGCACAGAAGCATTCTAATTCTTAAAAAATAGGTTTTATACAGTCTGTTTCACTGACTTGAACTATTTAGAGTAAATGTTTTTCTGAAAAATCAGGCAACACTATAAAGAAACACAGTGGTGGTTAATAGAAAACTGAGACTCAGACACTCAGGTGGGGTTCTAGATAATTGGCACTCAATTGTAATTCAAAATTAAATTGTAACTAAAATGTGAACATTTCACAGAAACCTAAGAATTATTTTTAGCTTTCCATTTAACTGCAATAATATCACCTGTGGATGTTTTCTTCCAGCAAATTAGGTTTTGGTTAATAAGAGAAATTAAATCCATTTAACATAAAACTCTCAACTAGGTTTTTTTAACTTGCATCTTTTTTGGGTGCCTTTGGAGATCTTTTGTTTGTTCCATCAGAATTACTTTAAATTAAAATGCATGTGGTACTCCTTAAATTGCGTGACAAAAAGCACCTGACAGTTCCAAGAGGTTAAGTGGCCATGATCTGTGTACTGTCTGTGCTGCAGCTGAGAAGAAGATGCAGTTTGACACAATATCTAATTTGCTGTGACATTCAAGTTTTAAATGATGTTCAAGGAGATGGAAGTCCTGGTTCTAAACATATTCCAACGTGTGCTGGTCTTCTGTCTGTTAACTCACTAATGAACCATGATTGAGTAAAGTAATGAAGAGTTTACACAGAGCCCCAGGAAACCAATTTCCAATTTTGCAACCAGCAGGCTTTAACTTCACTTCAGCCTTTGCTAATTTTGTCTAGGAGGGCACTTGGATACTAAATGCCATTTCTGCTTTGAGAATCAGACAGACTTTTCTAATCCCTGAATACCAACTTGCTAATGAATGTCTCTTCTTCAGATCCATTTTATTTCCATCTGTAGTTGTTAAAAATAGGCTGAATAACTAAAAAATGATTGCTGAGAGAAATGAAATTATAATCACTGAAAATCAGAGGCACTGTTAAACTCGTGGAAAGAAGGAAATTTTAATCTTCAGTCTGATCTAGGATGAACCCTGAAGTGTAAGAAAAATACAGAAGATTAATTTTGAGAGGACAACAAAATAAAAATCAATGTGAAAATCTTTTATACATAATGTCTGTATGTGACTGTAAGAAACCAGTGCTTCTACCCACCCTGCATACAAAACAGCTGCATATGCAGTGCATAGAGTCACATTTACTACAAATGGAGCCACCATCCTTGATATTTGTCACACAGGGCCACTGAGGGCAGTCAGAAAGAACAGTAAAATAGGAGAGAAATCAAATGTCAAGAGAAAAGATACATTTCTAAGGACAAGTTTTCTGCATATTTCTCTGCTGAACGGAAGGGTTTCTATACCCAGGCCCTTGTAAATTGCAAAGGCCACATGTTTCTTTTCTTTTCTCATCAATAAAACAGTATTTTAAAACACAATTTCCAAAGAAGATAGTGCTAGTACAAGATTTCAACAGTTATGCCTGTAAATAATAATGCAGAAACATTTCTGTGCTCTGTCTATAAAAACAAGCACAAAAGAAGCCATGTCTATGTTTCAGCATTTAAACACCTTTTAATTGAATTAAGCTTCTTCACATAAATTGTAATCTAAAATGCTACCCATCATGCAAAAGGGATTGTTTTTCATCATTTTCTTCTTATCTTGAAGTTGTAATTTAGGAAGCCTGCAACTTTATCAGTGGATATAATCTTGCAATCCTCAAAACAGCTTTGTCCATTATTCACGCTTGCATGAATTCAGGTTGAGACGATTCAAACTGTAGAGTACTTTCAACGATTTTCTTAGTGAATTACATTATTGTATTGACAGAGGAATGACCTGGCATATAATGATTAAAAAACACATAAAAGTGAAATGACGTCGTCTGTGGACAATGGAGCGAGGAGAAAGATACAATCTAAAAGCCAAAGTATGTGACTGTAACTACAGAGCTTCTATAGCTGAATATTACTAATACAGCTGTTATGACTTCTGGGTACTGCTTTCTTTTCTCTCTTCTAAAGGCCATTAGTATATGGGGTGTATTTTAATATTTCAAAGCATCTCCAGTTTAAATATTTGAGATCATAGAAAACTATCTGCAACCGATCATTGAAAGAATTATATGGCATACTTACCAACAAGAGCCCTTTTTATTTTATTTATGTAAAAATAAAAAAGCATCATCGGGGAGCATCAGTCTGAATTTATGCCTCCAGCGTTATCATCTCAGTCAACCTTCTACTTGTCTTAGTTGAGTGAAGAATTCTGAGTTACTTTACTTCCTGTTGATAGTGAAGTGCAGTATTCCATTTATTAGCTGCATGTACTTAATATGCATTCAGTTTCACAACAAATCATTATGGATCCATAATGTACACATAATATTTAATAAATCAGATTTTGCTTTCCATGCTTAAAACATAAACAATATATACTCTAATGAACAGAAATCTATTATAGTCTCAAGAATCTAAGAGAAACACTCTTAGAAATTATAGACATCTTCTCCAGAAATTTTGAAATCTTGGGAAAACAAATCCAGGCAAAAGATATCGTGTTTTTTCCAAACAACTGAAACTCTGAATTATGTGTGTAGGCTGCAAAGGTAAAACAACATGGAGGGAAGAAATAAGGTGGAAACAAGGGAAACCTGAATCTCTCAGATTACATCTGTTATCCTTTAGAGGAGCAAAGGTCATCCATTTAAGAGCCTGTAGAAGACAAGCCCTTAGAGGAATAAACTTCTTCAATAAGCAGAATAGTACAATAATTTTCTTTGGCCAAATGAAATTGATTCATATTGTTAATAGTTGCATAATGGAAGTATGAGTACTTGTTTGTAGAACTACACAATTATTAGAAAAAGAAAGTGAATCTATATGGTAGAGAATTCCAAAACCACTAATTGAAAATTCATTATGAAAAGAAATGCATGGCTGAGATACTTTATTCAGTCCAGTAACAGACTCAGTGACATTTGCAGCAATAGCTCTCTA
Organism: Sakesphorus luctuosus; assembly: GCA_013396695.1. Taxonomy (NCBI): domain Eukaryota; kingdom Metazoa; phylum Chordata; class Aves; order Passeriformes; family Thamnophilidae; genus Sakesphorus; species Sakesphorus luctuosus. The sequence continues at coordinate 3,936 of VWZD01005134.1, read as the reverse complement.
TTATCCACATTGTATTACTTGGCAAATTTAGCAGAAAGAAGAGGATGGGAAAATATGAACACAAGAAATATGAAAATAATGAAACTTTAATGTAGCACAAAAAGTGTGACAGATGTAATACCACAAAGAGTCATTAAATACTTCCCAGTCCACCTCTTTTTACCTCTCTCATCCTGTCACTATCAATTATTCCTAATGTTTCTCCTTTTTCCTGCAAGACTTAAGGAAGCAAAATTAATTTATACTTTTTGCATGTTATCTCTCCATCTAAACTGGCTACTGACACTTCAAAAGGCTAAACCATATGATACAAAATCTCTTTTAGTGGAGGAAAATATAAACATTTTATTAGATAAGCCATGAATCATTTCAATATTTGTTTGTCTCTACTGCTCAGATCTCAAAAAACATGTCTAAACAACAGCCATTGTTACAGTTCTTAGCTAAACTCCTCATCATACATTTACTTCTTGTTTTTAGGCCCCGCAACATATTTCAGTAGAACTTATATTAGTCTTTTTAGCATGGATCAATGAAGATGAAAGAGTGCCCTGAGCAGAACTCATTTGTCCTTGTCAGCTGCGGATAACCAACTAATACACTTAAAATAAAATTACACTGAAATAGCCTGATCTTAATAAGCTTATTTAAAGTAATAAGTGCAATTAGGTCTTTAAGGCCTAATTGGAAGTTTTAATAGCCTATAGAAAGGTACTGAATTCACCTAAAGCAATATTTCATATGGTAGACTGCAGAAGTCTACCACAGAGAACAAACCCATTTTTTCCATAAAAATAAGTTTCTCATTCTATAGATAAAGTAATGCCAAAACTAAATTAAGTATCACTTAATTCTACTCATTCTACTCTGTTCAAAATATTTCTTATAAATAAAACCCATGAAAAACTATACAATAAACAGTAAAATATTACGTAAGCCATTTTGATTTGAGAGGTCTGGGTTATTTCAGACCAATTTATTTGAATATTTAGAAGGATACATTATATATTGGGGTTACGTAAGTGCAAGATTAGTATTAGTGTTAGTCTTATTTCCACAAACAGAACAGAAGTGTTAACTTTATGCAGCTTGGCAGGCTCAGTTGTGGATATGTGGGCCCAGTTTCTATTTCCATTTAAAATACACCCTTAAAATAGCTATTAAAATCAGATTCAAGAGCATATTACAACATAATAGGGAACACTTTATTAGATAATCGTAAAAGAAAGTCTCATCATAAACAAATTAATATTTTTCCATTTGCTTTGGATTTTGAATAGTATTTTTTTCAATTACTTATATAATCAGAATAAATTCGATTAGTTGTATGTGAAGTAAATATAAAAATATTGGGAAATACAATGTTTAGAAATTAAAATTCAAACTCTGAAAAATACAAAAGTCCTTTGTACTCTATTCACAGCACATAGTCATATACACTCTAGAAGACTTTTGCTATGCGGAAGCTGCATGATTATGAAGAATCAGAAAGATTCATGGAATCTACTCTGTTGGCCAATTTGAGATATGTAGAAAATCAATGATGTCTGTTACTTATTTCATCTAGGATGAGTTCCTAGACATTTTCAGTTCACGAGTGGGAATTTCACTATGCAAATCACATTTCTGGTCGTGAGAAACAGAGCTATTGCTATTTTCAATTGCAATTGCTATTTTCAATAGCTATTGCACAAGATACTTCAGACCGAGGTAGTGAAAATGCACACCTCTTATGTTCATACAGTGGACAACCGACCCGCTGTCAGGAACTCCAGTACTGACTAGACTCTAATGAATGAAACATTTTTAAACACAAATGGATGCTTCCATTTAAATATCATAATCTTGGATAAAATCCAACTCATTTTATACTACTCTACTGAGCCCCTTCTCATAGTCCCCTGATCTGACACTCTATTTCAGGGTACAATGTTTAGCAGACAGGCCTCTTTTGGAAGAGATGGGCCTCAATAGTTGAAGCTTTCCCCTCTGTATCACAACAAACATTATTTGTTTCTCATTTTCTTTTTCCAATCACTCAATTTCAAATACAATTTCAACAAGAGGTCAGAAATTTCATTCCAAAATTTAACTGACTTGCCAGATTTTTGACAATCCAGTTTTCCTCAGCATAAAGAATTATTAAAAACTTGTTGGTTTTGAGCAATCCTTACTCATCTGTACCAACTGGAAGTTGCATAAGACCACCTACATTAAGCATCATTTTCTCAATTTTCTTAGAATAGCAACATGACTTAAAAACATAGTTTTTGTGAGTTGATCAAGCTCTCCACCTTACTGACCTTGCTGCAGCCTGCTTCACTGCTTTCATGACTTTCTTCCTTTCTCTTAAGAGGATGATATGTATTGACACTTTCATGCTGTGTAGTGAGCTGACCTTGGCTAGTCACCAGGTGCCCACAAACTGCTCTATAAATCTTCTATTAACAATGCAAGGGGAGAAAAAAAAAATACAAAAATCTTGTGGGTCGAGATAAAGACAAGGAAATAACTTGCCATTACAGGCAAAACAGACTCACCCTAGGAAAATTAGCCTAATTTATTGTCAATTAATAATGAAGAAACATAACAAGAAATAAGAACAAGTTAAAAAAAAACTAAAAAAAACTCACCCTCTTCTTCTTTCCTGATTCAGCTTTGAACTCAGTTTCTCTACCTCCTCACCCTGAGAGGCATAGGGCAATGGGAAGAGAGTGTTTCAGTCAGTTCATTACACATTGTTTCTGCTGCACATTCCTCCTCATGCTCTTTCCATGCTTCAGCATGGGGGCACTCTCAAGTAAGACAGCATTTCATGAACTTCTCCAATGTGAAACCTTCCCACAGGATGCATGTCTTCATGTATGCTCCAGCTCCCTTTCCATGGGAGACAGTCCTTCATGAACAGACTGCTCCAGCGTGGCTCCTCTCTCCACAGGGCCACAGGTCCAACAAAACCATTCAGTAAAGTCTCTGCTCTGGCAGCAGCAGCACCTCCTGCTCGTCATTCATTACTGACCTAGGTGTCTGCAGATTTGTCGCTCTCGCATATTCTCACTGCTCTCTACCAGCAGCTGCCGTGCAGCATTTTTTTCCTTTCTTAAATATGTTATCACAGAGTTACTACCAACATTGCTGTTTGGCTCAGCTTTGACCAGCAGCTGGTCCACCTTGAAGCCAACTGGGTCCAGCTCTGTCCAACACACAGGCAGCTACCTTCTGTTATCTTCTCACAGAAGCCCTCCCTGCAGCTCTCTCCCCTCCTGCTCCTCTCCACTATCAAGAACTTGCCACATAAACCCAATACATAGTGAAACACAGGCCAGATATCTCTCAGTCCTCTTGAAAGAAATTACTTGGCTTTCGCCAAAGTGAAAGCAGTATCCGTCTCAGCTCTCTAGGATGTCCCCTTCTGAAAGGCTGAAGCTATCCCTGTCTCTGACGGTGGCATAGAAACCCCATAGGTTTGAGACACAACTCCATATGGACTTTTTTCTTACAGTGATATCCTGGAAGACAAGAAAGTAAAAAGTACTCTAAGGAATTTTGTAAGAGTTGGACTCAATGATCCTTGTGGGTCCCTTGCAACTCAGAATAGTCTGCGATTCTGTGATTCTGTTAGGAAAATATGAATATCTTGGGATTTTATACCATGCTGCTCTTGGATACTATATGCTTGCCCCATGACTCTCTACTTACTGACTCGTCTTTGGCTGCCTAACTCACAGATTTTCTGAGATGCAGAAAAATCTGCACAATCTTCTCTGATACATGGAATACTTTTTCCACCCTTCATGACTGCCAAAGCCTTTCTTCCCCTCCCTTCTGCTTCCAGTAGCCTGTCAGTGTCTGTACTAACTACAAGCTCCCACCTCATTGCTGTGCTTCTATGATTACTCCTCTCCAGGGACATCCCCTTGTTGTGGGGGAGAAGCT
>VWZD01005133.1:212505-225271 GCA_013396695.1 Sakesphorus luctuosus | reverse complement strand
GGTAGAGAATTGCATTGACATCCTGTTTTCAAAATGATATTTGCTACTGTTAATGTAAAAATAAATTTCAGGGTAGATAGTATTTGAATGTACTATACAATGGCAACCTTACAAATTCAGGTTGGATCTGTTATGTTATACTAATAAGATTAGCAAAAGCGTGGTAATGTCCCATATCAAATGAGAACATACGGCTTCAGCACATCACATTTCTTCTAGCACTATTCTATCTTCACAAAGCCCATGTGTTCAATGGAAGTACTATTAGAGTAAAAGTAGAGGCAATGTTCCTTTTTTACTTTATTCAGAATTTTAATATTTTTATCAATTAAATAAATTAGATTTATTAAAAGGCAAGGAAAGAAAAAATAGCAATGATAATCTTTCTAAATTTAAAAGAAAACATGTAATAAAAATATTTTACCTAGTAGATAGAAGTAATGTATGTGCATGTTCACTTACAGGTCTGTGTGAGTAGGATTTTTACAGAGGGAATGGTGAGAAACTAAGGAAATATCCATTTGTTTTTCCACTTAGACAAATTATCTTTATACAGCCATTAACCAAGTAGACATATGGCATCATTTCACAGAGGAATTTATGTATAGCAAATTATTCATCAGTTCCCTGTTGTTCCTGAAACATGCTTTCTGCACAGGTGTTCTGTAAGCTATTCCAAAAGCCAAAGACTTAAAATATTTTGAGAGGCCATGATGATTTATTCTGAGAGGTAAACTAGATATTTTTAGAAGTAATCTTCTGGTTGTTTTTTTTTCTTTTGGCGGTTTGTTGTTGTTGTTGTTGGTTGTTGTTGTTGTTGTTTGAGTAGAACTTTTAAAGGACCTTGTCATTTCTCATGAGGCATATATGTGATATGAAAGAGGATCAGGAAGACCAACACTTATCTAAGGAAATCATTATGTTTTTGATCTGGCAATGGTAATAAAGTGCTGACTAGTATCACAACTAGCCTAGCATGATCCTGGATAATCCTGTCATACTTATCCTTCACCTAAATGACTTTTTTGTAGTGGAGGAGGATTAAGGCAGATAGGCTGGAGTCCAGAAGATGGTATTCAGAAAGCCAGGTATAGATTATGTGTATTTCAAGAAATCTTTGAAAATTTCAACTGTCTAGTGATAAGACTAAGTATTTTTAGATACCATAGTGTGCTCTGGGTGTTTGAAACCAAATGAATTTCTGTCTGAAAATTCAGGCAAAATATAGATGTTTAAGAGACCATAAAATAATATTCAGTGTAGTGACAAAGTTCTCTGTCTTAACTCCTAGATAAATCTTGAACAGTCAATATTTTAAGTTTTTTAGTAATATTTATAGTAGCAATTTTATTATGGTTTTCTTGACTCATTTCTGCTAAGAAGCAGCTGTAGGATGGAAGTAAATGTCAGAGCCAAAGGCTTATTTGATTAAACTATGGCAACAACATTAATCTTCAAAAGGATGTCAAGATAATAGAGGGGTCTGGATGGACCAGGAGATTGATAATTGGTTATAAAGCTTTTGACCTTTGAGCCGGTAGTTCAGATTCAAGCTAAGTCAGTAGTGACTAAAAATCATTATTTGCTGATAGCAGTGTGATTGCTATGTGAAATGGGTGATTGCTATGTGAAATGGGTTCACTATTCCTAGTGAACTGGTACTCATATTGCAGAAATAACTACTCCCATTGCCAAGGTTTGAGGAAGAAAAGGACAAGAAAACTTTCCTACTTTCTCACCTTTGGAAGTATTTTGGGAGGTGAGGGATGGGAGAAGCTGCAGTCCACTGACACATTGAAAGCATAAACAATTACCATCAGCCCCTTCTTAGGGAATTAAAATCTCTGTATTCTTGCTTTGGCTGCATGACTTATCTCACTGACCATAATAAAAATGGAAGCTTTGTGTGTGATATAGCTATATACACCTTTATAAAGATATTCTTCATTCAAAATTGGATTATTTTCAATATTTTTGTAGGAAAGAATTTGTGGAAATACAGGGGGTTATTTGTTTGGGGGTGGGTGGGTTGCGTTTTGGGTTTTTTTGGGGGGGTGTTGGTGGGTTTTTTGTGTGTGTGGTTTTTTCCTTTGCAATTCACAAAAACTTGTTTATCAAGTAATTTATATGAATCTATTTGACCTTGGAGTTGTGCTTGACCTGTTTTGAGTCAATGGATGACTCTTACCTGAACTGAGTTGCAAAAGATTTGTAACTGCTTCTCTGTGTCAATTGTGTTCTGCCTCCTTAATTGGATAACCTGATGTTAATAATTAATGCCACCTCAAACCAGTATCATTTAATCCTGTAAGAAAGTCTTTGGGTTGTTGGCAGTCTCAGCAACCCCAGAGAGTTATATTAGAATGTTGGAGTATTCGGGACTTGGCAGTGTTGGGTCAATAGCTGGACTTGGTGACCTTAAAGGTCTTTTCCAACATAAGCAATCATGTGATTTGTCCTCCTCTTACTCTTCTGAGTAAAACTTAGTTGTGTTTATTCTCTCCTTCACCATCAATTTCCTTTTAACTGTGAGGAATGTGGCAATGTTACTCAAACAGACACACTTCCTGACTTTTTTTTAGTTTGCCTGTTTATTCAATCTGTTTTGTGAGTCCTCAGCAAACTCAGAGGGTGTTCTATTGCTTCAGCATGCTCGTACTGCCATGTCTTTTATATGATCTATGCTTAGTTTAAAAATGTATTTATTCTTGTCTATTTGACTATGATCCTTTCTTTTAAATGCATCTAAATTTATAGCTTCACTGTCTGCTATGTATTGTCATTGTATGGTATCTTTTTCTTTCATATACATCCCCCCTTGTCTCACTTGAAACTCTCCCCAAGTCCCCAGCATTTAAAGTATAATTAATCCCTGTCTCATTTTTCTATATAACTAGTCCAACTAGTAGAGCTGACTACTAGAGGTTTTTGTGTGGTGTTTAGTTCTATAGTAAACAAAACACAGGAGAGAATGAAACCAACATTGGACCATTTAAAACTCAAATATTGCTCATGTTGTTATAAAAAATTGTATTAAGAAACACTGATTTAGATGTTGCTGCATTGTTCTTTCCATGGAGAGAAAATTGGTTTAGAAACCCACTGGATTTGTGTAGGGTCTTTTTGAATCCTTTCAAGATATGTCTTTGTAAAATGGCAAGTGCTAAAAGGGTGAACAAATATGACCATTTCATAGCATATACTGTTGGTTGTTTTAGTGTAATGGGTGCAGCTTGCTTAAAGTGCCAGCAATGTCAGGAAACATCCTTCACCTACTGCAGGCAGAAGAAACAGGGAAAATGCAGGGGTGGATGCAAGGACTTACCCTGATGCAGGCCATGATAGCTTTATTACTGAATTCTGCTACAGGAATCTCAGAGTTCAGCAAGACACAGTGCTGCTTGTTTTAATATTGATTTGTGAATGAGTAAATATGAAAGCATCTTTAGCTGTACATTGTTGCATAATTGTTTTGGAAAGCATATTTATCAAAATAAGCCCAGATGGAAATATTGTTCTTTATAAAACTGGCTATTATGTTTTTGAAGAGAGGTAAAAATTACATGGCATTCTTGTTTTTCTGCTGTATGTTTGACTGCCAAATTTCTGTAAACACAGTAGTGCAATAAAGTGCAGGGAAAAGTGAAGTTTAGAAAAAACTTTTAGTGCATAATCAAGTTCTTTCTGAATGGCCTTCTGTGTGGGGTACAGCTGCAAATTTCTATCTTGCACAAAACCCTTTTGCTCATGAAGAATAAAGTTGGTGTAATGGGAATGTGGATGAAAAAAAAAAATATACCTAGATGCCAGCTTCACAAATATGTCCAAGATGAGAATCATTACCTTCATTACCAGTTGGGATCCATCTACCCTCCAGTGGGGGCAAGAGGGTAAAGATAGAAAAGGGCTATGAAATTCAGTCCAGATACAAAACCAAAAGAGAGTAAGTAAGGTAAGGAACCGTAATTTCATGTAGTGCAAGTTAGGTGACTTCCATTTAAAGGTTTTACTGTGAAAAATATTTGTAAAGGAAAGTGAACGATATTTCACCTTATATGTAAATTCTGTATCACTTGGTACTTCCTGCAGTTTCAAAGATGTCAACAGCTTTAACTTTGTTTTGTAAATGTGTTCAAAAACTTTTCTGAATGTGAATATGTTCCAATGTACTCAAATAGGACCATAATTCCCCTGTCAAACTCAGTTTAAATGATTAATGCAGATCGTATATTACAGTTCTCATTCTTCCTCCAGCTAAGTAAACAGAGTATTTGGAGAAAAGATTTTTCAAATTTAATCAATGCAACTGAGAAAAAAATCGATAAGGTTTACAGAACCAGTCCAGTCCTTATTTGCAGTAAGAGTCATTGTAATCTCTTTTTGGTTGCCAATGTTTTTGGTAAGAGGTGCCAAGGAATAAATAACTAGGGCTGTATGCTGCATGTTAAGAATATTTTTAAGGAAATAGGAACTTGCAGTGCTCACACCAAAAAGCTGGATTCTTAGTTGTTTGGATTTTCTTTGACTTGACATTCTGAACTTCATTATTTATTTCTTCATCAGTAGACTTGATACTCCTGCAATGTGTGTAGTTATGAATGTATGCTTCAGCTGCTGTTTTGAAATGATATCAAGGGTTATTGATCCATGAAGTTAATATTGTTGCTATCAAATCCAGTAAGATGAGGAACTAACACTGAGAAAAAGGAAGTTGTTTTCTTTTGGAATTTTTCATTTTCTGTAAGTGGTTTCTGAGACACAAGAAGCTTGTACAGTGTTGGGATTCTTCTCATGGAACACTTTTTTTTTTTTCGTGGTTTGTGAGGTTGATTTTTGTTTGATATACTAATTTTTTTTAGTGTAATGACGAAAAATAAATTCTTAAAAAGAAGAAGGATTTTGGTTGGTTTCATAAGCTTGGAGTAAAGCATGCAATTCAAATCCTGTTTGTCTCAGTAAGAAAGTTAAAAAGAACTATCCTGGTTCTCATGCTGCCTTCCTCCCAAATATGGTGAAGGGCAAAACAGATCACCATGTCCATATGGTCCGAGTATTCAAATAGTACAAGCTATTGCAATTGGAGTCAATTGCTTCCACAGTAAATTCATTCTCAGTTAATAGAATGTCTTGGGCAGAACAATTTTGTGTTTGAATGGTACTAATAATTTCAAATAATCATTGAATAAATACTCCTTCCACTGAAGTTAAAGGAAGCGCTGTGATTCCCTCCCTAAACATCCCCTGTCCAGCTCTCCCGAATAAGACTGTAGCTTCTGAAGGTACCAAAAGTGGTTCTGTATTAATCCAGTCAAGCGGAGTAGAAGTACTGTAACAGAAGTTGTATAAGTATGCAATTCATGTTGTAATATACTGTTAGCTTTTCTTGTGACGTTTCCTTGAAGTATGGAGATTTGGGTTAATAATGCCAGTATAAATGGCTTATTCTCCTCTGCATGCATAATTCACCTGCAACTTCTGAGTGTACACGTTTCTAAAAGCCTTAATATAATCTAATTGTTTGGCACAGAGCTGGTAGTAGGTGACTCTTTAGTAACCCTTTATCTTGGCTAAAAACACTGCCTATGGTGGGAAAGAATGCAACTAGATAGCCACCAGCTTAGCTGTTTGTCTTCCCTTGAGTTTTCTCTGCTTTTATAATTTTGTATCTGGATGTCATCTCTCTCTTAATATCCATCCAGTATTAGGTCTGGACTCCCATGTTTTTTGATTTCCTTTTTCTCTGCCCTCCTGCTCATTTTTCTTCTGTTCATCTGCATTCAAAAATCTCAATATGCAAAGGACTGAATAAAAAGTAAAAGCAGCAAAGAACCCTCCAAGTTTTAGTCCTATTAAAGTAATAGAAACTATTTTCCAGCATTTGTTTATTTGGGTTTTTTCCCCTAATTACCTAAACAATAGTTCAAATGTGTGTCAGAGCTGTGATAGGCAACAGTTCAGGATAGGCTGCTTATGGAAGTTGTTTCTGTGAGTTACAGAATTGCACTTATGAGAAAAATTACCATCCTGCCATATATGATACTGATTTATACCATTATGGTAGTGACAAAATTGGCTGCAAAATCATTGTGAAAAGAACAAATCATTACATGTGATGTCCCTGGCTCATGTTATCGCTCCTCCATCCCTTTCAAAAGAAATCTTTGTATGTTTATTTTCATGCTGTGATGAAGGATAGATGACAGAAAGGAAAGCCAGACAAGGCAATGCATACAAATCAGAGCCATAATAGGTTGTTCTGCAGTAATGCCTACTGGCAGTAAAATCCCACAAGTTTTAGACAGCTATAAAGAACATGAGCAATTTAATTCTGGATGTTTGTTCAGTGGGGTCCATCAGCTTGAATGGGTGTCTGTGTCCTGCTCCTCACCTTGTCATAGTCACACAACAGGCACAAAAAAGTGCTGTGTGGTGATCTGTTAACATTTTTTATGATTGATTTAGATAACACAAATCACTGTACTTTTGCTGTAAATCTTTTCATTCTTATGAGAAACAATAGTTGACAATGACAATTTAACTCTTGTGTGTGTTTTTACAGACTATAGTGGCTCAGTCAGCTGAGGATTGTGGTGAATGAGGCGAACTAAGGGCTGTACTTCATTTATATAAGGTCTCGGAACATGTGCCATCCTATTCACAGGTACATTTAAGAAAAAAAAAAAACAAACCAAAACAACTCCATTGATGTCTGTCATCACAAAGAAATCTGTAATAATTGGGATAAACTTATCATGTTAAACCCTGTGGATTCAGTTCTCACTTTTTAGTTGGTGGAATTTTTTGTTTGTATGTTTGTTGTTATTTATATATTAAAAACAATTTAGTTTTAGGCCCATGAAACTGAGCTCAATAAATCCAGGATTCTAATTATCCTTGCTGCATATCTCAACAAAATTTCTTGATTTAATCTAGAGATTGCATGGCTACCTACCAACTGACTATTTACAAAAAAAACCCCTGTGTTGTATATTACCTGTTTTAGACTATTTCAATTTTGATGTAGATTGGAGAAAATAAAAGTACCTTTGCAGCTTGTTCTGTACCTCTTAAAGGGCAGAAACTAATTTTCTCTCTGAGCTTTGTTTTTTGTGATTTTTTTTCCTTGTAATTGCATCATGTTATTTTTGTCAGATGGTATTTGTTTCCTTTCAAAGGCATACCTTAGCAGAACCTCTTTCGCAGGGGTAAAAAACAATGTCATAGACTTCCTCATGTTTATTAATACACTATTTTCTATTCCAGTTGTTGCTTATGGAATGTTCTATAACCTGTTTTTACTATATTTTTTGACTTAATGCTAGGGCTGACAAAAAATTCCATTACAGACAGGTATGAATTTTATAACTTTGAAATTAATTATAAATTATTTTATGTAAAAGCTTAAATGAGTTTGAAGTGCAGTTTCACAAAGATGGGAAAGGTTAGTGAATTTTTGGGGTTATATTTTATTTTTAGTAAATTGGTCTATGAAGCTTGGGAAAAAAAAGTGCGAGTGACATGGAATGATTAAATGCAGTAATATTCCATGTATCAGAGTTTTGTTGAATGCTATTTGTAGAACAGGAAATATCTGAATGCCTTTTTTCTTCTGATGAAGTTGTACAGAAAAGATGAAAGACAAAAGGCATGGACAGTTGTTTAAGGCTTGTTGTAGTTTAATTTCAGTGGAAAATAAAATGAAAGCATGTATATGTCATTTTTTTAAAAAAATATAATTGATAGTTTCTCTACAGTAAGACTTTGTTCTGCTTATACTCCATTTTATGGATCCTTGATTTCAATGGATAATGTACTGTTATGCTGCCCAGTGTACTTGTGTGGCTGAATCCAAAGATAAGTTCTTTTACATATGGCTGCCTTTTGCTAATTGTGTGGTATATCTTCTGCAAATATTTAAAGATTTGAGACGTATTTTTACCATAAATTTCTAATGAAACCTTCAGAAAAAACTTTGGAAGTGTCTGGATCCTCGATTTTTTTCTCAAGTTTGTCTTTGGAACAAAACACACTTTTCATGACGCATCTTGTCTTACCTAAGTCTGGGTTTCTGAGTTGTCTAAAGGAATTAGGAAATTTAGATTATATCTTAGTGGCTCTGCCAAATATATGAAAAGACCTCTTATTTCAATGTGATCAGCACTTGTTATCTTGACTAGGCTTGCTGGAATTGTGCCAAAGGAACTTGGTATGTGACTATACTTCTGCTTTGCAAAATGGTCTTTGTATGATATATTTCCATGCACTTTGCTTTAAAAAAAATTAGGTCTTTGACATCTGGATTGTAATTGAAATTGCATATTGTTTCAGGGCCCTCAGGTGGACCATATGAGAAGTTAATGAGAGGGATAAGAGAGAGCAAGTAATGATTTTATTGAATGATTTTATTAAATTTTATTTGAAATTTGATGACATCAGCACTGAGTAGAATATCTTCTGAAAAGGCCTTGTGTGGACAAAGATGAATTTCGCCATGCTTGGCATGTTACTTTTTATTGATAATGAGTGTATATTCTCACTTCATTTATTATGAAATAAAATTTTAATTTGCAGGATTAAAAAATTAGGCACATAATTGGAAATCTGTTTCAGCTTTTTATATGGGTTAGATAAGCCTATATGCATTTGATAAGTTTTTTTAGTGTGAGTGCATATAAGTAGAGATGTGGAAATCAGCATATTAATGAACATTTAGTAGAAAAGTATTAGAATAACAAAATGCTTTGTATTCACCCCATTCAGAATGGTTTTAAGTACTCAAATGTTTGTTTTAGCTACATATATTTCTGCTATGATGAAGAAAATAAGCTCTAGATTTGTGAACTTCGAACTGCTACATGGATAAACCAAACATTATGTAGTTGTCTGCTCTGTCCTTCACAGCCCATTCACTCCCTCCTTTTCATCATGAGTTCCTATAGTGGAGCATGTTGGTTGAAAGTATGTGTAGAGGCAGCAATCAAGGTCATCATAGTATCATCCAGTCTGGAAAAAACAGAGTGATAAACAATGGCCAAAAAAAAAAAAAGTCTTGTTGTTGTCAAAGAAATACTACAGGAGAGATGAGGAGGCAGCTTGGTTGTGGGACAACAATCCATAATTTATTTTGTAGATGTCTCTGTAATTTAAGCAGCAGGCAGAACAACCACACAGTTGTAGATGCTCTGGGGAAAGGATATCCAGAGCCTCGTAAATCATGGTAAGGATTAAAAGCAATGAGCATTTATCTTCTTAACCTCATAAAGCAGTACTGCAAAGCCAAGGATTACAACTTACTGTGCATGTAATCTTTGTTCAGTGATAAAGTGTGTCAACTTTCTTAAAGGCTTCTCTCAGTTAACAGTAGCACCTACCTTTTAGAAGGGAAAAAAAAACAACAAAAACTGATCGTAAAAGAATTTTTGTTATTAAGCAAATACTTAACTTTTCCCGGAAAAGAAGAGAAAAAACCCAGGTTGATTCTTGCCGAGTCCATTGTTTGTAATCCCTGACCTGTTTTTATAATGTTAATGTTTATAAATATGTGTTAAAACTTTGCTTAATAGGCACGACGCCATAAAGCTAATTACTTTTCCCATTGTAAAATGATGGAGTCCTGAATAAAGAAAGCTTTTGCTTCAATTCACTTACTTTTTCAATATTTCAATAAACATTTGACTCAAATGCTCATTGAGATTAAAGAATAACCTCTCAATGAAAAAACGTAACATGTATTCAGGCTGCTAAATAGGCGCTGTAAAGCCTAAATTTATCTGCCCACTTTTATATGCTAGTATACCCATAAATACGTTCTAACTTATCCACCAATGTATTAAAAATGTTTTGCTTCTAAACTCAGGATGCAAGTGTAGAGGGATTTAAAATATTTGAAAGAGAAAAGAATGTATGTGATATCGTGAGGAGGCCCTTTCACAGCTGAGCAAACCAAGATCAGGGAAGCAAGACTGACCATTTAAAAAAAAAAAATCTGATATGCAACTCGAAATTTTCTGTTTCTGTCAGGGAAAAAAATACAGGAAAATACTGGTTTTACTGTTATTTTATTGCCTGTCCCTTTGTAGTTTGACAAAACATTTCTAAAGACATTGGGTAAGTGGATGAAACAACTGCAGTCCTGAAACAGCTGTGCAGCTGAAACAGCTCTTCTGAGTTGAGAGGCACTGCTCTTCTGGTCCTTTATTTACTGATTAAAAAACAATCCATAAGGTAGCTTAGTATTAAGTAATTAGATTTCAAATTAATGTATCTTTGAATAGAAATGCTGTAATATTGAAGAATGTTGTTCCAGAGAGATGTCCTTCAAAATATATTTTCCTCTGGTATGTTTTACAGGCAATTCATTATTGCTATCATACAGTGTACATTGAGAGGACATCAACTCACTGGACCGAGCCCAGAGGAGGGGAACCACATTGATTAGAGGGGATTAAGCACCTCTTCTAGGAGGAGAGGCTGAGAGAATTAAAATTGTTCATAATGGAAAACAAAGTTTTGGGATCACCTGATGGCTGACTTCCAGTACCTGAAGGGAGCCTACAAGAAAGACAGAGAGGAACATTTTACAAGGGCATATAGTGACAGAGGAAGGAGGAATGGCTTCAAACTGAAAGAGAGTAGGTTTAGATTAGTAGCAAAAAAATTCTTTTTTGTGAGGGTGATGAGGCACTGGAACAGATTGCCCAGAGAAGCCATGGATGCCCCATCCCTAGAAGTGTTGAAGGCCGTATTGTATGGAGATCTGAGCAACCTGGTCTAGTGAGAGGTGTCCCCGTGCATGGCAGAGGAGTTGCAAACAGATGATCTTTAAGGTCCCTTCAAACATAGGCCATTCCATGATTCTGTGATCTAAAGGTGAAAGATAGAGTTGGACCACAATTACAAACCTTGAAAATTAAAAAATAATAATAATAAAAAAGATGCATGTATGTCATTTGAGTCTTCTTGATAATTCAAACCTTTGGATTGTTTACAGCCACAAAAAGACATTGTGTTATAATGTTTATATTCAGTCATTATGTCTTTTCTAGAGAGAGCTTCCTGAGTATTGACAGAAGATCACAATCACAAGAATATTGGTTTGTCAACTGCTTCAGGCCAGACCATTTGATAGCTGCTTAAACAATGCTGTAAAATTTTACAGGCCTCTGGCTAGACTTTCTGTCATCATTTCAGGATAGCTGTATCCTCTGATTATCTCATAAAGATTGTACTGGAATTGTCTTGGACAGATTTTCTGTGGTGATTTTTCTTCAGATTCAACTATTTTACTTTCCCTGCTTTTTTTCTTACTTTGAATATGTGAAAGTTTATTTAATTTCTAATATCCTATTGGGATGTTTGATTACTCTAGAAATGTAGCCAATAAAACAGGTGATGCAGGAAGACAGAATATGCTTATACATCTACCATGTTAGGCAAGAATGATGTTGTTGTTATGCAATTAAATACTAGTTTTGAATACTATTTGTACACATACATTTTTCTTTCTATGATTTCATGTAAACTTGAAAATTAATTCTTTATGATCAGTGTTGGTTTTCATCTTCATAAAACATACCACACTGCATTCATGAACCCTGAAATGGATCACAGAATAAGAGTCCACGATTCATGAAAACCATTAAAATAAAACTGTGAAGGAAACAACTGGCTATTGAGTGAACTGGCAAAACCTACTCTTTGTTTAGGAATGTTATTTTGGCCTAATGCAAATGTCTTTGTAATTTTTTTTTAATAATGCCTTCTGTAATTGGTACTATTTTATGACTGACACAGAACATTCTATTTTGAGCGAGCAGGATAACCAGGTAACTGTTGCAAATGGATAGCTGAGACATACTTTTGTAATCTCATGCAAAACACATGCACCTTTTGGAATTAGCTATTAATTCGGGATACATCAGATTCTAGTGCCAACCTGAGATAATTTTAAAAGACAATAATTTGCTGAGCATGCATCAGAAAAAAAGTTGATTGAACAAATATTCAGGTTTCAAAGACTATACCTGATTAAATTGTGAATTACAGGAATTATGTCTAAAACTAGTCCAAGCTAATCAGGTGCTTTAGAAAATTCTGAATTTGTTTTACATGGTTGAAATGAAAGAGTTAAATTAAACTAGTAGTGCCTGAAATCAAAGAAAAATTCTCGGGACAACTTCAGTATAGTTAAGGTAGAGAGACCTTTAATTAAAGCTCTTTAAGATGCACAAAATACATTAGAACACACGCACAATGTATCTTTTACAATTTTATAATACTAGATAACTCCTCTCACTCTTCATCTACCTCAGGCCTTCTGTCCTGCTTGGAGCAGATTCAAGGATTCTGGGCATCCTGAATAGCTTTAACTAAAGTTATTTTGGAAAGTGCTTGATATATCTTGTTGCAGTACACTGTCTTCAGACTAGATGTCTCTTAGCTTGCTAAAAAGTCTCTATCTACTTAAATCCGTGATGAGGAACATAAGCATCATTTTAGAATTTGGTACAAAAGTATTTAGCTGAAAGCTCTACCCTAAAATAAGAAAAGTGCTAAATACTGCATTAAAAACTATGTACTTACGAACCTTAAGGCATCACTAGAAATATTCCGTATTCTTACTCACCTGAAACACACAATTGAAAATGGCAAAATGTTGTTACAACGCTACAGATTTACTTATAACATTTTACAAGGAAAATAGATTTTAGAGATGTTTTTTCAGCAATAAAGATTACGTTACAAAAAGAGAAGTTTGGGGTTGTTG
>VWZD01005133.1:188552-199412 GCA_013396695.1 Sakesphorus luctuosus | reverse complement strand
TGGATAGGAATAGGGCTGGGTATGAATGTTTTTCATTTGGCTTCAGTAGCAAGGAGGTTCTTTAAGTTTACTATATTAGAGCTCTCTTTTGATGTAGAAAACATGAGAAATCTTATTTGCTGAGTTTTGTTGGTTTGGTTTTCTGTTTTGTTTTGGTTTGGGGTTTGGGTTTTTTTGGGGGAGTTTTGTTGTTTGGTTGTTTGTTTGGGGTTGTTTGGTTGTTTGTTTGGGTTTTTTGTTTTTGCTTTTGCTTTTTGTTTGGTTTTGTTTTTAAAAAAAGACTGGATACTGAAAGATTTAAAAATGTAGATTACCTGGTCCTTGCATGATGATGATGACATTTTCAATTTCTAATTGTTACATTAGGGAAAATACACTGAAGAGCACAAAAAATCAGTGTATATTTTCAGATAGATTTCTGCTTTTTTTTTTTTGCAATTATTAAAGCTACTTGCTTCGTAAGCCACTGCCTTCCTCTAGAAAACGTACAGTATTATTGTGATTTGCTGCTGTATTTTTGTGATTTGTTGCAGTTGTGAAGTCACGGAACCTATACTGAGGTATCTGATCAGAAAAAAAAATATTCAAATAACAATTGATGAACATATACACTGGATTTATACAGCAGACTATGAATTGGATCTGATTCCACTCTCTTCTGGTCCATAAATGAGCATTAAAGAAACAATTTTTTGCTCATATTTTTAATGATTTCACCATATATGAAAACAGAGTTGCATTAGTCTATTTCTATTAATTCTAGTGAACATAATATGTTCATCTCTGTCATGGTAACTTTTTAGAAACATTTAGTCATCATTTTATTATTTCTATCTCTGGTTTATATCTATCACCAAATAATTATTTAGAAACAAAGAATATCAACCACAAAACCCAAACATTGGTGCAAAAGTGTAGTTTCCATTCCCTTGTCATTGTGTTAGTATGAAGAGAGATGTGAAGCAGGAGTGGAGAATTTCAACATATTATAATTAGAAGCAAAATCCATTTACTATTTTTATCAGATAAATTATAATCATTCTGTCTGTAGTCAAATATTGTTCATATTCAAAATATGCTGTTTAGACTTGTGTTCCTCTTTGCTGTGACTTTTCATATACTTACTTTATTTGAATTTCCCTAGTATACTACAAAATATATTCAGCATTGAGTTTTTTGAACTGTGCTCAAGGGAGCATTGTCCTACTACAGAGAGCTGTAAGCCTGTAGTTTCCTGAAAAGCCTGAGGGAAATGGACAAAAAAACATCCAAAATTACATTCTCTTCTCAAAAACCTAAAATAAAAATTTATGCACAAATACAATTTGATAATGATCAAAACATGCAATATAAAAGGATGAAAGCTTTATAATCTCTGCCATTAACCAGCAGAATTAGATTAGCATACAATTCAGAGTTTTGTCACATAGTTGAAAGTCCTTTCTAGAGATCGGCAGTTCTTCAGCCTGAGGGAACTTGAACTGTGGAAATTAATTTCCAGCTCCAACTACAGAATTCAGATACATGCAGAGATTTTTCCAACTGTCCTTATCCCTTGAAGAAACATTTTTGAATGAAAATGTCACCCACACCTCCTCTGGAAAACAACACAAAGGTACATCCATATTATGCACTTCTTGTTACAGGCCTGTAATGAAAAAAGTAGCGTTTTTTCTCCTAGCAATTTTCATTTTCTCTGTAGATCCAAAGCATACTAAGCATATATTGACTAGTGATTGCAAGCTATTCATCAATTTTTGCCTATTCATAGCAACAAGGAATCAAACTTTTTCTTATTAGATTATATATTAGATGCCATATGTAGTTAATAATATGGAAAAAAACCAAAGCCCACCTGGAGCTGAATTTGTCAACGAATGTGGGGGGAAACAGCAAATTTTATAAGTGCATAAACAGGAAAAGGTACTCTAGGGAAAGGATGGGTCTGCTGCTGAATGTATCTGAAAAGCTGCTGGCAAAAAATGCCTCAAAGGCAAAAATACTTAATGCTTTTTCCCCCTCAATGTTTTACTGGTAAGATCAGCCTTCAGGAGCTATAATAAACTAAGCATAATGGAAGTCCATGGAGCTTGATAAGTCACACTCACAAGTGCTGAGGGAGCTGATTGATGTCATTGTGGGGCCACTTGGTTATCTGTGAAATGTCATGGCGATCAGGAGAGATTCCTGGAGACAGTAAGAGAGCAAATCTCACTCTTATCTTCAAGAAAGCAAAGAATAAAAATCAGGGAACTACTAAAGGTCAACCTCACTTTAGTGCCTGGGAGGGCAATGAAGCAACTAATCCTGGAAACCATTTCTAAACATTTATAAGAAGCAGGTGCTCAGAAGTAGTGAGCATTTACTTATGAATGAGAAACCATGCTTAACTGCCCTGAAAGTCTTCTACAATAAGATGACTGGCTTGGTAGACAAAGGGAGAGCAGTAGATGTTTTTCTTTTTACCTTGACTTTAGTAAATTCTTTGGAACTCTTTGCCATAACATCCTTAGATAAAATTAAACAGATATGGATTAGGTAAGTAGTGAAGTGGACTGAAAATTGACTGAATGACTGGTTCTAGAGGACAATGACCAGTGACACAAAATCCAGTTAGAGACAAGTCACTAGTAAAATTTCTCAGGGATCAAAAATTGAGTAAATACTGTTTAACATCTTCATTAATGAGCTAGATGATTAAGCACAATGTGTGTTCAGCCAGTTTGCAGACAAAAAATTATGAGAAGCAGCTGATATACCAGTTGGGCATGTTGCTATTCAGAGGGACTTTGATGGGCTGGAGAAAAGGAAAGAGAAGAATCTCATGAAATTTAAAAATGGGAAATTCCATGTTCCTCCTTTGGAGAGGAATAACCCCAGGCACACAGTATCCACTAGCCAGTACCCACTACCCAGTAACCAGCTTGAAAGCAACTCTGCAGAGAAGAACCTTGGGATCATGAAGACATCAATGAACCATGAGCCAGCTAGTGTGCCCATGTGGCAAAGATCACCAACAGCTTCTCAGACTGCATGTGAAAGAGTGTTGTTGTCAGTAGGTAAAGAAAGGTGGTCTTTTTTCTCTGCTTGGCCTTGATCAGACCAACTCTAGGAGTGCTGGGTCCCCCTGTACAAGAAAGATATGGACTTAACTGGAATGAGTCCACTGAAAGGCCACAAAGATGTATAAGCACCTAGAGCATCTGCCACACAAGAAGATGCTCAGAAAGCTGGTGTTGCTCTGCATGAAGCAAGAAAGGCTCAAGGGGACCTTATCAATTTGTAAAAACACCTGATGGAGTGGAATAAAGTAGAGCTCTTGTCAGGGATATTTCGTGACAGGAGAAGAAGCAATGGATATAAATTTAAAAATCCATCTGAACAAAAGAAATTCCATGATTCTGTAGAAATAATCATATAGACTTAGAAAAGGAACAGAAAATGTAGGTGCTTCCTCATCATACCATTTTTATTCCAATTTCATGTAAAACAAAAGTCTTCTGTAGAGTCCAGCTGTGGCACACAGTAATAACTCAGTGACCTCTGATATAGCATAAGATTAAAAGTCATCGACATGAAGAAGAACCACAGTCTATGTTTCATCATTTATTACTGTAATAAATGGATTGGTTTATGACAACAATAAAATATGGAGCCATTTCTCTCTCTACACATTGACAAAAGAGAAAACGCTGAAATATGAATAATCCTCTTTATGCATAGAAGTGTTCTTGCCACAGAAACCGGGTCAAAGCTTCAATCAGTCCTGTATAACAGATCAACCAAAGCTTTATCCCTCTAGTCTTTTTAGGGTAAAGATACTGTTGTCAGGAGCCATCTAAAATGAAGGATGGCAAGGGCAGTCGATGTGCATCCAGCTGAATTATAAGTGACACATTGGTGTAGCACATGGATATCATTAAATTAGTTGCCATGCTGTTCTGCTTTGCTCATCGTTGTTGCATACAAATCTAAAAACCTCAATGTTAGTTACATAATATGGGATTTATATTTTTCCTTGTCTTTTTCATAAAATATACATACAGTCAGGAATGAGATTAGGCTTTTCATACACCAAATAACAGTACAGAATTCCTTTGTAATGTAATTCTTGCCACAGCTTTTAATGAAAATTCTAACTTGATCTTCACTGAAGTAAAACATAAGAACAAAAAATATTATCACTTCTAACGTTCATTGTGTAGGATTTTGACAATTTTTAAAGGATTTGAAAATCTGATGTAATCTTCAATAAATCAGAATCAAAGAATTAAAAACTGAAGGGACTGCAATATGAGAGCTTGAGAATAAATCAGAATTAATTATGTGAAAAAATGAATGAATTGACTAAATTTAAAGACACAATTATATGACAAATTATGCTGAAAATTACATTGCTCACTGAAACAGAAGCAGCTCCCTGGAGAATGCTTATGTAGTGCAACAGTATCCTGAAATGCACCAATGTAAAGTGTCTTTGCCTTACACAATAGTTTTATGTATATGGAGAACCAGTTTGATTGCTGACTGAACTTCTAGTAATTTCTGTGGCTTGTCTCTTAGCACTGAAGTGTCAATACACAGCTTCGGGAAAGCAGGATGGATCTTTAGCAGGATTCTTGACTGAATTCAGACTAATTTGGTGAAACTCACTGTTAAAGGTCATCAGCACAGATGCCCATGATGTCCTAACTCCTACTTTCTGTGGCTCTGCTAAGCCTAGTGCTTTTAAGAAATCAAAAAATACCAATGAAACTGCCAAATATTCGGTAACATAAAATATTATTTGTCAACTCTGTTAGATTTAGTAACATAGACCTAATGCTACTTTGGAATAGCTTGGCATTCTTACACATGTAAAGAGACACAGAAACTTTCTGACAAAACATATTTATATAAAAAAGTAGTTAAAGAACAAATGCATCATAATCTGTGTAACTAATTCTTTTTTCTCCTTAATATATGGTCATATGCATAAATATGTAGTACTTATCCGTATGTGTATATTCATCTGTGTATCTTTGTTGCATAAAAATTAAAGAAGGCAGTATTTGAGGCCACAAGATAGTTTTCATCTCTTAGTATAACATATATGTTGAGAGAAGGCTCAGACCCTGGCTATAGCCCTAGCCATGCACAACCCACTTAGCCCCATGCTGACAGGCAAGCCAAGGATGCAGTAACCTTGAGAGAGCTGGCAGTGGGTAAACAACCCCAAGTCAAAGCTGACTGGCTCTCACTGGCTGCAGCTCCTCGTGGCTGTTCATGTGGGTGTCCCTCTCTACCCAATCAGCATAGCCACACAGGCACGTGGACAAGTTATAGCTGGCCAATAGCCAGTTGTTTTTGCGTGGATGATCAGTTCGAGAAGTTATATAAACCCTGTTCATTTCTTAATAAAGTTTGAAGCATTGACCATATCTCTGTGAGAAGTCATCAGTGTCTTCCATGCCGAAACCCGGGGTCCGTGCGCTGGGGGAAACCCGCGAAAGGTGAGGGGCTCTTGCCATTAAAGAGACCCTCGCCAACAAGTGGTGGAGGAACGCGGGCACAAAATAGACCTTTGCTGTCGCCCTGTACAGCGGAGATGGGCAGAGCCGGGTAGCCCTGGTTGGCACCTCGCGCTTCTACGACGAAGGAGAGCATGAGGGACAAGAGACGACTAGCTGATGTGAGGCTGGAGAGGCGGAGATAGAGACGACCAGGACAAAAAAGGAGACTCTGAGTCAGGTAGGAAGGAGTTGCAACCTTCCACTCTATCACTAGCGTTATCGAAAAGATGGAAGCCGATTTTAGGGCCGCAAAAAGACTTTTAATTAATATCCTTGCCAACACATATACATTGAAAACAAAAGTGAAGCCTGTAATTAGTGATTTTGAAGTGGTAACAAGAGTCTAAGTAAAGTAAAGTCTTCTTGATTGCCATTATAAGAAATAGGTAAAGAAAAATCAATAACAGTGAAATAACGTGTAGGTTAAACCTCTAGGAAAGAAAAATGTTTTGAGTTTTTGAGGGAGTATACTGTAGTAGCCATGAACAACAAAATTTGAAGGTGTTAAGCAGTAGCTGAATTTTCCACTAGCACTTTGTTCCCCAGTTATTTTGAGATATATTATACCTTATGATAACACTGTTTCTCAGAGACTGGGTAACAACAGAATAAAGTAAGAACGATCCATGTTCTAAAGGTTAGAGTTCAGCTTTCCACAGAATAGGAGTCATCCCTTCAGCTTTTTCTGAATTGTTTTCCTCTTCCAGCATAACATTTCTTCTTCTCTGGATATCAGATTCTAGCTGTTCTCTGAGATGAGATAACAGAAAAGAAAGAAAAAAGCACGAGAAGGGCAGGAGGAAGACCTACAGGAGGAAAGTGTGCTGCTGTTGTAAGGACTGTCTAGTGCTATAATGAAGGATAGAAGGAGAGGGTGCCAAACTGTCTTTTGATACTTTTAGACTTGGCAGAGAAGTCAAGATGACAGAGCTCTTCCATCCTATAAAAAAGTTCTCTTTTTCTCATGTCAAGGCTCTAGAGGAAAGAAGTTCATAACAGATTAATTAAGAATCATCAAAAAATAAAATTATATAGAAAATTTTGTGATAGGCAAGGATCTTAGTGTTTGGGGAACCACTGTTTGGTTTGTAATTATTAATGAATATGGACACTTGTATAGCTCAGTTGTAGTTATATCACTTCTCCTGTGTTTGAAGACTAATAGAATTACCACAGTAAGAGATACAAGTTTTGTTCCAAATCTTGTGTAATTGGCTAAAGGGAGCTACTGTGATCTCTAACGTCCTTTAAAAAAATCTGTAGCTGAGCTACCTCTACCAGAGGAAATAATGTAGGCATTTTTAGTCAAGAGGGTTGTGTAGTCCTACTGATTGGCAGTTTTTCTGCTCTGGTGTCTTCTTAACTGACATGACCAAGATGAGATAGGCTGTAAGTCACTTTGAAAAATGAATCAGAATTCAGATTCAAAATACCTGGAGTCAGTTGCAGGATTGAGTAAGAAATCTATGTCTGAATATTCACAATAAGGCCTTTATGGCACTTAGGTAGGACAACTCTGACCTTTCTCAGAAGCTGGAGATTAGATGCATCTAATTATACTTGAGGAGTAATAAATTGTCATAAGAATGGTGAGGAAGGAAAGTACTGAGTCCCTATTAAAATACCTCATTCTTTCATAATTTAATAGCTTGAAATAACTAAGATTTGCCAGTTTTAGTTCACTGACATAAGTGTGAGAAAAAACTTTCTTACTCCTGGCTAATAATCTCTGATAGCTCTTTACTCTTTTTAGTAAAACTTGGTTGAGCCACCCCGCAAAAATAATTAAATGAATAAAAGTCCATGAATACACTTCTTGTTTTGTTTTTTGAGCAGTTGCAGATGACACTGGAAATAAGGCTTCTTTCTGTCATAGGAAATTGTTTGGTCTTTACAATTACTAGTGTGACCTATATGAAAAAAAATATTGTGTGATAGTTCCCTCAGTTCAGGAAAGATATTGAGGTGCTGGAGTGGGTCCAGAGAAGAGTAACAAGGCTGGTGAAGGGGCTGGAGCACAAGTCCTATGGGGAGAGGCTGAGGGAGCTGGGGTTGTTTAGCCTGGAGAAGAGGAGGCTCAGAGGTGACCTCATCACTGTCTATAACTACCTGAAGGGAAGTTCTAGCCAGGTGGGGGTTGGTCTCTTCTCCCAGCACTCAGCAATAGGACAAGGGGGCACGGGCTTAAGCTCTGCCAGGGAAAATTTTAGTGGGATATCAGAAAAAAATTCTTTCCAGAGAGAGTAATCAGGCATTGGAATGGCCTGTCCAGAGAGGTGGTGGATTCCCCATGCCTGAAGGTTTTTAAACTGAGCCTGGACGTGGCACTGAGTGCCATGATCTAGTAAATGGACTGGAGTTGGACCAAGGATTGGACTTGATGATCTTGGAGGTCTTTTGCAACCCAATCAATTCTATGATTCCATGATCCTATATGTAGTGACAGAAGCCATGGTTTTGAAATGAGTCAGCCATTTAATAATGGTATTTCTGTGTGGATTAAGTGTTTTGATGTTATGAGAAAATTATGCTAATGCAAGCAAACACATCAGTTTCCTTCCTGGGTCATAATCAAAGGAATTATAAATAAGAGGAACACCTAATACAACTTAAAGCTGAGCACAGATTTGTCATCTGAGTTCCTTCCTACTTAAATGTAACTTATAAAAAGGCAGTCATAGCAAAAATTATGAGCTTGATCAATTTTCTCTTTGATCATCATATGCAGCTGGTCAGCTGTACTTGTGAAAACAAGCTATCCCGTTAAAATTATATTATAGCAAACAGGGTGCTACCTTTACATGAAATACCTCATTTGAGGATTCTGTTGCTTGGCACTTCATTCTGTAGAAAACTTTTCCCTAGGATGTTGTAGAGTGCTTTAATGTCACAGTTTGGGCTTTCATTCAAAATATTCACCTTTAAGTTTGTGGTCTAACTCTTTCAAAAGGTTGAATGGCCATGTTGATATTTTCCTCAATACTCAGTTGGATATACTGAATGTTAGAGAGAATATTAGGTGGTGTATCCTGTATCCGAAATTGTTCTGAAACTGAAAATGAAGCCCTGTAATGGAAAGCAAACTTATACAAATGCAAGGTGGTTGGGGAGGTTTTTTGTGGTTGTGTGTTTTTTTTTTTTTTTGTGGGTTTGGGTTTTTTGTTTGTTTGTTTATTTTCTTGTTTTCTTTTTGTTTGGTTTTGGCTTTGGTTTTTCTTTTGGAACTGAATACATAGAGCACAGCTACTCTGAATGTTGAGTTGTACAGATCTCTTTCAGGTCAAGTACCAAAAAACGTATTAAATTATTCATGTCTTCCTGTACTGGATTGACTTGTGGATGTAGAACAAGAAGGAACCTTTAAGGTCATATATTCTAACATATGAAGAGAATCAAGCCTGGGTTTCTGGTTTTAATTATGGATACTTTAACTCATGTAAATATTTATCAGGAAGGATAATGTCCAGAATACCCATGTGATGTTTGACTCAGAAGTAGTCTAAAACAGTCTCAGAATATAATTGTTTTACCCTGTGTGCTGGTTTAAAGGTAAACTGGCAGGAGAAATGAACCCAACACAAAAGAGATTAGAAATCAGAGTTACAATTTAATAACAATATTACAATAAATGCAATGATACAAAGAGAAATTGGTTTTAACCCACAAAACTCAGAAGTGTAACCCAGCACCCTGTGGCACAAACACAAAGGGGTTTGTAGCCCCTGTGCTGAACACCCATGTGGTTACCCAAAGTCCAAAGTAAAAGGAAGTGAGAAACTTGTTGGTGTAGATGACAGTTGCAGTGTGGTCGAGAGTAGTGCTCTCTTCCTGTCAAGTTTCTGGTCATCCTCTGGATCCAATGAGTGGTTCCTCAAGTCCCCAAACCCCCAACATTATATCCCCTCAAGTCCAGGTGGGACCGCCCAGTACCTCCCTCAGGGCGGGGAATTACAAAATGGGTGATCGCACTCTGTGATTCATGGGGTGTTTTGGAATCATTGATGACCCATTAGCAGATATGACACCTCAGGCTGGTTATAGAGGTGCTTATGACTTCCTGGAAGGGAGTTATCATACCTCTTATCTCACAAGTGTGTTTCACACCCAGATCAAATCCTGAGGGGTTAGGTGTGTCCTAGGCAGCTACTGCAAATGGTCCTTTGTTAATAGTTCTTGGGAAATGGCATAGAGGGTTTAGAATACACAGCCTTTGGTCACACCCACACAGTAATAAACTGGTTCCAGCTTGCTGAACTTGGACACCCTGTTACTAAAATTTAAATAGTATCTATGCAAACAAGTTAATGGCCATCACAAGAGTAAAAGTATTTTTAGGAAAAGTAAAGAAATTATGTAATCTTTTGACAACATATTAAAAGGTACAAGCTATGTGGCTTAATAAACAATGATATTTTGGTGAGTAAATTAGGTATGTCTTTGAAACATCCTATTAGAGTGTAGACTTTTGTAAAACCGAAACATCCTGGAATCTTTCACACCTATGGTATTCAAACACTGATTAGAGAGATTGTTTTATTCTGTACTGGATGACTTCAGAAACTGCATTAACTTGTTAGTTTTGGGGAACTATTGGATTCCTTATTTCAGGTAATGGATGAGACAATATAATCTGTCAACTTGCCTCTGAAGAAAATCAAAGTCAAGTAATGAAAATCAGGTTTTCTTGTAAACCATCTTGGAATTACAGTGCACATTCTTATGCCAGTCAAAGCTATGTATATTTGATGGTTAAAAAATAGAATTAATCATGTCTATTGTACTCTATAATTTTCCCTGTGTTTCACAAACAAAAGCTAAAGTCATAGCATACCTTTCTGTGGCTTCTACATTTATTCCTGGGATAAAAAATTTTCCCCGCATGGTCTAACGTGAACTGTATATATGTCCAACAGCCACCATTACTAGCTTTTTCACTGAATTTTCTACATAATTTCTGCCTGTCACCTTAATGTTGTATATACAGGTTCACCTATTCAGGCATATATATAATAATTGTCTTTATGCCTTGTAAAACTTGGAAATAACAAAAGGAGAACTTTTTGAAACTGTGGTCTATTAGTCACTGTTAACTAGCCTATCTTTTCTGATTTCACTCATATACTGCCTGTGGTTTGAGTTCTGTGTCCATATAACATTTCTTGGAAAAAAATAAAGGAATGTATATTATGCTAAAGTTATGAGAAATACAGGTGTAAGCAGCATGCTTAGTAAAGGTTTGTTTATTTTTTTCCTTTTTTTTTTCTATTTTAAAAAAGCTGTATGAAGATCATTAGAAAATTTGGAGGAG
>VWZD01005133.1:176869-188386 GCA_013396695.1 Sakesphorus luctuosus | reverse complement strand
CACTAATGTAAGGCTAATCCTCAAAAGAATCTCAATACAGCAAGGGCAAATACAGCAAAGGCAACATCATGTTTATTGTTTCAGACTCCCATCTCAAATTTTCCTAAATCACTTCTGTCCTTGGATAATGGAGTGGCATACTGGTTGCTGGTAAAAGCCTGCTTGGTGTAGACAGAGAAAGATGACTTGTATGAAGTTTTTCAGTACCTTTTCTAAATGGCATAATCCCATTAAAAAGTGATTTTACACTATTGAGAAAAGTCAGCAAAAGAAACTGAATTACAGGAAGAACTTCAGCCTTTAGTGAGAGAACTCTCTTCCGCTTTCTCAGATGCAGTACCTGGAACAGATAAGAATTTAATTCTACTGCTAAGGTTGCAGTTAATAATACAGGTAATAATTACAGCAGTGAAGTTAATGACCTCATTTTGTACAGGCCTAGATACTGTAAAATGCTGCTGACTATTACCTAGATACATCAGATACTTGGTAATAGAATTTCCTTAAGCTTGTCTCTGGTAGAGAGAAAGAGAAACACTGAAAATAAACTTAGATTTTTAGTTCAAGAATTATATTTAGACTATAAAAGCAAAGTCCCATGGAAAATCATGGGTTTTACCTGTAATTTCAGGCCAAGTATCTTCACAAGTATGTGTCTCAGTCGTATTTTGGGGGAAAAAAACCCAACAGAATTGAGTCATTACAGTTTTTTTAAAAAACAGTGTCTTAATTTGTCTTCATTTTAGAGCTTGCCATCTCCTAAAAAAGCTGTGTTTTATCCAAGAGGGTAATTTTTGGCAATATTCATACCTCTGTATTTTTTAAAGTTTTTATTGTTTAATCTGATTCTTATAATCAGGAAGTCCCAGAGGTTCCTTAGCAATGTTCAAGGATCAATACTGATTAGTGTAAACATATATAATACTACATTACTTAGTTGTTTTATTATTAAAAAAAATCCAAAAAGTTGTTGAGTTCATGAGGAATATCTGTCCTAAAACACACCAAAACTTTTAGGTGTGACTCTTTGAGAAAAAAAAAATAGTCTTTTAGAATACTGCAATCTCCATATAGATAAAGACCAGAATCCTACCTATCTCAATATGCTACTGCCAAAGTCAAACTCTCAGAACTGTGAATCTGGCTTAGAAAAACATGAGATAAATTAAAAGTCAGAAAGGAGAAAGTAGAATAATTAAGTAGACATTGTACATGCATATATGTATATATATTATAGGTATACATTATTAAACATTACACATTCTCTAAAGTACATTTTAGAGTTTATTACAATTTGTCGTTAGTTTTGGAAATTAAATGTAAACTTCTAAACAATTTTTTTCCAATTGATTCTACAGGAACTGTTCAAGAAAAGGTAACAAAATTTTGTTGACATAAGAAATCAGACGTCTTAATATTCTTTCTCAAGCAATATTCTTATGCACTGTAGAAAGTAGGGAAATATATTCTGCATTTCATGAGAAAAAAAATAAAAATAAAGAATTGTCACTTTTACCTCACACATTTATGTTATGTATGGTGAAAAATTTTGTTTCCAAATGAGTTTATGCTGTACGCTCTCAGTTGAGTAAAGCAATTTTTTACAGATAAAATATCACCCTTATTTAAGTCCTACTAAAATAAATACATATTCTGTCTGTTAGACTGTTCCTTCTGATGCCTGAATAAAGGCACTAGGCATGAGGAGAAGCAGCAGAAGCAGCAGAAGGTTGAAGTGAATTGGTCAAGGGTAAACAGCTGGGCAGAAGTGAAAAAAAATTCCCTATAATCTTAAAATTTTATTCTGTATTGTGATTTGAACTGTGTGCCTATTCTCTCTAAAGTGAAAGGTCAAGGAGTAGATCAGTGCCTTCACCTGCAAATAGCAAGATGAAAAAAATAAAATAAAATAAAAAAAGAAGACAATCTTAAAAAACTGAAGAAGTGGAAAAAAATATTTTTAGTAGCCAGGCCTAGATTTCTATTGCAAATTCTTTTTTATTTTTTTCTTTAAATATTTTAAATTATATTCTCCATTGTAGTAAGACAAGCATTAACACAATAACTGTAAATGCCAGACATAAACATTCTATTTGGTCACAGTCGAAAGAGTAACGCTTTTGTTTCTTATGGTGATTATGTGAGACAATTGAGGCAATATGGGTAAATCTGAGCTTAATTGGGTGTATGGGGCTCAAGGGAATTTTTCACTTTCTCTAAAAAATTCTAAAGATGATAATTTTTGGTGCCAGATATTAGTTTAATTTTTTGAAGGATTATTATGGCATAGACATATTAATTTCAGAACATTTGCTTATTAGAAATATCTTTCAGAGACAAAGGAGAAAGCATTTTTTGACAAAGATTTGATAAACCATTTTACATACTTGCATATATTTTCATTAGCTATACATAAGTGTATATATATAGGAGAGATATGGGCTATGAATATATATATATATATAGGTTATAATATTCCTGTTGTGCCAGGTGCAGGTCCCAGGTGCTGCAAATAGAAGAAGCAGAGAAGCACATGAGGAGGAAGGAGCAACAGAGAGGAATTGTTATGGACTGACAGCAGCCACTAATTCCTCGTGCTTCTGAGACACTTGGGGAGGAGGTAGAGGAGTTGGGAGTGAAGTGATGGGATGAAAATGAGTCTGTGGAGAATCTGGAGAAGAGGAAGATAGTTTAGGTTTTNACAGCCATCACCTGCACCAACAGGTTTTTCACTTCAGTTTGCTTTGGACTTGGGGGAGCCACACGGGTCTCAGCACAAGGGCTAACAAACCCCTTTGGGTTTGTACCCCAGGGCACTGGGTTATACAGCTGGGTTTTGGGAGTTGGAAGCAATTTCCCTTTTGTGTCAGTGTATTTACCGTAGTATTATTATTAAATTGTAGCTCTGACTTACAATCTCTCTTGTGTTGAGCTCATTTCTCCTGCTGGTTTACCTCTAAACCAGCACAGTTTTTCACCATTCAGCGGTGTAATATGGACAATAAAATAAATTAATTTTCCCCACATCAGGACTGTTTTGCATATGGTAGTAATTGATTGGTGATCTCCACATCTTTATCTCAACCTATAAGCTCTTCCAGTTTATTTTCTTCCACTGTCCTGTTGAAGGGAGAGAGAGATTGGCTGGATGGGCACTTAGCAGCACAATAGGATGAAACTGTAAAATATCATAATTTTCACTTACAACATATTCCAATCTTCTGGTTGTTTCTGTGTGCAAGGAGCTACAACAGAACTTGCCATTTTGTGGAAACCAGAAGTGTTGCAGCAGAATGAGGATCCATCTGGAAGGATTGTATTATAGCAACCTGCGTCTTTGCATAGTGCTTTTCATGGTGATATCGGAGTTATTTGAGTTGAAGGCAGTCTCTTTCAGAAAGGCTGTGTTGTTGTTGAGGCACCTTCAAATTAAATACTCATTTTGTCTTCCATTAGCCTGGTTGTTGAATACATTGTTGAATAAGTAATAAGCTGCATATACTGTTTCAGCAAGGCTATAGGTTTTGGGGGAATAGAAACCACAAAATTATGGAAAGAACAGAGAAATTATAAAAGCACTTGTTCATACTGGGTAATTTATACATTTATCCTGTTTCTTAGAGTGTTTAACCAAAAACACTGCAAAAAGTCTTCCAAATTGTTACTGATGAGCTCTTAAATATTTAAATACTGTGCATCTAGTAAAGTCTTTAACTGTTTTTTTTCCTGAATAAATATACCAGTTAAGTTATTCAATAAAATATCCCATGTTTTTAATAATTATTAAAAATATAATGCATCAATTAGTTATATGACATTTTAACCAAAAATTAATGCTATATCAAGTGACAGCTAAATGAATATACATTTTAACAAAAAAAAAAAAGTATGAAGCAGTAAAGTCAGAGTTACACTAAGAAATTAATACAGTCCTTTTGACCTGCTGATCTCTTGAAAATTATTGTTTTCTTTTGTACAAATTGAGAGACTAATCTATAAACCTGCACATTACAGATATGACAAATGTTTCCTTTTGTGTTTTTCCTTCATGAGTACGCTTGGCTGCAGACACCTAAGGCCCATTCCTACCCACTGTTGATTGGATAAATTCTCACAGCTAGAAATAGTTACACTAATGCCATGTTTTAGGAAATGTGCTCCCTGATTAAGTTCTACCACTGAGACTCTCCAAACCATGCTGCTGGTCACTTGCTCCCCTTGCTCCTCTCCCTGCAGTTGGCTGTAGAGGAGAGTTGGAGGCACAAAACGTAAACATTATGTATTGAGATAATAACAATTTACTAGTGGCAGCAATGAGATAGAAAACAAACAGTAACAATAATGTTAATAAAAAAATTGTACAAAAGAAAGAGAGAGTGATGCATATGCAAAATGCTCACCAAACCCAGCCTGACCTGACTACCCCCATGCCACCCTGACCACTCCCTCCAGCTTGGAACTAGTCACACCCAAATTCTCTCTGGCTCAGGACCAGCACCACCCAGCTGGTCCCTCTACTGTACTTACTTGACTGGCAGGAACTCTTTCTCCCTGGAAGAGGGTCCCTTTCCCCTTGCTCTCACAATGACATGAAGGGGTATAGAATAACCTCCATGTCCTAGCCATGCATTCTCCTGGCTAATTCAAAAATTAACCCTGTACTGGGTAGAAACGGGATAACTGAAAATAAGGAACAAGTCATAACAGCCTTGCCTGCAGTGACTTGCAACCAGAACAAAGATCACATTCAATTATTTAGAAGGAGAGCATGTTAAAAGATGTTATAACAGTTTCCTGTGTTTGTTCAACATCTAAATGTCACCTGATATGGAGACAGCTGAAGTATTCAATGTCTACTTTGCCTCAGTCATCACTGGTAGTCAGGCTATCCACTTCTTTCAAGTCCCAGAACCTCCAGCTGGGGGTTAGGGGGAGTGAATTCACTCTCACTGTGAGCAAAGAGCAGATTTAGGACCACTTGATGAAGCTGGATATCAGGTCTATGGGACCTGATGACTTGCATCCCATGGTCTTGAGGGAGCTGGCTGATCCTGTTGCCAAGCCACATTCCATTATATTTGAAAAGTCATGGTGGCCATGCAAAGTCCTCAGTGACTACAAGAAGAGAAACATTGCTCCCATTTTTAAAAAGGGGAGAAAGGAAAATCTAGTGACCTATAGGCTGAAAAGCCTCATGTCTGTGTCTGGGAAGATCATGGAACAGATCCACCTAGAAGCTATGATAAGACACACTAAAGACAAGGAGATGACCTGAGACAGTCAGCATAACTTCACCATGGGCAAATCAGAACTGACCAGTCAAGTGTCTTTCAATGTTGGAATGATAGCAATGCTCAACAAGGGAAGACCAACTAATGTCACCTATCTAGACATCTGTAAGGCCTTTGATGTGGTCTCACATGACATCATTATCTCCAAATTGGAGAGACATGGATTGGAAGGACAGACTATTTGGTGGATAAGGAATTGGCTGGATAGACACAGCCAGCCAGTTGTAAATTGTTCTGTGTCCAGTTGAAGGCCAGTGACGTGTGGTGTCCCTCAGGGCTCTCTTGGGACCAGTGCTCTTTAATATCTTAATCCATGACATAGACAGTGAGACTGAGTTCATCCAGAAAGTTTGCAATTGACCCCAAGCTGAGTGGTGCAGTTGACATAGCTGAAGGATGTGGTGCAATCCAGAGGGGTCTGGACAAACTTGGGAAGCGGGCCCACAAGAACCTCATGAAATTCAACAAGGTCAAGTATAAGGCACTGCACCTGGTTCAGGGCAATCACAAACATGAGAACAATCATTAAGAGCAGCCCTGTGGACAAGGATTTGAGGATGGTGGTGAATGAGAGTCTGGACATGTGCAATCAGTGTGCGCTCTTAGCCCAGAAAGCCAACTGTATCCTGGGCTGCTTAAAAAGGAGCATGGCCAGCAGGTTGAGAGAGGTGATTCTCCCCCTCCACTCTTCTGTGCTGAGACCCCGCCAGGAGTGCTGCATCCAGCTGTGGCGTCCTCAATACAAGAAGTACATGGACCTGTTGGAGCAGGACAAGAGAAGGTCTGTGAAAATTGTTACAGTGTTGGAACCCTTCTCCTAGGAAGACAGCCTCTGAGACTGGCCAGTTGTTCAACATGGAGAAGGGTTAGGGAAGACATTATGACAGTCTTTCCAAACCTTAGGAAGCTTATAAAGAGGAGGAAGAGGGAGATTTTATACAGGTAGATAGTGACAGGACAAGGCACAATGGTTTTAAAATGAAAGACAACAGATTTATATAAGAAGTTAGAAAGACATTCTTTGCTCAGAGGGTGGTGAAGCACTGGAATGGGTTGCTCAGAGGAGTTGTGGCAGCCCCATCCCTGGAAGTGTTGAAGATCAGGTTGGATGGGGCCCTGAGCAAACTAATCGAGTGAAAGACATCTGTACCCATGGCAGGATCTGGAACTAGATGATCTTTAAAGTCGCTTTCAACACAAACCATTCTATGATTCTATGATAAACAAAATGGTGTTGATTTTTAATTATAGGACACTTAAGAAATACAGTAATAATAATAGTGATGATGATGGCCAGAACAGAATATGTAAGAACCTCAGAAACGGTAAATTAATGAGTGCAAAACTTAGTAGAAAAATTGTCTGTAGGGAACAGTAATTCAACATTTTCATTAAAAAATCCCACCAGGAACCTTATATATATATCTATAGATGTATGCATGTATGTGTGTATGTATGAATATATGTAGGCTTGCTGGATTTAATTATTTTTTTTTTTAGCCTCCCAGTTACTGTTTCATTAATCTTTTGACTCTGAAACTTCTTGCTGTTTATGGAAGTATATCAGAAAATATGTTATCACAGAAAAAAAAAAGAAAAAATAAACTAGGAATTGTTTTATTTCATTTTAATGGAAATCAAATAATATCTCACAAACACTAATATTTAAATACCTGTGGAGGAAAAAAAATCTAAAAATTATTTATCAGAAACTGTCACCATTGTTAGATACAAGTTAGTTATTTTGCAAGGTTGATAAATCAAAGTGAATTGTGCAAAGCAACTTAATATCTTATTATTATGTAGTTTTAATGTTTAACATTTATGATTAAACAATATATTAAGGTAAAATATTGTTGTTGGTTTTTTCAAAGAATTGCCATAATTTTGGTAGGAATTCTCTGAGTCTAATTTTATACCAAGTGGTACCGTTAAAGAATTTGTAATACAGCAACACAAAGATATTTTTGCTTTGAAACATAGTTTGTAACCAAGCTTGAAAGTATAATCAATAAAATACAAGACACAGAGAGAAAAGGTGATTATTCATAATTAATTTTACTTAATCTATAATAATGCTATATATATGCTTAGTGTTGTGGGGGTTTTCTTTCTTTACATTGCTAAAAATCCCAAGCACTAATTAACACCAGTGCAACAAAAGTCAAGTTTATGCTTTCTTTTGTTTGAGGAGCCCTGATATTAGAATAAAGATGCCAGATAGGATAAGTTATGATCTCTGCATTGTGTTCAAGCTTATGCACCACCTGGTGGTTTTGAGAGGTGGTTCTGTGCCACACGAGTTACATCTGAACAGCTGGTTTCTCAGTCAGAGATAGTCCAGCTCCAAACAGCTACAATAGTACTGTATAATGTGTCTATGTGTCTGGAATTGCTTGATGGAGAGGAAAGAGGATAAGATGAGCTCTGAATTCACACAGAGGTCTTACGTTTACTGTTTTTCAAATAGCTTGATTTTTTTTTTCTGGAGTTGCTGTTATTTACAGAGTACATAATCATTCACTGACCTTTCCTCCTCCTTCTTCGTCTCCTCTCTACAATTGCATATGTTCAAGATAGATTAGATTAATAATTTCAACCAGACTTATTCCACTAGTTTCTTATCTGTGAACCATTGTGTGGAATTATATTTTTTTACCCCAAAGGCTACTATTTATTCTCATTAATTATTCTCTTTGCTTTTCAATTCAGTATCTGGTTATATATATTTCTAAGGTATGCCCTCTCTCCTTTATTAATTATCTGTTAAATGAATAAGAGGGCATGGATAACAGTCTTACCATGTAACATAGTCACCTAGAGCCAGCACCTTATATGTGCTGAGCAATCAGCAAAAGCAACATGCAATATCATCCTCAGTCAAATATGTACAGTTGTTTTCCATTCTCTACAACTACATTGGAAATGTCTTATTGCACTGGCAACATCGTGTTATTTATTACTCACAGTAAAGCTAATTTTTCTTCCTCTTGTTAATCTCCAGCCCCACTTTCAGTATTCCTTGACAGAGTCCTCTTACCCAATTTTCCTTTCACAACTCCAGACATTGGAAATTTTCCAAAGCCTATTTTTTTTGTTTTTTTTGTTTTTTTAACTGGAGCAAAGAATTTTTAAAAATCATTTCACACAAATAACTATTTTTTTCTTCCCTACACATACATATATTCTAAAAAAAAAAAAAATGGAAAAAATATAGGATGAAATCTTTAAAAATATTTCTCCATCTCTAGACTGTGTGAAGATACTGAATTAGAAGCAAAAAGGTAAAGAGATATAAAATATGTTTGAAATCAGCCTGTATGAAATTCAGAAGTTACCAGAATATATTTGCATACTAGCTATATGGTAGATGCTAAAGCAAGAAACAAACTCAAAATATCCTGCACATATTTCTCAGGAAAATTCATTGAAAATTAATTCAGAGAAGTGTAGAACAGAATCAGTAATGACTCAATAATTTCAAAGCCTTGATTTGACTTTTTTTTTTTTTTAATTCTCTTGTTCTGGATTCTAATGTTTTTTAAGTGCTCTTCACTGAGAGACTTGTATTTCAGCTTACTTGTGCTTTACATGAAGAATTGAAACAGTATTTCTTTTGCTTTCAGGAACAATTTTTTTTTCTGGAATGGAAAAAGTAAACTCAGAACTAGTTTCACTGCAAAGCATTCAGTTATTTCCTTCGTACATTTTATGCATAGTTTGCTGACTATTAAAATCTCAAGAAACATAGAAATGTATGAAAGATAATCTTCTAAGCCAAATCATAAGGCCATATATTATTCTAACAGTTTCTTTTTAGTGCCACAAACCATTTCAAAATAAGGCTATTAAATTGTTTTATAACTTCCTTGCAATTTATTTCAAGATTGAAAGAAGATATATGATAATTTGTCATGCTGGTTTTATATATTCCATACTTCAGTAAAAAAAAGATAATTTCCGTAATGTGGGCAGGTATACACCAAATCTACTGTGCTACAGTTTTTGTTTTAGTTGTTATTTCTTTGTTTGTTTTACATTACAAATCAAATCTATGCTAGTGAAAAAGAACTTCTCTTTCCTCTCAACATTTTCCTTGTTTGTGTGATTTTTACTTTCCTGTATGATGTCCTGGATGCCACAAGTCTCCAAACATGGGAAAATGGCAGAGGGTAAATATAGAAGCAATGCTCAGATCATGTAATTTACATGAGCTGCAGAGCCTCAGTTAAGGGTCTAACTATACTATGTCTTTAAGAGTGGATCTAAGCAGATAGAAAGTTTCAGGGAGAAGAAGAAAAGTGGATACTTTTCCATTCCCCGCATTTTTTTGGACATCAGGAGATGTTGATAAGTGATTTGCCCTCCTAGTAACCTTTGAATATGTATATTATATACTATTGTACATTCACAGTTGTCATTAGCAAGCTACCTTTACTGAGGGTAAAAAATAGGCTCTTTTTTTTTTTTCTTCATATTTTGCCCTCTATTTTTTTTTGCTCTGCATTCCTATCAGTGATATACTTTTTTGTTACCAAATGCCTACATGTCTTCTGATGGAACACTCCTAACACCAACCTGATCCTCTTGGTGGTAAACTTGAGTTCATTGTTTTATTTTTGGAAGTAGACTTATTTTTCCCCATGTGCACCTTTACATTAATCAATAATGTTTTTCACAGCTCATTTTTTTCATTTCATTGTTTGGGCCCCCAAGAGCCCTCAACAATTTGTTGCAGTTGTCCTTACTCTTAAATAGCTTCATCGCACATCAGCTTGCCTCACTGCTTGCCTCTTAGCCATGTTATTGATGAGTATTTCAGAAAACACAGGGGCTAGAACAAGTTTGAGCACAGACTCTGGAGGAATTCTGTTGGTGACACCCCTCCCACACCCCTATAGCTTTATGCAAAAGAGCTTTTTACTCCAAAAGTCTGAATGAATACCTTTAAATGCAGTGGCTGCTTAATTTTGTTAAAAGCCTGAGGTAAGGAACTTTATCAAAAGCTTTACGGAAATCTAAGGCAGCCACAAGAACATGGTCACTGTTATCCAAATGCAATGAAAAGTCAGGTGACTCTAAAAGTTCTGCAACATCAGCGTCTACAAAAGAAAGGACTGTTGCCCCTTCCCAAGTGCAGCATTCACCCAGGTGTCCACAATTCTTTTTTTTAGATTCTTTTTTTTTTAATTTATCCATTTTAATCTCTATTAACAAGTCAGAAGCTCTTTAAATCCTTTTGAAATCCTTTTGTAGAACTAATACATTTGCCTCTCTTAAGTCAACAGGTATAAAGCAATTTTCATTGAAAGATTATACGTTGTCATTAGGATTCATTTTTTGATTTCCCTGAGTTCTTGTTAAAACCTTACTTGAATAACATCTGATTCCAATCATGGCTATTGTGTGAGTAGTGTATGTTATTAAAAGTTAGTATTACATTCCCTTAAAAGGCCAGCATATATATGTTGCATCCATTTATCTGATGCCTTATCTCACATACCCCTGTGAACAGAGACACACTGAAGACAAGTTAATGGAGAAAGATATAGGGTTTTATTAGGTAGAAGCTTCCACAATCAAACCCAGAGGGGTTTGACCCCTAGGTGAGGAAGTTTCAGGGTTTTATACCCCTCATTAACATCCAATCAGAACTCTCATTTTCTCTTTAATGCCCACCCAAAAGTTCTGTCAAGAACACAAATACTTTCTAGCTTATACAGCCTTGCATATTACTTCATTCAGTAAAAGCAGAGAACGGCATTTCGAAGTAGACTCCCCCTTATGCACACAGACATCCAACACTAGACAGAAAAAAAAAAGTGATGCAAAGCTCTGGTCACTCATGTTATTGCTGTAGGTCTTTAATATTTGCACTAGATAATGTCAATTATTTTTAATTACATAAAATTGACACAATAGAAAACCAATTTGAGGGTCTAGCTATAGCTAAGAGAACCTATGTTGATGCGTGGGGATAAGCTCACTTTCTATGTGCTATACCATTCTTTGATGGAATTATTTATTGTACTCTGCTGTAATTTTCTGCCTTCAGGTACAATTGAAGCAGTAAACATGTTTCTTTATACACACACCCACACAGAAAGAAATATATAGATTTTTTTTTGTAGTTAACAAAATAAGAAGTAGAGAATTAATGGTAGTATTGGATCTAACACATTCTACATTTGAACGTAAAAGAGAAATGAAATTGCTCTATCTTACT
>VWZD01005133.1:155515-166286 GCA_013396695.1 Sakesphorus luctuosus | reverse complement strand
TTGAATGGAAAATATAGCAGTCATTTCCTAACAAAGTAACTTCAATGTATAGTTTAGCAAATAAAAACTGGGAATACTTATTTAATACTGGTCATCCAATCCTTTCAGACTGCAGGCTTGTTATTTGGACCAGACTAACCATGTTGCTCCACTTCTTTACATAAAGAATACACTTTTAATGTAATTATGCAAATAAGACTTTCATTTTATTAGATGTTAGGCAGATATAAAGAACTTCTGGTAAGTAAGATACATATCAATAAATACACTGAAACATTACTTCTACAAAGACAGCTAACATCAATATCCAATTCTGATATATGTAAAGAGGTAGGGATAGACATAATTTTTTTCACATTTCCATATTGAATACTGCTGCAAAGTCCAATCTTCATATTTCCTTATTCATTGTGGTAAAATACAGAACTTATTTGTTGCCAATGTGCCATTTTTCCCCTCTCTCCTGTTCTGAACTTTGTCATACTCCTTATATGAATTGTTGCTCACCTTTGATTCTGCTCCAGTTCACTTCTTTCCTTTGACTCTCTTCCACTTAGCATAATGCATGACAAAGATAATGAGAAATTAAACCATTCAAATGGTCATATAAACCACCTACTAGTGCTTGCTAAGGCTGCCATGATTTCATCAATTGGAGCTGTGTCTGTGATATTAAAAAAAAAAGATGAAAAAAACCCAAGCCTAGTTATTTATAATCTGACAAATAGAAATAAAAAGTAATCACTTTACTACCTTTCTATGAAATTTCAACTGATCTTTAAGCATGTAAAACTCTCTCTGAATCAACTAACATGAAAGAGTGAAAATTTAAGTCATTTGGAGTTAATAATGAGCAAGAATACAAATAATATTCTTAATGAATATTCTGATTTTTAGCTGTAATAACTCAATTGCTTTAAAATCATGAGTAAATATTACCTCCACCACTGGAACATTGAGTGATACATAACAACTGTTACAATAAGCACAGTAATAACTACATGTAAAGGTATTGTCATATCTGAGTCGAAGAGAAGGAAGAAATAGAAACACTTGGTGGGGAATACTTAGGGTGTGAAAGTATATTTTGTCATGAAATTTGAGCCAGATCATTGGTACAGTCATAATCATATTTTCCTTCATGTGAGAATAGCAACATCTGATCTGTTTTCTTTGTGTGGCATCTCTTTAAAAAATCAGATAGATCTGGAATAAAGTCCATTTTCTTAGTCCAAACAAGCTATTTTTAAAAGCTAAGCATAGATTCTGTTTTCTGATACTAAATAAGCCACAGTGAAAAGATGATTTGTATTGCAGGAGTTTCTAAGTGTGATCTGATCTTTATCGACAGTTTTCTGCCCACTTCAGCCTGTTTCCTGAATTTCCTGACAAAAGAATGATGATCATGGTTTCCTGTTTTTGTATAACAGTGTTAAAAATTGAGAGAAGAAATAATTCTTTCTTTTCTCCACCTCCATATTCCCCTTGCAATTTTTTTTTTTTTTTGAAGGGGAGTGGTTGAGTTTTGGGTTTTTTTGTTTGTTTGGGATATTTTGGTTTCTAAGAACAAAGTCAAGATGGAAAAGTTCATGATAAAAAAAAGTCATCCAAACTCCAAATCTGGTCGTTTGTATTTGATGTCCAGTTAGTGGAAAAGTCAGGTTTAATTTTAGTTTGTATTTCTATATTAGAGAAGAAGATATAAACAACTAATTTTACAGTGGATTTCATAAGGCAGTGGTATATGCAAATTGCTCAGGAATAAATCTTGGCACAAGTGATGTCAAAAGCAAATTACTCAATGAAGAGTTTTAATGATTTATGCCATAGATAGCCTGTATGAGTGAACTCAAGCACCGAGTAGAAATCATCCTTGTGTGGCCTGCAAATATGGCCTTGCATGCTCTGTATGCAGTGCAGGCATATTCCCATATTCCCTATCTACAACTGGCCTCTCCATTCTGTTTGTCCTAATGAGTGGAGCACGTGGATCAAGACGCTCTTGCAGGAGTTGGAACCTCTGGTTTTAGTAAGGGAGGAAAGCAAGACTCTTTTTGAAGGCTGGTTCTTGGCTGTGGAACTTATTGTTTTGTTTTGTTTTTTTCTCAGTTCAAGGTTATTTTGGTCTGTTGATTTTCAGAACCAAACCAAACACTTTCTTTTCATCTGTGAGACAGGGCTGGGCTAGAAGGAATAAGGTCAACAACACAAGGACTCATCATCCCATCGGGTCAATTGGTCAATTAAAAATATAGCCACTGATGTCTCAGACAGACAGATAATTAGTACATGAGCCTAAAAATTTTTTTAGACAGTTACGTTTTAGCAAATATTTTCTTTAAAAAAAAAAAGTAGTTTTCAAATGAGTTTAAAAGAGTTTTTCAACTGTTTATCTATCAAAAGAGTTTTTCAAATGATATATCAATGGAAAAATGTTATGGTCTTGTATATATCCTAGTAATATTTTGGTTAGACATAAAAACTGTTTCTAACACTGGTTTGATTTTTGGTTTTGGTTTTGGGATTTAGAGGTTCTTTAGGGGGTTTGGGTTTATTTGGTAATCTGTTTGTCTTGGGTTTGTTTTGTGGGGTTTTTTTGTGGGTTTTTTTTCCTTTTGTTTGTTTTTTTTGGTTTTTTTTCCCCCTAATTATTCAGATAAATGAGATTTTAGAGAAAATGTCAATGAGAACCCAACCCTACAAAGTCTTACTGGGAAGGAGTTCCACTAGTTCCTGTGATTTCTTAAACTGGGCAACATAACTTAATCATACATTATTTATATTATAATGTAATTGAAATGCACCTATAAGTTAATTGTGTTTTCTAAATCTGATGTATATCTAAGATTTATTTGCTATCTATGCCTTTCTACCATATTTCAACAAAAGTGAGCTAAGAAAAAATTCATTTTTCTGCCCAAACTATACCCTTTTATAAATTACCTTCTTCATCTTGACTGAATTAGAAACAGAAGAAAAAATACAGGGGAAAAGGCTTAACATCTGCATTTCTTTTATCCATGTGCTCAGCCCCTGATGCTGCTTCTGGCAACTCAGAGTTCAGAGAATATGTAAGTTCCTTCAAATTACAGCATTATAAACATTTTCTGCCTTACTGATTACTATAAGTATAAAATACCTGTTCATCATGGAGACGATTCTGAACGTAATCAAAATCCTGTCATTGTCAAGGTCCATGACTAGAGGACAGAGACTGTGGTATGGAAATATGTA
Organism: Sakesphorus luctuosus; assembly: GCA_013396695.1. Classification (NCBI taxonomy): domain Eukaryota; kingdom Metazoa; phylum Chordata; class Aves; order Passeriformes; family Thamnophilidae; genus Sakesphorus; species Sakesphorus luctuosus. The sequence goes on along the minus strand of VWZD01005133.1, from coordinate 163,052 downwards.
ATGCAGTATTTTCCAGTGTAAACAGGAATTAATCTTTGATGTATTGAGCATATTAATCATTATCCAAATAGCAATTCCACAGTAATGTAACTGGAAGAGGCCTGAAGAAGGGAGTCCATCTACCATTAAAGTGGTTATTGATTGAAGGTTAATGTTGTGTGTCTGGGAGATCACTCTGCATCCTTCTTCTAATCAAATAAGTGCAGAACTGAATGATGGACTAAACTGCTTGGCTAGCTGTTCATCTTACTCAATATGTAATATTAGCATTGATTATTTAAAGTAATCCAGTGCCTAAAAATCCACAGCTCTATGTCAGCTGGAAATAGTCATATATTCACATGTATCTACCAGAAGAAAATTGATACTTTTTTCCCCTTGTTCACATTCAAGCTGTGAACTTCTGTTGCTTATTACACTTTAAAAAAGGTTTCACCTCCTTTTTTTTTTCTTTTCCTGTGAACAGTGTTGCCAAAGAGGTTTCTGATTTTTGATTTTTCACATTTTGTAGATTTTAGAAATGCAGTAGTTTGTAGTGAGTTAATACTTAGTGAGCAGCTTACAGCATAAAATCCTCCCTATCTCTAATGATGCCGAAGGGGTCTTTAGTTTTTTGATTTTTCACATTTTGTAGACTTTAGAAACACAGTAGTCTGTAGTGAGTTAATACCTAATGAGCAGCTTACAGTGTAAGATTCCTCCCTATCACTAACCCCTGCCCCAAGAACAGGCCGCTAAATTTTACCAGTATTTAGTCTCTCTCTCAAGGTGCCAGATTAGAAGCTAACATAAACACAGAGCAGAGTGACCTGAGGCCCTGGAAGACACCTAAGAGACCTTTATACGCTGAGGAAGAGGAGAAAGAGGAAGACGGAGGGTCTCAGACGACTCCAGACCCAATTCAGGGGGGTGGAACCTGGGAGGGGACAGGGGTGGAACTGGGACATGTGGACTGTAGCGATTGGATAGATTATATTATAAAAACTGTAGAACTAAAGCTTGCTGTAGTGCGCGATGATGTATTCCTGGATGAGCAGGCTTGCTCATTAAAGTACCCGCCCTTTATCTTATCTCCTACAAAACTTGGCTCCGAGTCTTACTTTCGGACTCACAGAAACAATTTTCCACGGCAACAACAGAATAATTTATATACTATTGTATGGTACTGTACATATCTGTATGATATTTATATAGAAGACAATGACAAAGTTGGATAAACGCTCCTGAGGGATGGAGAGATGGAAGTAGCCTAGAGAGCATGCTCAAAGATAAGAAAGTTCAAGGTGTCTTGGGCTGCAGGCAGCAGCTAGGGAGAGCCTTGGGGAAGAGCCATGCCAAATGGTGAGCACAGAAGGTACAGGATGGCTGCTAAAAACAGGCAGCAAAAATAGAGGCAAGTTCCCAGAGTTACAAAACCAAACAAAAAAATTTCTTAGGGACACAGACAGACTGTGCATAGATAGCTGCAGCCCAGGAAACCCACTGAGCTGCTGTAATGAAGCTGGATTGAGGCTGAGGGAAGAACTTAAACTGCTATGGAACAATGGGAAAGGTATCCCTTATATTTCACTTCCGTTTTACTATCCAGTCAGAGTTTTCTACACGTTCAAAGTAGAAAGGGGAGATGAAGAGCTATAATCTAAGTACATAAATTCAATGGCTTAGTTCCTAAATGCTCAAGGATAATACAGGAGTTAACACAGCATTTCAGTGCACGTAAATGAAAAGCCCAATTAAAGTCTGCATAAAGTAGGTTGTGTAAATATCATACCAGTCTAGGAGCTGACAGTGTCAACTTGTCAGTTGATAATTTCTCTGCTCTGATACATTCTCAGAGGACTGACGATTCATTTCTCTGTTTTTCTAGTTTGAGCCTGACCTTTATTCCTCAAGGGCCAAAATGAATTGTGATGTAATCTTCTAGAAACATCAGTACTGAATGCCTTGTGTGTTACTGTTAACATAGAAAGAAATGCATGCAAAAAAAGCCATTCCAAATGAGTATTTTGGTGCTTTTTGTTGTGAGACTTGAATTTAAGCTTTTAAACTATATTATACTAAAGTCAGTGACAGTTTAGAAATTACAACACCCATTTTTTTATCCCCTTACCCTTTGTGAAAGTAATAACCAGTCTTTATAATTTCATTTAATTTCATTTACTGTGCACCATTTGATGAGTTTAATTGTAGCATGACATGATTCATAAAACACTAAACATTAGTCTGACTGAGTAAAGAACCTATTTCTATTTGCATGGTAATGAAACCTTCTCTCAAATAATCAACAAACTAATAGGACTTTCTGAATGACCCAGGATTATATGTCAGTTATTGTAATTTAGATCAAACACTGGTGATAAGTAAAGCAGGAAGTCCTTAATTGAATGTAAACATTCAAACACGAAAAGAGAAGAAATTAGTCTAAACCACAAATTAAAGGAAAAGGTGAAAAAAGTTTTGAATGGAAGTTACTCCAGTCAAGACGATTGTATAGGAGGCAAAAATGCACTGCATTAATGTCTGTTGATTTAGGCACAATAAACTTTCTCCCTGATTGCTTACTGAGCTATATAAAGGCTTTCCAATGGACAAAGTATCCAGATTTTTCCTTTAAAAAGTGTTTGCATTCAGCATCATCTCTCCTTTTGAGTACTTGCTTGGTCAAATATCTGGTGTCAGATACCAATTTATACCAATATAAACAGCCTCAGAGATTCCTTTCAGATCTGTAAAACAGTCTTTACAATTTTCTTCATAAAGGAAAAGCATTATGAAGACCAGAAGAGACTTCAAGGAACATGTATGATATCTAAGATAGATGCAAAGTTATATGCTTATATTACATTTATTTTTTATTTATATACATTTATAATGTAGCATGAGTATAGTTTTTAAAAGAAAAAAGGAAGAAAGGGGGAAAAAACCCCACCGTAAATAGCTGGTTGGTTCTGCAGCTGAACATATGTAAGAATAGAGAATAGCAGAAACTGAAGAGGAAGTGTTTATCATGATACCCTAGACATTCTGGAAAAAGAACATTCTCATATAGGTAATATTAATATATAAATTTTCATTTAGAGAAATTCTTAACTTCTTTTGCAATATGATGACTTTGGTATAGGAATGCTTCATAAACAAATTAAAGTATTAATTTTTAGGAAAAAAAAGGAGAAAAGTCTATTGGTTGCTTTTTGTTTAGTTGTTTTTTTGTTGTTTTCTTTTTAATTTTAAAGGAAGCAATAACTAGTAACTAACATATGTTTGTCAGTGTATTAACATACATTTATCAGTGTTTTCTTTTCAGGAGAAAATTTCCCACATATAGAGCTGTAAAACTAAGTTTCTTTTATTTTATGCATGCAAGCTCCTTCCTGCTATATGTATATATTTTGCACAGTGATGTTACTCATTTCTCAAGAAACTGTAGCATACTATATATCAACCTAAGGGTTTGGCCATTACCTTGATACATGAGATTCATTTTGCTGGTTGTGACTAGTATGGTTGTTACAGCCATGAGAATCATGAGCGGATTTTAAACAAGAAGATAAAAGTTCATTTTTTTAATGCAGTAATGTGATCCTGTGGCCATTTGTCTGTGTTCTTGAGCAGTCTCTTTAAACGTGTGGTGCATGACAGTCAGATGAACAGAAATGTGATTAGTTTTCCTCAGCAAGGATAGAAGTATCTGTAGGGCAGATTCAGCACAGGAAAGACGAGGACTTGTTTCAGAGGGTCCAGAGGTGAGCCATATAAAGATTAGAGTGATGGAACACCACTCCTATGAGGAAAGGCTGAGAGTTAGAACTGTTCAGCCTGGAAAAGAGAAGGCTCTGGGGAGACTATATAGTGGCCTTTCAGTACCAAGAGACAACTTATAAAAAAAGATGAGGACAAAACAGCAGTGGCTGTTGTGATAGGAGAAGGGGTGATGGCTCTAAACTGAAGGAGGGCTATTCAGATTAGCTGTAGGGAAGAATTTTTTTTATAGTGAAGGTGCCGAAACACTGGAACATGCAGCCCAGAGAAGTTGTGGGTGCCCCATTCCTGGAAGTCTTCAAGACCAGGTCGGACAGGGCTCTAAGGAACATTATCCAGTTAAAAGTGTCCCTGCTCATTCCAGGGGGAGTTGGACTACACGACATTTAAAGGTCCCTTCCAACTCAAAATATTCTATGATTCTATGATATAAGAACATCTTTTCAGCAGATTCAATTCTTTCCTCTGAGTAGCACTTTTCTTGCACATGCCTTGGGCAGGAACAGAGCTCTGGGCTGAGGGAAGTGCAATTTTCAGACACAGGATGGAGAATAAAACCTGCAAGACCCCAGGTAAAGACAAGAGAGTGTTTTTGGCCCGTAAACACTACTGCCAAATTTGAAATTGACAAATTTAACCTTTCTTACTATGAGAATAAACTCATCCTTCTTCAAAGACAGTTTTGAAAATGATCAATTATGTGGAAATAGCTTTTTGATCCATGGCACCCCTTCTACATCTCCTGTATGATACAGAAGCATTGCAAACTATCTTAATAGATGACTTTTTGCCAAGAGGAAAATTATGAGTAGATAATGACTCAGTACATCCACAGCTCACACTGACTCTACTGTCTTACAAAAATGTGGCAGTGAGATGACTAAACAAAAACTTACACTCAACATGGGCCTAATACTATTTTTGTTCTGGCTTTTCTTAATGGAAGATGTCCTATTAGTAAGATCAGAAGCATTATAGAAATAACCATAGTTCTTATTTATGTATATATTGCAAAAGAATCATTAAGTAGGAAAATAGAAGGGGAACAAAATAAGCAGAATGCCAACAAAAATCAAAAGCAACTGTTTTTTAATTTTTTTAATTATTGTTTGTTTGTTTGTTTTATTTCTTAATTTTAAAATTTTCACAGTTAAAACATTACTTCTGATTCTCTGTCACCTACATTATTGTTAAATTTATTGTTGCTATGGTCTTCTTTGGATTTTTTTTTACAAAAGAAAGGTTTTGGTAGCTCACACAAGGAAAGACCATGTACTGCATTATTAAAGAATTTTGTCTGAGATGAAAAAGAGGTGTGTTGCATTACTGGGTTGTTTATCAAGAAAATTGGTAAAACACATAAGAGCTTGAACAACCTTATTTCTCTTCAAAATTAATTGTGCTTTAGCAGGAGTTTGGACAGATGACTTTTCTTCCAACCTATATTTGTCTATGGAAAAGGCTAAATGATATATATGGAGATCCTATTTATGTATTTATAATGGTTTATGCCAGGAAGTAAAAAGTTCCTTTTGCTACATCTGCCTTCATCTTCTAATACATACATTCTGTCCTTAAGAAATATTAATAACCTTCCTACTGTAAATTCCCTAATGGATAGTATGATATTTAGCTCTTGCAATGCTCAAGTGAATATTCTCTTCCAAAACCTAAAACTACGAGACTTCTGAAGACACAAGTGAGTAAATATGCAAGTCTTGATAAAATTGCTAATTTTGCATAAAGTAAAAGTATATTAAGAGGCAGCATTTGAAATCCATTGAAGCTGGTGGGAGTCATCCAGCTAATTTGGACTAAGTAAATATTTTGCTGGAATTTTAATATGTTGTCTACTTTCTTATGAATTCCTTAAAGTGTGTTATGGTTCTAGCTGTGTATGCTCTCCTCAGCTGGTTGGAAAGGAAAAGAAAACCTGTAATCCTGTGGCTGGTGTTCAGTTCCTTGAACCTAGCTGCTCAGTTGACTATCTGTTTCACAAATCAATCGTGTTCTCTCTACATGACTTTACAGCGGTGAGATGCCTAATGAAACAGAGAAATGTACTGACAATTGCTTGCAGGAGGAAAAGAATGTGAACCATACTTTGTTTTGAAAATACTTAAAGAAACATTTGAAAAGTATCTGTAGGACCAGGTAGAAGAGAAAAATAGCACTATATGAAAGTGAGTAGCTGGAAAGCTAACTGTAAGTGTTAACACTAAACTTCTTCATGCCTTGGTTGGACTTTTCTTCTTTGCTACTGTGTTTGGAATTGCCCTCACTGCTCAGCATTAGTTTGTCTGTATTATATTGTTTTTATATATTTTTACTAAGAGTATCACAGAATTAATGATACAGAGACCTTTAGTGAAACTGCCTGTTAGAATCCTAAAATGTGTACAACATCTCACAGCCCATCACTTACAATTTCTGTCTTGCTATATTAATGACTCTCAGACAACGTTAATGCGCCTGGAGGACGTGGGTCTCAAAAGCCCCAGTGCAGAATAAAGGAAATGGACATTCATTTGTCTTAAAGCCCATAGGACCTTTACAGGTATAAAGTTGGCTATAAATTCACAAGAAACCTGGTTTGCCCTCAAGCTGTCTGAAATCTACAAGAACAGAAGTTTTAGTGTTTTGGGGGGTGGGGGTGGGGAAGCACTTTAATGGACTACCATTTATTTAAAATCCAGCTGCGACACTGTTTTCTGTTCTGTGTACATACTCTGTCTTGTTGTGGTATGCAAAGGGAATTTAAGCCCACTGGTATAGATTTTCATAGCAAGTCAACCATGCTTTTACATTGCTGAATACTGACCAATATGCACTAAACTGTTGCCAGTGCGGCTGTTCTTTTTTGTTTTGTTTTTTTTTTTAAAGGAAGGTTAATAAATAACCATGCAAAACCTTTGCTAGAATAAGCTTGAATTAAGATGTTCTAACTGTTTTGTTTAACTGCAGAATACAAAGAGTATCAAATAGCCTTTCATTGTCTCTTTTGGAAAACAGGGGGGAAAAGTGTCTTACAATGCAGACTGAAGGATTTGTCTTGAGTGCTCAGATAAGTACTGTCATATAACATTGAAGTAGCCTGCAAATGTTGACAGTCTTCTTCCTTAGGATTATACTACTATTTAGTAGTCAGGTAGGACTGAATTAACAGTATTCATCCAAAAAGAAAAGTCTTTTCGATGGTGATGCTTTCATGTATTAGCTTCCTTTTTCTTTTTTTCCTTGCCTCCTCTGACAACTTCCTGCACTTTTGTCCTATGCCAGAAGCAAGACAGAAGTGATTTCAATTGACAGTAAGTCTGATGGTATTAGATTATAAGATCATGCCATATCATCAGGAGTTATTATAAAGTACTTCTCCCTGAAAAAAGTAATTATAACAACAATAAACCACAAAATCTATTTTTTAGATTTCATAAAGCTTTTTGGGGTTTGAGAGATTTTTGTGGAAGTCTTGTATTTCATCTATACAACTTAACTGTCACTAATTGAGATGTAGAAAAGTACAATATCAGGCTGTTCTGTAACTGATTCTAAGTTTCTGTGCATCTTGCTCAAGGAACCATGAATTCTTGAAAAATGTACATGGATATCCAAGAATTGTATGTAGAACAAACATAAGTAATTTCTATTGTAAACACTTTGTAGGCTACTGCTACAGAAGTTTGAAAGCAAGTGGCCTGGAGTATTTGCTGCTGCTCCTGATGTAGTCATAGGAGATCAGTATATGGGAGCACTATGAACATTTTCTAGGCTAGGATGA
>VWZD01005133.1:86248-140458 GCA_013396695.1 Sakesphorus luctuosus | reverse complement strand
CAAATACAGAATAAATGGAGGATGAAAGGAGAAGGAAGAAAATTCCAGAATCCAGTACTTCCCTCTTTATTGATATAGTAGGAAGAATTCAACTCCTAGCCAGTTTACATCCTGGCATTGAACGAGATTGCTTTATTTAACTTGATCAATACCAGATAAAAATGAGGTACAAGCTGATGATTACTTTGCACTGAGATATCAAATGCTATTTTGTAGTTCTCTAATAGGGTAAACTAGTAAATATTGAACTTGGCAGACTCAATCTGATAAGTACTTGAAACTTGAAGTAACATNAGATTCCTGTAATGCAGATAGGTAGGTGTTGGGTTTTCTACTCCCATACTTCTTGAGGAGCATTGTTTCAGTTGCACAGACTCCACTATCCACACTTTGCAGATCAGCTGAATGTAATTAATAGTGTGTAGACCAAAACAGATTTACAAAACAAACAAAATCATTCCTTTGTGAAAGACCAATGAAATAAAACCCCACTGTTAAGACAGCTGAATACAGAATTTTATTTTATACTTAGAGAACTCTTGTATTTGTGTAAAAAGAGGCACAATGACTTCATTAAGACTGGCAGAGTTCTAGTTTGTATATTGAATAAGACAGCTCTAATGCTTGCAGGGCACTCAAGCCAATGTTTGCAACATAAAAATATTGACATGACCATTGACGCCTTTTTTATTTTTTGGCAACATTTACTTCCCATTTGACAAGATCTTAAAAAAAACATTACTTACTATATGGAATTAGGGGGAAAAAAATTGAAACACATTCAGATTTCCCCTCAGAAACATCTAGTATTCATATTTCTCCGATAGGAGTCACTTTCTGGGTGTTCTAACTAGTTTCTTCTATTTCAGACTCTGTGAGTTTTATTAAGACTCCTTCATGCTTAAGAAATTCTTAGTTTTGATTAGTGGCCCATAGGACGTCAAGTAGGGCTTTATATTTGCCATAATTTATTCATTTGATGCCATCTATAAGGTTATATATTTAAGAGGCATGGTGCTAGTCCAACCACAGAGTATATTTGGATGTTGAATTTTATTTTTGATTTTCCTTTTCCATATAAGATTTTCATGAATCAAAAGGACTTCTCAGTTCACTTCCTTGTCTCTGTAATGAAAATCACTTTGTAATGCCATGCGTGCATACGTTCTCCAGTTGTGCTGCTTCACTTTTATTTTTCTTTGCCCATCTCCAGCAGAGGCAAAACAAATTTTCAAACAAGATTAGGCCATTTTGAACATTTTGAACCAATATGAACCAAGTTATAATTTAGGAAAGAATATGTTCTTTTTTATAGTTATATTACTTTGCTTTTAAATGTCAGTGTTTGAAATTGTTTACAGTTATTAAAGTGTGGCCAGAATACAGTATTAAAAGTACTTTTTTTTCCATTTTCTTTAATATGTTGCCATATGAGAATGTATAGCTGTGCTTGCCATTGTATTTCTTCAGGTCATAGACTCTAATATTTTTTCCCCAAAATACTAGTACAAAAACCAAACCAAACCAAACCAACAAACAAAAAAACCCCAAAAACAACCAAACAAAAAAAAAAATCCAACATCACCAAAACAAACCCCCACTATTTCCTATGAAAGTGTGGAATTAATTAGAATTTCAAAATTATAGAAAAATTGTAAGTGAGAGAGAATAAGTAAAGCATTTTTTTAAAAGCACAGTCAGGTAATTTTATGGTTAATCTTATGAGAATTATGCAAAACAGTTGGAATTCAAACTACCCACTAGATTATGCATTATATTCATTATTAGTACTGTAGTTTGAAAGTTCTTGGCATTCTGTTGCCCATTAAAGTGTTGGGATATAATTATATCTTTTTTTAGTGCACCAGGTGTAAAAGGTGTATTATTCAGGATTTCTCAGGCAACCACTGCAGTCTAGTCAGCACTGAGATATGCTCGCTAATAACTGGAGATAATCTGCACTCTGGTGTGTGACGGTTGTGGTTTAACCCCAGCCAACAACTAAACCCCACACAACACCTTGCTCACTGTCTCCTGTGTAGGGCCAGGGAAGAGAATCAGAAGGGTAAAAGAGAGAAAACTCATGGATTGAGATAATGACAGTTTAACGGGGAAGGCAAAAGTTGTGCACACAAACATTACAAAACAAGGATTTCAGTCACATTTCCCATAGGCAGGCAGAGGTTCAGCCTTCCCCAGGAAAGCAAGGCTCCATCACACCTAATGGTGGCCAGGGAAGAGAATCAGAAGGGTAAAAGAGAGAAAACTCATGGATTGAGATAATGACAGTTTAACAGGGAAGGCAAAAGTTGTGCACACAAACATTACAAAACAAGGATTTCAGTCACATTTCCCATAGGCAGGCAGAGGTTCAGCCTTCCCCAGGAAAGCAAGGCTCCATCACACCTAATGGTGGCCAGGGAAGAGAATCAGAAGGGTAAAAGAGAGAAAACTCATGGATTGAGATAATGACAGTTTAACAGGGAAGGCAAAAGTTGTGCACACAAACATTACAAAACAAGGATTTCAGTCACATTTCCCATAGGCAGGCAGAGGTTCAGCCTTCCCCAGGAAAGCAAGGCTCCATCACACCTAATGGTGGCTCAGGAAGACAAATGTACCCCTTCCTTCTTGATCCCTCAGCATGATATCCTGATCATGATGCTGTGTGGTATGTAATATCCCTTTGATCTGTTTGTGTCAGCAGTCCCTACTCTGTCCCCTCCCCGTTTCTTGTGCACCCCAAGCCTCCTTGATGTTGGGGTAGTGTGAGAAGCAGAAAAGGCCTTGATACTGTTCAAACACTGATCAGTAATAACTAAACATCACTGTATTATCAATAGTGTTTTCAGCACAAATCCAAGTCATAATCCCATACTAGCTACTGTGAGGAAAATTAACTCTACCCCAGCCCAAACCAGCAGAGTATTGAACAGCAGTCTTTCACCACATTGGAAACCTTTTATCACATGCCCAGGAGAAAACACGTAAGGTGAACATTGAAAGAACGGAATAAAGATCCCACCTATTTTTTGTCTTGGCTTGGAGATTTTAGTTGAAAATATCCTGAGAGGCAGCATGGGAACAAACTTTGGAGGGAATTAATAGCCTTCCATTTCCCTTCATAAGGACTTTATATGTACAGCAATGACATTTGTATGACAAGGAGAGGGAAAAAAATGTTCTTGTTAGCTTTCTGTGGTCAAATATAGCTGAATGTAAATATTAATTCCCCTGCTATTTCATAGGTGAGATGAGGAAGAGATAGATCTAATTCAATACAGTGGTATACTGTCAGTTGTGATTTGGACAGGAAAGACTGTCTTTTAACAGGAAACAAAAACAAAAACAGAAACCCCCAAAAACCCACCACCTGTCAGATCTGAAGTAATACAGGGTTTGTTTAAACTGTGCAGAGCAGGAATCTATTCTTGATGTTCCAATTTGATATGGCACTGGTTAACAGGACATTTCAAGAAGTATTACACCGACCTTACTACTATCATCTCCAGTGCACGTGTAGTGACAAAACAACTTGACTAACATATAAATAGTTTCATTTACAAAACATTTTTTTACTCAATAAATTCTTTGACAAGCAACTTCTTTGTTTAAGATACTCTCATTCCATCAAAGTTTAAAAGACATACCATTATTATTTATGATGTAAGGACTGTAAATGCAACAATTTGGACACATCAGTTCAATCTTTTTGTTTAAAAACTTTCCCTCTTTTCTAAGCATTATTTTAATTTCACCAGACAATGTATTTTTATTTTTGCTTTGTGATACTGTTGTAACCCTGCATTAGTATGTAAAATACAAGGAATAGTACTAAAAGCATTAACACTCCCCTAATAGTGTCTTGGAGTATTGCTTCTCCAGAGACATTCTGAAATAAAATAAAATTCACCATTGTCCAGTCTCTTTCTTTGTATATATTAGTGTTTCATGAGTGACAATTTGTTTCTAAAATTGCCTCACTCTATCTTTATCTTCTTTGGTTATCAAAGTAAATTCAACAAAAATAAGCTGAACTCCAATATTGGAGTATCAGTGGAAGTATTTTCTGATTTTAGATTCATTTTATTTTTACTTATAGTAGTTTAGGTAGTTAAATGCCACCCTGACACCTGATCCGGTCAGATCTTGGAAGCTCAGCTGGGTCAGGCTAGGTTAGTACTTGGAAGGGAGACCTCCTGGGAATAGCAGCTGCTGTAGGTTCTAGTCCTGAGGACTTCACTGTCACTGTCTGCTGGGCCGTGGCAGATGAACCGTAGGAGTTAAAGGGTGGGGCCAGTTCTGTGCACGCTGTGCCTCACCTAAAACATCCACTGCACAGGCTCGAAGGACACACCCATGTGGGGAGAGCCCTTCCCAAATCTTCATTCAGAAAGCCTAGCCATCATCAGCAGAGTAGTTCATGACTTAGTGGGGGAAATTTCCTTCAAGAAATTTCTCCAAATTTACTTTCTTTAGTTGTCAGATGTTAACGAAAAGAAAGTCTAAAACAAGAAGCATAAAAATTATATAATATCTAAAATTTAAGATTCTGTAACATAGAACTACCTAAACAATAGTGATATGAGAAGCTGAAAAAAATAACTAACTTCCCAAAGTGATGCATATTAGCATGTTTTGAAGAAGTTCGGGATGGGCATATAATTTGATGCATTCCATTGAAATATTTGAGTAGTACCAAATCCATCGCATTTTTGATGGGGGTGAAAAAAAAAGAAAAAGCTGACGCGATTGTTTTATTTTAAACGGTTTCTCTGTATGGAATAGGTGTTAACAGTGTTTTAGACATGTCTACTTGTCTGACATGACTTGTAGAACCTTTTACTAATGAATGCATGTATGGAAGAAATCCAGCTGGATTTCAGACTGAGCTTTCATAGTTGGAAAAATCACTATTTTGAAACGTGAAAAAAACCCTTAAAAATATGAAAACATCTGGATTTATTTTTTATTATTCTAGAAAAAAAATTAAGCAATAAATCTTTTATTAAAATCTTTTTAATAATGATAATTTAAAAAATGCTACCTCTTTATACTTTTAAAATGTCATATTTGTATGCACTTGTATTTTAGAAACCACTAGACTGACTTTCATTTTTAATTGGCCTACAGAATACTATCAATTTAAATACCTGCTTTTTTCCCTATGCTTTTCCAAATCTTTCACTTCCTATAAAATCATATTAATGGACGTTTCTTCACTGAGTAAAATAATCTTATTTACGGATTTTTCTTCACTTATTTGTTTTCTGGTTAACATTCTTTAACAGTCTTTACAAATAGGATCTGAATGTTCCCCCCATTAGACCAAGACAAGTGCAAATGAAAGTATTAGCTATAACTATTTTTACCATCAGTGTTCAAATTAAAATTCTGTGAGCCTCAGTCATGCTCTTTTTAATCATTCCTGTGCCCAAACAGAAAAATTTGGGGTTTCTCTTCATCTATATATATTCTTTTTTTATTTCTTCTTTTTGCCTTTGTCATCCTATATCAAACTTATACCAAATAACCCCAGTAGGGTATACCAGTTTGCTTTTTATTTCTGTAGCCTGCTCTTCATTTTAGAATTTTTGCAGGAAATTACCCTACATTATATGTGTTCATAAAATATTGTTGAGTTATTCTCTTGGGTTCAGATGAAAACACCTAGACATTTTCCAGCTGTTTAATTAATTACTTAACTAGAGACAAGACTTAGTCTGAGATTAAAAATATATAGGTTCAACTCTTCAATCCACCAGAAATACTTAGTTATTCTCTATTCTGTATGTGAAAGGGGAAATTTATTTCTTCCCACAGAAAGATACTGAGAGCATTAATTCCCCCTCAGATTACAAGGCATTTAATGCTATTAGAAAATGAGAGATGGACAGATAAATATCTCTTGATAGAACTCCATAAAGTCCCTGTGATTCTCAAAAGCATCATATGCAGTGAAATGCCCCATACTCACTGGAAATCAAAAAAAGTATACATTTTTTTTCCAAGCGGGATATCTTGAACTTTGATCTCATGCTCTATTGCAATATAATGGAGAAATAATACTATTGTCCTAGTTTAAAAACATCGACACGTGAAATGCCATAAGTGATTGATGAGAAGAGGAGCATATTGAGAAGCATGTTATGGAAGGAGACAGACAGATGTACCTACCAGATAGTGCTCTCATGTTTCTACTATCCTGCTGCACTCAAGCCATGCATATAGCAACTCAAGGACCTGCACTGATTGGTTTATTTCTACCCCTAGCTACAATACCAGAAAATTATCTTCTTCAGCTCACGTCAGTGCCTTTATATAAATGAGCATGTGGGACTTGAACCTTTACATCATACACTGGAAGGCTTGGTGTCCTCTACCACTGCGGGAACCCGCAGCTTTTTAATTATGTCACAAGGAACATGAAACTATTATGTGTGAGCAACACAGTTGCTTGCTAGGAGACATCCTATGCGTGGAGCTATGTAGGAACTGCTGAGTAAAACTGTTCAACAGACACCTCTCAAGTTTTCACAGGACTAATAAAGCAGAATTCTGGGTTAAGGAGTTGCTGATATAAATATTTTGAAATGGATAATACATTTGTTTTCTATCAGTGAGATCAAAGCAATAAATAGGAAAAAAATCTTAGAGTTTTGGTCTTCTCAGCTTTTTTAGTCTATAAGCAGTCTGTTAGATTTAGGAACATATTTTCAAAAATAACTCTGTTAATGCTAATCAAAATTCTTCTAGTTGTGCATTGTAAAAAAGGCAGCGTTTTAATTAAACTAATTATTAATATTTAATATCACTGGTTCTTCTATGAGAGGCAGAATGTAACCAACTTCATTTTGCAGATGAGCTTTCTATTTAGGAATCTCTTTGGTGAAGAAGTGTTTAATATAACAGTCAGATACAAATCTAAATGTTCTTGATAAACTCAAATATGTTTATCTGAGAAATTGTAGGTACAAGGTGTTGTGTGTCTTGGCATTGATACAATAAGTCACTTTTTTTTGACAAATTGGTAACTTTTCAGCTTATCTCCAAATTTACTAAAAGTTTTACTTAATCAAATATACTATACTCTCTTTAGCACTAACTCCTAAAGCAGTATTGACAGCAAAGGAAAGCAATTCTTCTCTGTAATACAGATAATCTGTTCATAAGCTCTGCATTATCATCTGAACTTTACTAGCCTAACTACACCAAATGAAGAATCTATAAATATATCAGCCTAATGTATTGGGTTTGTCAAATTTATAATTACAAAAGAAATAATGATTCATATTTCAAAATCACCATAATTTTCTACTTTTTAACTCTGTGGAAAGGACTTTATGGTGCTTTCATTTAGTCCCATTCTGACCTAAGAGATAAGTAATCATACAGGTGTTATTATAAAATGTTTCTGATATTTTTCTCTGAATCTCTCTATTTGCTTTCCATTTTTGCCCTGCCTCTCTCCTTGATGATCATACATGCTTTACTAGAATAAGAGATGTATATGAAAGTTGAAATCTCTGTAATTTTGAAATTTAATCCTTCTCCATATATTTATAGTTTTCTACAAATATATGTAGTGCAGTATAGATATCAGTTATAAAATAAATCATTATGTTTTGGCTAATCCATTCTAAATGGTCTCTGGATTGCCACAAACATTGCCTGCTACACAGAACTGATGAGACTAACACCGTCTGACAAGTTGCACTACAATTTCTGAAGAGACTAGAGCAGCAAATATATAATGTGGGTTGTGTTAATGCTCTTGAAATGATTGAGAAGTTTTTAATTATAAATCAAATTTTAATTTAGTTACACTGTTCATCCAAGTATATCTTATGAAATTTAATGTATGAAATATTAATACATCATATAATTGAGTTTCCAGTGCTGGTAGATGTGGTTGCTTTAGAATGTAGAGTAGACCCTTTCAAAATGACTAATTTTATGATCAGGAACTTAGTCCCATGAAAAGGAATGCAGGAAACTATCCCCTTTAATAGTATTTCTTATACTGGAATGGTGTCTTGAAGAAAAGGTACTATGTTTGGGGTCTTGATGAAAAAAAATTTTCCATCAGTGCCCTGGATTTGAAAGCACTGAAATACAGCATTTATTTATAAGTATGGTGATTCTGTGTGTCCTCTTAGGCACTGTGAATCGTGCATAACTACATGGAAGGGTATGAGCAAAGGCAGTTCATACCAGCCAACCAAAGCAACATCCATGTTGGGTTTTTTTCCTTACTAAATATGGATGGCAAATCATGATTTCTCTGTTGCACTTTTTAGGTTCAAAACACTTTGCATGCATTTAGTTTGATTACTGTAGTCAGTTTTCCCTGGGTTTAACAACATGAATGTGCCTGTATGGTTGGTAGATGGCATTTATTCCTGACTTTCCCTGGAAAAATGCAAACTTGCAAGCCTCTGCCATTTATTGTTTCTTATATTTAACTTTCTCCTCTTTTTAAATTTTTCTAGTATTTAACTTCAAAAATACCCAGGAAGCTCATGAGACTGCTAGACTTCATGTCTCTGGTAGTTTAGCCTAAAGTATATATACATTTTAATGGGGTATGTACCCTATTGGTCAAACTAACTGCAGGCAAGTCATTTTACTAAACATATTAAATAGTATATGCTGCATGAAAAATGAACACTTTTCTTGGAACAATTATTTTGTGTTACAAAAAGTTGCAAAATATATATGATTTTTATAAGTTGGATATGCTGTCTGGAGGTTTCAATGCTTAATTAGAAATTATGATTAAAGGAAACTAAGCAGACAAACCGCACTGTTACTTTGTGGTTTGGTTTTTTTTTTTTTTATTTCACATTGAATTAACATTCTCATTTTTTAAAAGTCTTTTCATGCTAACCTGGGAAAATTTAGGCCCAAACTTTGTTGATCATAAAGAAACATTTGATATTCTGTACTTTACTAGAAGCAAAAAATTCAGTGTTCAAGAGAAAATAACAGTTTGTCATCTTGGTAATTATATGGTGTTACCTTTGTAGTAGGACAGGCACAGAAAGGAAACTTGTATTGCTTCACTTCAGTTTCCACTAGTAAAGAAACTCTCTGCAGAATGGGATACGTTTAATTGGACTAAAAACTTACTTCTGATCTTCTATTTACTAGGGATGCCTTATCTTTTCTTGCAGGTTTTTCTTATTGCAGCCTAATATTACAAGGATTCCAATGGAGATTTAATATCTGGATTTTTAGAGAGACTAATTCAATGTGTGTTTTTGCTTCATTATATTAAGTAACTTTGAGAATGATTACTTTGGTTCTGTTTATCTGTGGCTTTATTAAGAATACTTTATGTATTTTAGATTAATATTAATAATATGTTTTCATTATTGATGAACTCCTAGTTCTTTCTTGTTTGGCTACTAAAGATGTGATAATTCTCTTTGGGTTTTCTACTTCCATTTGTTTGTAATCATTCAAGATAATGATCAAGAGTCAGACTTTCAGTAACCACTTCTAGTAATATCGCAAAAATTCCACATACATATTATTCATTTCAGACTGCATAATGAAACATAAAAATACACATGTGACTGGGTTGGAGGAAAACTATGGTTCTTAATGTTGCTTATAGGGATGCTGGTTTTCTAGGAAAAGTAGATTAATAGCATGTCTTCCAACACCCACAATAAAATTAATTTTATATCAAATTAAATTAGCACCACAGAATCCTAATAATCTTAGGTATTTTCTTGGATACTATTATTGGACAAGATGTACAACTCACAACAGTTAATGTATCAGTGATGATAAAAATGTAGCAGAAGCTGTAATAGGAAAAATCCTTCAGCTATCCTTCCTCACACTATCATCTTCTACTATTTTATTCCCTGATGTTTGCACTTGTATTTGTAAAAGAAAATGTTATCACCACGACTCTGTAAAGTTCCTAAAAATCCTACTGCTAGAATAAATGTTCAGAGAGTCAAATCTCAGCTTTCTAAAATGCTAAATACTTTTTAATACTCTTACTTTGGGACTCCTAGTAGATGTAAATTTATAGGGGAAATGTTAGAATAGAAAAGTTTATTTTCTCATAATTTTTGAAAAGAACTCTAAGGAGAAAATATACCACTCTGCTTTTTAAGGAAAAAAAAACAAAACCAACATATAAACCCATTCCCAGTTCTTAACTGTTCCTACTTCTACTTACTTTTTAGGTACTGTTTCTATTTACTTTATCAGTCATGCTCAATGCTGAACTGTGACAGACATTTTACAAAAGTGGAAAACAGGTAGCATGAAATACTGAGAGCTAGTATTTTTTTTTTTTAAAGCTGCTTCCAGGAAGGAATAAATCTCTCTTCTTTCCTGAAGATTCCTCCTTGTCTATATTTTCAGTTTCTTTTTGTGTCTTTTATGGTACTAACTGGTAAAATAGAGATTATGAGAGAAAGAATGTTTTCTAGTAGGTGGGAAATTACCACCTGGCAGCCACCTGGCAGAAAGAGCCTGTGTGTGCACGCATTTGTGTGTGTGTGTGTGTGTGTGGGTGTTTAGCAGATTACAACTTCTTTAAAAAAAAAAAAAACAAACAAACCTCTATTTGAAAATTTTTATTCCTTAAACATTACCTATAGATTTCAAAAGAAAAAAAAAAAGGCCAAAAAAAAAATGCAACTTAAACTCATCAGTACTCTTTCTTTCAATGAAGACACACCAACTGTGCCTCAGAAATTTCTTTTCCAGATCCCTCCTCTTTATAAGGTTCTCATTTTAGAGCCTATCTCAGCCATAGCTGAGTCTCACAGAATTCCCAGACTGCCATTTTTAGTGACAGTTTGAAAGAAAGAGGCTCTGGGTCATATTTCAAAATATTATTTGGTGTCTGTTTGATGGAACTGGAGTAATTATTGAATTTATCATTCCCTAAACACTGAACAGATTTTTAATATCTAATGCTGATTTTATTTAAAGCAGAGACTAGAGCATGAACTTTTAAAAGTGCAGAGCTTAGATGATGACATAAAGCTAAGGGGGTTTGTGAATAGAAATTTCTCTCATCTTTTTTGTCTTTGCAGAGTTCTCTTGTCTTCCAGACTTCCTATTAGTCCAAGTTCTGAGACTGGATTAGTACAAATGAATTTTGCTGATCCCTCAAAAGGGGCTAATTCCCATTTTGGACCTGTGCATGTTTGAAAATCCTCCTTTTTTCCCCACTATATGGTCTCCCAAGGCAGCATTTTTACTGTTCCGTGAGGCCCTTACTTGCTCACACACCCGAGAACCTCTCTGGCAGCTAGACACTCTCACTGCTTGCAGGAAGGATTAGTCTTCCCTCCCTCCCAAGGTTCCTCCTGATCTAAGACAAAAAGCAACACCCCTCTTCCTCCTGCCTGGATCTAGGCCTTTAAAGAAATGGGGCATGGAAGTTCATAGTGATTAAATTAAACAGATTCCACTCTTGGCAAGTTCTGAAATCAAAGATCAGAGGTGCTCATAAATGGGTTTGCAAGAAATAGGTTTGCTCAGAAGCAGGTTTGTATCGTAACAGGAATGGATAGGGAGAAGGAGGCAAGCTAAATGTTTCTCAATTACACATTGGTCATTTAGTGAAGTTACATAATTCATGTCACTACCTCTGTCTTCCTGATAGGAAAAGTTGTCTGCCTTTGTGATTTCTAGATGGTATTTGATGCCATTCAGACAGTAAATTTGATTTGGTTGATGCTTTAATGCTGAAAATTCATGCAGTGCCTACATGAATATCTTAAGTAGAGAAGAATAGTCTCAAGAAGAGGACTTGCAGCAGTTAACTAACATTTGTGCTGCCATTTGACGCATATTCACTGGTCTCTGGGAGGCAAGACTGAACAGTTTTCTAGGGAAGACTTTCTAGTGTCTAATCAACTGCATGGATAGAAAGCAGTGTTCACATAGACTGTGCTTCTCCACCCTTCTGACTCCTTCTTTTGATCTCCTGGCCCCTTGCCATAATGTAGTCTTGGGCATTAATTCCAACTGCAAAGTGCTTGGTCTGACTTTCTTAACATGTTCCAGAATGACTGCTAATTATATTGGATGTGGGCTGTGCTGCTGCTATGTTCCAGTTTCTGTCTCTCGTGTTCTTATTTGCTTCCCTTCTTCTCTCCCTGAAATGAAAAGACTTATTTAGTTGAACATATTTACCTGAAGAATTACGGTTTGGTCCCTTGGCCATAAAGCTGGTTGGAGGCATTTGGCACCGAATCAGTTTCAGTGGATTGCGGCTGGCTGTTCTTACTGTATAGGGTTGCCAGTTGTAGTTTATAGTCTGCATGGAGCAACTAATCTCTCTCTAGTGTAAAAAGGACAGAGCTGGGTTGCTGTATACTATACATTACATCTCATGCCAGCTGGAAACATTGCTAGGCACTCTGGAAGCTTTTTTTCTTTTTTTTTTTTCCCCAAGTAAGGACTTTTCCTTGGTTTCTATATGTAGTTTTTTCTTCTCCTGATTATCTCTTAGCAACAGGCTTGAAAAGTGTTAAGAAGATTAAATGAAAATATGAAAAAGACCAGTGGGGATTTTTTTTTTCCTTCACTCCAGAGTACGACAGAACAAATGGAAACAGATGCAGCATTGAGCTACATTGGACCGTCAGTACATTCCACAACTAACCCATAAAGGATGGAACAATTGCAGATGTGTATTATTGACATTTATCACAACTGTGTGGCTGTAGAATTGTTTAGAAAGGCATGGCAGGGGCGGGGGGTGAGGCAGGAAAGAAAAGTCTCTTGGAGTATTTTTCTTAGGTGATCATATATAAATTTTAAAGAAAATCTGAGCTGTGTTAAATAAAATTTATAAGAGGACTAAGTGCACTATCGATTTAATCTCTTTGTTCTATTTGAAGCTGAACATGAAAATGAGGCAGTTAATGCAATGCTTTCTTGATGGATTGAAATTAATCTGCAATGAAAAAAATAAGAACAGCTAATGAAATAGTGAAAGCTTGCCCTTTTTCATGTTTCGTGATTCATCTTCCCATGCAATGTTTGGAATAGATGAAAAGTAGTAAATTTCTACGTTTGGTTCATGCACACTTGCAGTAAAGTGTAAGAATGTCTGTACTGAGTCACATCTCACATCCACATAACCTGTCTTTACAAGTTAAATGTTACACTTGCAATTTATGAAGAGATAACTTAGCAGAAGAGGTTGCTAAACAATACTTTCAGCACATAAATATGCCTCAAATACATTTTTAAAAATATAGTTTGTTGGAATCCTTAAAATCCTTAAAACAAATTCACTTCCTAGCCAGAGATTAATACGACCATAATGTTACTTGTATTGTTACACTTCTTCACTTAAGCAGCATAGAATGAGTTTATGCAGGCACTACACAATCTCTTCTTAAAAGATTATATTAAACCATTTGTAAACATCCACAGCAAAGTAAAGCTCAGTGGATCCATCAGCACAGTATTAGCTCTATAAGATACAGGTACTTTTTACTGAATCCTGATAACTTTCGTAAAAGAACAGAGTTAATATAATTAGAAAAGAAGGGAAAACCAGACTGTTGAGGATTTATCAGCACTATAAAGTTAGTATGACTGGTATGGGAAGCTTTAATTAACTCACACAGAATTGTTTCAATGATCACATATGTATTGTCATGTACAACATGCAGAACTGCTTGATGCATCACACACACACAAAAACAAAACAAACAAACAAACAAACCAGTTTCAGATGTCTTATTGGTTATAATAACTGATCTTCAACTACATTTATTATTTAGTGTAGGGATATGGAATTTACGAAGCCAACTGAGATTAAAATGTGAAGTACTTTGCAGGTTATGAAAATGCTGGCCTTTAAACCTTCAGCCTCAAATGGTAACTTTTAATACTGGAAAACAAATGAGAAAACAAATGGACAATATAACAGCAATACTCATTATTTTTTATATAATTGTTATTATTCAAAATAATTTTACTATTACTTTTTCTCATTTCCTAAGAGATGATGAGATATAGTGCCTGGATTTAAAAATATGTTTAAGAATCCAGTTGGATCTAGTTTAATAGATTTGTAAAACCTGATAATTAAAGAAAGGGAACTACTCTGAGTTAGTCTTTCCAACAAAGAGGGAAGGTTTTATACCTCTCTAACTTCATTAGAAGATTAGTCTGTTAACTTAGCCAGCTAATACAGGTGTTTGAAATGCAGTGAAATTAATAGTCCTTTATGTAGGCTCCTCTTTGGGTTGCTTGTGATATAAAGCTTGGCTGTGAAAAAAACCGTTTTTTCATGCTTTCAGGATTCCTAGAATGTTTCAAGTCTCTACCTAAGATATAATAGTTGTATAAGAATAATGTACTCCTTATCCACAGAGGAGTGAATGAGACCAAGTTCTTAATTACCGTCATATGAAAGCCCATAAAGTACCTTAAAAGTTTATAACACATCAGATTTCCTACTGGTCATTCTTGATGTTTCAGTTGTAATTCTACTAATCTCTTGTATTATTCTGTGTTCTTCATTCTTATTATTGGACAGCAGAACCCCACACATTTCAGTCATCTTCTGTAATGATAGTGTTTTGACAAAAAGATTTATTGCTATTCATCTACTATCCAACATACTTTTAGATAATCTGATGTTATCTGTATTGTGAGATGGCAACATCAGATAAGATACTACCACTTAGTGGCTGTCTATAAAATAAAATGATTAAAATACAACACTATGGTACACAGTTTTTCTTATTGTTACATGTAAAATAAATGTAGATTTAGGCCTTCTAAATTCCTGTGTCTCTGTTAAAATATAGCTGTACACAACAAAGTTCTGAAAATTTCTTGTCATCCAGAATAAAACGTCCCACAGAGATAAACTTTCTCTTGAGTGATGTGCATTGTTTACCCTCTTTGTAGCCTGATGTTGTTTTCTAGACTTGTATGTCTTACCTTAATTATAAAAAATGGTTGACAGTGTACAAAGCTGAGTTGATTTCAGGTGTTGCTGAAGGTGAAGAAGGATGACAAAATACCACTTTCAGCTTTATGCTCCAAAGGACTTAGAATGGCCATTGTTATATTATAACACTAGAAATTATTGATTCCCCTAGCGAACACAGTTAATATAATAAAATTTAAGCTGAAATCTACAGGAGTTTTCAGGCTGTATCTAAGGCCCTTGCTTATTTTGATGCTTTCCCATCATCCTTTCTGGGGAGATTTCTCTGTGTACTTTTTCCTCTTTTATTATCTTTAAATGTGTTTTGTCTAGGAAAATATTTATACTTCAGATCCATTTTTATTAAGTGTAATTTGTGTGCTCGTATACTCTGAATTTGATATTCAGTAGCAAAAGATTATGATATTTACAGATATGACATCATGTGTTTTCTAAATTTAAGAAGACTGGAACATTGATATTTTGAAGGGTGATAGAGGTATATAGGGAGACTGGACAATGGCTTCCAAGGGAAGTATTTAATATGGACAGTGAAACTGATGAACTGGTGAATAAAAACCTGCATGACTAGATATGGTAAAACAGTATTTGTTCCAAGTATCAGAAAGCAAGGAAATAATAATTTGGGCTCTTTTTCATCTTCTGAATTGATTTTATTCAGAAGCCAAATGGTAATAGGCTGAACTTGATATTATTCTAGAAGACAATACCCTCTCATTTTTGCTATTCCCCCAAGTGCTCCTGGGCTACAGGTACAGAAAGGGTCAGAGTCAGAGGAAGCAAAGGTGACTGCTCTATCTTAAGACTATCTTCTTTCAGGAAATTCTAAGTAGGTATCTTAGATCATCCATACATTTCTTATATATATATTATATTTCTTTCTGAGCCTTTTTGGATAGTTGGGACTGTTAGGATCCCGTATTAAATAGACATCAGTAGATCTGACATTCAAACTATGTAGCATTATGTACTAATTTTGGCTAGGGCAGAGTTAATTTTCTTCACAATTGCTGGTATTGGCCTGTATTTTGAATTTGTATTGAAAACAAGGTTAATAGTACAGTGACATTTTTGTTATTGCTGAGCAGTGCTTATGTACAGTCAAGACCTTTCCTGCTTTTTGTACTACCCTGCCAGTGAATAGGAACTTTTAAAGGGGACACAGCCAGGGCAGCTGACCCCAACTGAACAAAGGGATATTATAAACCTTACGGCATTATGCTCAGCATATGAAGCTGGAGAAAGAAGAAGGAAGGTAGGGGATATTCAGAGTCATGGTGTTTGTCCTCAAAAGTAACCATCTCACATCAGGGAGCCCTTCTTTTCTTATAGATGACCTTCTCAGGGAAACGGCAATTTAATTCCTTGTTCTGCTTTGTTTGTGCATGTGGCTTTTGCTTTTCCTATTAAAGTGTCTTTGTCTCAATCAATGAGTTCTCTAACCTTTCTGACTCACTTCCCCATACCACCAGAGGGAAGTGATCAAGGGGCTGTATGGCACTTCATTGCCAGCTGGGTTTAAACCGCATCACATTAGCAGCCATTTTTTTTCATTAAAAAAATAATAAATTGAATAAATAAAAATAAATAAACTCATGCTTCAACTACAAAGCTACCTTCTCTGCCCTTGGATTTTGACTTGTTCAGTTGCAATCCAAACAACACATCTTTTCTCCTCACAGGGAAGGAAAGGCTGCTAAAAATGAATGCTTCATATCCTGCCTTCTCTACGCTGGTTCTTTGTGGTAATTTCAGAATGACCTTGCCTGCCTCACAGAGCAC
Source organism: Sakesphorus luctuosus (assembly GCA_013396695.1). Classification (NCBI taxonomy): domain Eukaryota; kingdom Metazoa; phylum Chordata; class Aves; order Passeriformes; family Thamnophilidae; genus Sakesphorus; species Sakesphorus luctuosus. The sequence continues at coordinate 123,714 of VWZD01005133.1, read as the reverse complement.
ATAGGTATTACATGTCATAATCTGGTGTAATTCCATTTCTCCCTGGATAATAGGTATGAGTCTGTGCATGGTACTTACCTTCTGGGTGTGTAGTTATTCTTAGAACTGAGGATCTTTTGAGTTCTTTATAGAAGTAACAGATTTCCTGTAATTGTTCAATCCATATCATAAAACAGATTGTATCTTGTTAGCAGCTGTTAAGATTTCTTTTATTTAGTCCTGGTTTTATGGATTACAATATGTCTTTTTTTATTTTTTTTCATACACAATTTTCCAAGTGAATGGACTGAGACAATAGAACTGCCCTAGTAATGGTGGTCATGCTGCCAAGTCTGGCCATCCGTCTCCTAAAGAAACGTGCTTTTCAGCTGATGTGTGGAGTTGCTTCTACTGGAGGATATACTTGGAATAGAAAGGGTGAACAACAGTTATTGCTGAGAGAAAGAATGAGGTTTTTAACTATCCCTAATAAGTAGTAATGAGAGTTACTGCTTTCATAATCTAGAAGCAGCACTGTCTCCTGCCCAAATTTTCCATCAAAAACTTGCCTGTTTCTCTCTTTCTGAAAGGTGTAGTTCCAGTCCCCCCCCTTGCCTGTATATGACTGTAGGCTTGCACAGGACATTGAGTGGGAAGAGAGTTAGCTTCAGAACAACACATCCAGCATAACACAGGTGAACAAACAGTTGGAGAGAAAGCAGACTTGCACTTTCACTTTGGCCTCCAGAAAATATGACTAGTACATTTTCATGGATCAAATGTATCTTCTTATTCTTGCAAATTAGAGGTGACAGTTGAGCAGTCAAGCTTTCTGTGGCTGCAGTGATGAATCTCCAAAACCCATGGAATGACACACTAAACCAGATCGTAACACATCTATATCACCACTGTCTTCCTAATTCTTCTCCATGTGTCACATAACTGTCACAGTCATACCTTGTGTGAGTTTTGGATGAGAGGAGACCAGAGGACATGGACTGTGAACACCTTCTTATTTTTCAGAGGATAGCTTCCCAACTAGTGCATGTTCAAATTAAAAAATTCGCAAACAAAAGTCTTATTAGGAAGTTGCATTCATACATGAATTGCAGGTTTTCTTAATAAGGCAAACATTTGTAGGACAGTTATTTATATAGTATTTGCTAATTAAATATTCTCATAAATCACAGCAAGAAAAATTTTACAGTACATAGGACACGATGAATTGAAACTTGCAATGGACCATTGATCCATTGGCCAAATGAAAATATTTCAACTGTAAAGCCTTCACTTAATTTAGGCAGAATAAAAAATAACGTCAATGGAATGGACCTGTTACAATTCTCCTAAGACCTTGTCCGGAAACATAATGCAATTTTCATGCTGTCCGGTGATGGATCCAGTTAATGGAACAACCCTATAAACTTTAGTGTTCTTATTCATATTTAGGGGTAATATAAATATCATCTGTCCTTCCCTTGGGCTGGAGAACATTAAACTAACCTACTTCTTTAAAGCCCAATGTGCTGTGGTTGTTCTATCTGTCTGATGCATTGATTATTTTAAAATAACTGGTGTTATTTTAGGCATCGAAGAGTTTTTTTAGTAGATCTGCAATATATTAGAGACTGAAAATTGTATGGAAACTTAAAAAAATGAGTCTGTTCCAGAGATGTATGAGACTCAGAGGAAAAAGTATGATTTATTCAAGGAATTCTCTCTAGAGAATTTATCACCTTTAGTTTTTCTGTATGGAGATGTCTGAATTAAAGTTCAAGAAATCATACTCTTTATTTTCATTTAATGAGTGCTTTAAGTTTTCCATAAAGATTCCTTGTCCTGTAATTCTGCATGAGATTAATTTCCAAAATCTATGAAGTGTGAATATAAAATCTAAATCTGCACAACTTTTGATTTCCTGGATTCTGCTTTCACATGATTCTCATTTTACATATTTAATAACAGATTAAACTGTAAATTAGATGATCCTCTGGATAGAGATCTCAGATTTACTTGGCTTTATGGGAAGCCTGAAGGGTTTAGCATTTGTGTCCTGTAGTTCCTAGCTGCAGACTATTAAGCAGAAGGGCTATTAAAATCTGGAGCCTGTCAAGTAAAGGGGATTCAGTTAAGGGTTCTCATTTAAGGATATGGTAAATATCTGAAGAAATGAACCCCAGACACATTTCTTTTTTTTTTTTAGTAAATGGTTCTCCATTACTATATTATCCTTCTAGAAATGCCAAGACAAGTGTACCCAACTCAGGTTTAATAGAGGTAAATGGTTCTGTCATTCCTTACACACACCTGCCAGTTTGGCTTATGGTACTCCAACAGCTATGAAGAAGCAGAAAGAGACAGTCATGGGAATTGGGCAGAATGATAAGCTTGAGTCAAGCCAAGGGAAAACTCATATCCATCATCCCTTGTTTTGGAAGAAGCAAAAATAAGTCAGAAATTACAGTAATTTCAAGAATTTTAAAATAAGAGGGCTGAACTCAAGGAAGAACTACAGGGAGGAATGAAACGTAGGATATGGGGAATGGAGAGCTGTAAAGGGGGACAAGACACACAGTACACTTTTATGGTGATTAAGTCTTATAGTGATGGTAAGTTGTCCTTGGAATGGTCTATTTTATATGTGCATGAAAGAAAGTGCTGATGGTGGATGAAAAGGTATCAGTGTTTTTTCCTTCACCTAGACTTGTCACACCAACTGGTGCATAGCTCAAACCAGAAGATTCTAAACACCCTAAGGAAACTGTTGCTTCCAAATGGGGAGAAATCAGAGAAAAGAGATAAAAAAGGAAGTGGATAATGTGAAGCTTGCTGATGAAGAGAGTTTTTTGGGGGTACAAGAACAGCTATGCAGATATTTCTTTTCCTAAGATCTGTGAAATTTATGGGCAACCTCCATTTCCTGCAGAAAAAATGTTCACTTATATGTATCCATGTCTGAGGATTCACTTGCACATTGATTTACTGGGATGATGGTTTGTTCCAATTCACATATAAAACCAGAAGATTTGCAGTAAGACTGTTTTGTTTCTTCTTGAACCAGTGAGTATACAGCAGCAAACATCAGATAGCACTGCAGTGATGAGTGCATTCCTAGATATATAACAATCACAGCCTTTCAGGAGCATCAACTTTTAGTAGTTGCTGGCTCATGTAGTGTATAAGATAAAGTGTACGGCTATGGTTCTGTGCATGTCTCAAGTATTTGCCTGCTGCCTTTGTGCACAGTAAAATAGAGAAGAGAAAAGGAAGGTAGCGAACTGGCAAGCTGTATTTTGTGTGGCTAACAGAGAGGGCACAATCTAAAAGAACAAGTTTAGAATTAAATACCAGAACAATCTTCATCTTCACCTGAGTATTGACAGTTGTTATCATCCTGAAAGTGCTTGGTTTTGCATTTCCAGACCTGTAAAATGGCTGTAGTTGTGCTTAAGCTTGTAAACTGAAGTCATTAGTATCACTCATAGTCTTGAATGGTTAGACTAGTTATGAGATTTACTGGACTGATAACTAGGCTTCCTTACTTTGCAGGACACAACCATCCCTTATTTTTCAGACATGCCATATAAAATCAAATTCCTGTTGATATCAGCAACAATAATCTTTCTGGCATTGGACAATAACATGTTAAGTAGCCTGCTCCAGCTTCTAGTGGTAAAGCTGAGATGCTTGGGCTTGTTTACAGTCAGGATTGAATTTGTCTTTCCATAGCGCTCTAAATAGAATTAAAGGGGTATGAGAATTAATGAGCTGATGCCTCTCACATCCTTTGAGGATGAAAAATACTATCTAAGTGCTACTGTGGTCACCATAACAGTCCTTACATTTCCAAATGATTGTATGTAATCAAAATGTTAGAATCATGAACAGCACCATGGTAACTGCATTGTATTGGCCAAGAAAATACAAGGTTGTGTGATGACGAGGGTTGCTGAGATGGTTTTTACCATCTCTTCTCAATTCAGTATCAGCAGAAAATTGTACGAAGCACAGGAGTAGCTATTTTCCCTTCTCCATTCCTAATAAAAGTATTAGGTGAGTACACCATTAGTATAGTCCACATAATAGTCCTCCATGGCCGGCACAGGACAGCCTGCCTTGCCTTGGTTTTCACCACAGGCTGCAAGAGAATCTTTGCTTTCCTTGTTTTAGCATGGGGTCCCATCCATAAGAGACAGTCGTCTTTGAACTTCTCCAATGTGAATCCTTTTTATGGGCTGCAGTTCTTCAAGAATTGCTCCAGTGTGTGCCCCCCATGAGGTCACAAGTCCTGCCAGCAAACCTGCTCCAGTACAGGTTTCTCACACAGTCACATCCTCCTTCAGGCATCCACCTGCTCTGGCATGGGGTCTTCTCTAGGCTGCTAGTGTATCTCTGTTCTATTGCGGACTCATTCATACAGTCCCTCCAACCCATGCTCACAGTGGAGTTCCAGCCTGTCCAGTACAGAAGCACAAAAAACAGCAGCAAACACTGGCCACCTACCAGCCGCCCAGGTGCAACACCATGGCTGTTATAAAAATATTCTCAGACACAATAGAGTGAGGTGATCAGTAGTACAGTACTACAGCAAGCACAAAAGGAAAAGTGGCCACTAATAAGCACTAGATTCTTACGTAGACAGGAAAGTGAGCGCCATGGCAAGCACAGGAGCCTGCTCATTACTAGCTAACAGCATTACCAGGTATACATTCAATCTAATACATCCCAATCAAATCTGTCATTATCTTGAACACTTCATGCCACACGTTGGTCACCAGAAAGGACTGTCATGGTTTAACCCCAGCCAGCAGCCATACACCAGACAGCTACTCATTCCCTGTTAGACATCAGATCAGTCTTTGTTGGACTGGAACCACCCTGGAGGGGAGAGAGGGATGTATGTGGATGGATAAGGGATGAGTCAAACCTCATGGAGGTGGGGTCATGTGGTATCCCTTATGGCAGGCCCTTGGAGCCCACATGGGAAAGCCCTTGAGCAGCTGCCAGTCACAAACAGCCTAGGAAAATTATAACACCTTACAGCTCCTGGAGGCCCTGACCCAGCTCAGATGAGCAGCGACAGAGAGAACACTGCCCCTCAGCCTGGCCTGGAACCCCAGAGTGGCTGGGGGGTCAAAGGCCCCACCCGGTGTGTTTGGACATAGGGACCAGAGCAGATAAAACTAGAGGTACGGTGGTGATATGTGTTATGTCCCTGCCATCTGAACATGTGAGAGCTGGCAGTCCACAATGTTTCAGTGGTAGCTAGATGATATGTCTCTTTCTCTTTGTCCCTCTCTTTTCTTGCTCCCTCTTGTTCTCTTTCTTCGCTCGTTTCTTGATGCTTTGGGTAGTTTGGAGCTGGAGGGTTTCGATTTTGGCTTAAGTGTTGTGGGTTAATGTATCCTGGGATGGTATTTTAGAGGAACATTTTGTCTAGCTTGTGTAGTACCCTGTTTGAACTTTTACCAAGTTCCCTTATTCTGTTCCCTAAATTATCCATAAAAGTACCTCTTGAGAACGAGTCTGTGGGTTATTGTTTTGACACTATATTGAGGTATTAAAGAACCCTATATACATATTTCAAAATACAACTTCTGGCTGACTGTCATAGTTTCAAGTTATAGCTTCTTTGGCCACCATAGTATCTAAGAAAATTACACAAGTATTCCACACTTGTTTTCCACGTGGTGGGAGAGGAGTTTCCGGTCTGGGTCCTTCTATCGGGGGAGCTAGTAGAGCAGGGAGTGAGCCTAGCTAGTTTCTCCTGTGGTTGTGAGTTCTCCTAGACTGAGTGAGATTGTTTTTGTTTGTTCTCTTTTCCTGAAGTCTTTAATTGTATGTAGTTTAAGTTTGTTTTCTCCACATTTCGAAGGTTTTTTTCCCTTTCCCTTTTCCCTTCTTTTCCCCTGGGGGGAGTGGGGGCCCCCTACGTCCTGTACATACAGTGTGATTGTGAATATCAAATAATATAGTTTCTTATTTATTCAATTCAGTTTCTGTTGCATTTAGTTTCTTTCCAGTTTTTTTCCCTTTGCTGGGACGGCTTTGGGAAAAGGGAGGGAGCATACAGTCCAGAGCTAGCATACTGTTAAGCCAAACCTGCGACACTGACCCTTTGAGCTTGCAGCTCCATGGCTGGAGTGCTACACTCCCTCCCCTACTAGTGGGCTCAGGGAGAGAATTGGAAGGGTGAAAGCTAGAAAACTGGTGGATTGATAAAAATAAGATAAAATAAGGAAAGCAAAAGCCATGCACATAAGCAAAGCAAGGCAAGGAATTAATTCACTAATTCCCATTAGCAGGCAGGTGTTCAACACTCTCCAGGGGAACAGGGACCCATCACACGTAGCAGTAACTTGGAAAGACAAATACCATCAACCCAAACATCTGCCCCTTTCTCCTTCCCCACACTTTATATAATGAGCATGATATTATAACTTACGGAATATCCCTTTGGTCAGTCTGGGACATGTGTCCTGGCTATGTCTCCTCCCAACTCACCTTTTACCCCCAGTCTCCTTGCCTATGCAGTAGTGTGAAAAGCAGAAAAGGCCTTGGCTTTATGAAAGTTCTGCTCAGCAATAACAAAAACACTCTATATTATCAACCCTGTTTTCAGCACAAATCCAAAACATAGCCCCATACCAGCTAGTGTGAAGAAAATTAACTCCATTCAGACAAAACCAGCATATCACCTATTGCTGAAACCTTAAAAATGCAATCATTGTACAATGTCAACCAAAATCTGTTAAGTGAGAGATGGACACAGTTTTGAAGTTCCCTTGTTACCAATTTACAGAGATAGCAGAAAGCAAAAGAAAAAACACACATGTTGAATGCTAGGACACAATTTAAAGTGGCTATTTTCATATTCTGAGGAGGGCTGGAATCCAGAAATGTATTTAATTTCCCATCCATTCCTCATTCTACGTATCTGAGACTAAGAACTGAGTGGAAAGAGATTCCAGATTCTTTAAAATATTAATTTAAAAGTATTTCAAGTGAAAAAGGGTGGGGTTTTTTGTCTTCTTATAATACTATGTCCCCATGGAAGATCCAGACACAATGCAATACTACAGACAAGCTCTGCAGGACTGTTTGTAATTGTAGCCTAGCTGAACCTTGCCTGGGATGATAAAAATATCAGACACTTGTTCTGTGCCACTGCCCAATTTGATCTTGCTAGGGCTGCTGAAAACCATTATTCCCACTTCTATTGTGAGACAGAAAAGGGCAAGGGCAGTCAGATGGTCATTCTAGCTAGGAGTCTCCTTCTCTGCAGCTTCACAAGACCCAAAATGACTCCATAAGATTCCTTTCGTGCTGAGTAGTGTTCCCTTTGCTGTGACACTACTGCCTGTTTCTTTGTAGTTCATGCTGCAAAAATCAGTTTTGCTTAAACTGGTGGAAATTCTTGAAGGAGATCTGAAAGCATCTATTTTTTTTCTCTTGCCTTAGTAACCAAAGGAGAACATAAAGCCAAGACTAGTTGATGGCCTTGGTTTTATTTACAAACAAGATATGCTAGACATATATTAGAATTTGATCCCAAGGGAATTAAGGTTTAGAAAGATCTGCTATTGCAGTGTGTCTTGCTAAGGTACATAGTTGTTGGTTAAGTATTACCTTCTTTTCTGCATTGACTTTGTGTTTCTCATGCTTTCTAGACTGGCAAGGTTTTAGCTTTCAAAAATCAGGTGGAGGAAATGATGCTTTATTAGAAAAGATTGTTCTGCAAAAGTGTATCTTTTTAGTCTTCAAACTTTATGGATCTGTTTTGTGAATTTATTAACTGCAGAATAAACAAACAACCATACACAGTAGACCATATAGTCTCTTTTAAAGCTAATTTGTCAGTGCATTCACTATTCTTTTATTTCCGTGTTTAATCAGTATTATTTTCAAGGCTCTGAAATATAGAATCCATGAAAGAATTATCTTAAGTAACCTACTCTTCTGATGTTTTATGGTTTCTGATTGTATGTACTGTTTCTTTTTGATTGGTTTAGGCAAAGATTAAAACAAATTCATCCAAAGTGAGCTTAATGACCATATTGCAAAGATTCTCATGAGCTGTATCAACCACACATTCTATTAACCCCCCACCAATTCTAGTCCTGAAACTGATTTCACATGTGAAGTTGAAATGAATAATTTTTATTGTCTGCATTACAGATTTTCATGCATGACTGATATTTTTTAAGGAATGATACTAAAATACCATTCATAGTTCAGAGAAAATCTGCACTTAGCTTCAGATGCTTTCCATTCAAGTGCTAGACAAGTCTTGCATTTTCTTTTATGATTATAATCATAATTGATTATGATGAAATACTATCCAAGTTGCTGTTCTTAAGTATACAAAATGTTGCTTTTTAATGGTAACATTATGTTAACTGTTATAGAGTAAAACAATTAAAAGATGCTATTCAATTTTGCTTATAACTACAATTGCTATTGTATTCATTTCTGTCCTGCAGTCAATGTTGTGGTTATGCTATAGTATAAAATCAGATAGAGTTGGTATATTTAAAGAAATTAGCTTGTGCACTGGTTGAACAGAGAAACAGTGGGAGTATTTCAGGCAGGTCTGATTTCTTGTTTTGATTTCCATGTTGCCTATTTTTCCTTACATATTCTGACTAACTAATTTAAAAGTAGCTTAGCTATGTTGCTGCACCATAGGCAGTGACTATAGGAAGCCTGGGTACTCAATATGACATTAAAAGAAGTGTAGGATCAGAAGTTCCCTAAAAATTACATTTATGTACTGAAAAAAAAATAGAACATCCAAAATTTCACAAAGAAATACTTTTATCAATCTCAAACCTTACAAGAAATTAGGAAAGTATATGAGTTCTTGTACCAGTTCAGGTTCACAAGGGCTCACATCTGCATTGAAGAACAGTAAGTCTTCTTTGCCACTCATGGTATCTTCTTTCATAAATAAGCTTTAAATGGAAAATGAGTTTGCAGTTGTATGATTATGAGGCCATGGTTGTGATATGTAAGAGCTACCACAGAATCGTGGACCAGCCTAGGTTAGAAAGGACCTTGAAATATCAACCTTTAATGGGAAAGAGAGCCTAGACGAGATTATCTAGTATTCTTTCTAATTACTTCTTGAAAAACTCTGATAATGTGTCTACCATGACCCTGGGGAGGTTGTTCCAGTGAACGAGTGTTCTCACTGTAAAAAAAAATGAAACGTCTCCAGGTGCAGCTTTTAGCTGTTGCCCCTCATCTTCTTCATGTGGCTCCATGTAAAGCAAGAGACTATCGTCTCTGTAGCCATACTTTATGCACTGGAATACTATGATGCAGCTCCGTTGAGCTGTCTAATATTCAATATTCACCTGAGAGAAGAAAGGAAGGTCTTCATAACAATACATTCAGTTTGAAAGCTAGTGAGAGAAAAAATAGAGGGTAAAAATACACTTCTGTAGTAGTATAAATTCAAGAATTTCATTCACCATGTCTACAGTTTTACTTTAATTATCTTTAAGCAGAAAAAGACATATTTGCCTAGTACCATACTGCATATCACAAAAATAATCCTGTAGCAGAGTCTAAATGTAATGTCGAGTATCCTGTGGAGAGAGACACTGCTCATCTGGGTGTGCACTCCTTTTTGGGCCTGGGAAGGACTTGTCACAGTGTGAAATGATTGTAGAAGTATAATCTGTAGAAATAGTCATTCTCTCCTTTAGCCCAAATGAGTGAATTTGTCCTGGCAATGATTACTGAAACAATATATAAAATAATAGTAAGTAACAGCCAGCCACCAAAGCACAAGCAGCCACTTTCTTGCTCCTCCACCAGCAGAATCTGGGAGAGAATCAGAAGAGTAAAATCTAGAAAACTTGTGGGTTGAGATAAAGACAGTTTATCAGGTGAAGCAAAAGCCATGCACACAAAAAAAGAAAGAAAAGGAATTCTTTCACAACTTCCCATGGGCAGGCAGGTGTTCAGCCACCTCAAGGAAAGCAGGGCTCCATCACACACAATAGTTACTTGGGGAAAGAAGCACTATCACTCCAAATGTCCTCTCTTACTCCTTTGTCAGACCACTTTATATACTGAGCATGATGTCACGTAGTCTGGGATATCCCTTTGGTCAGCTTGAGTCAGCTGTCCTGGTTGTGTCTCTTCCCAGCTTCTTGTGACCTCCCACTCCCCTTGCCAACATGGCAGCACATGAAGCAGATGCTTTGCAAGTACTGCTCAGCAATAACTAAAATATCTCTGTGTCATCAACACTGCGGTCAGCAAAAGTCTAAAATACAGCCCCATACTAGCCACTGTGAAGAAAATTTTTACCCTGGCCAAAAACAGTACGCATGTGAATAAAGTATTCTTTTGGAGGAAGTATTTACTGATGGTAATGTGATTGGTAAAAATGTACACAAAATGCTATACAAAATGTTGAAACAATTGCTTTTCAGTCTCACCTAAGGTTTTAAACCCTGTAGTTACATGGATAATTATTCTTTTCTGTATATGGATAAATGGAAATGGGGATGCAATGCACATTATAGCACTGAAAATATAGCATGAAACCATTATTTAAAATATCAAACTATCCAGCTTTTTTCATCTATTTGCTAGTTAGACACTTTCTCTTTATTCTGTGAATTAAGTTCATCATCTTAGTAGTATGGGAGAGAGGTTTTTTTGTTTGTTTCTTTTGTTTGACGTTTTTTAATTATTATTTACAGTATTAAAGGTTATTCACAGCCCAGCAAGCAAGAAGTCTCCATGAGACATTTCACAATTTTTATAAGAAGTGAAACCTGAAAGTGCTACACATTAATTTGCATACCACTAATCATGAGCTGTAGCAATTTTATGTATTGACTCATGTATAGATAAATCTATTTCTGAGCATGAATAAACTTTGCATCCAGAATCCAAATCTGTGGTCATATATCACCTTTCCATCACATTGAATTGAGAGGTATGTAGATGAAACAATACAGATGCTTCACAGAACCACACAGCATCACAGAATACGCTGAGTTAGAAGGGACACGCAAGGATCACCAAGTCCAACTTTTAGCCCTGCGCAGGACCATACCCAAAAGTCACACCACGTGCCTGAGAGCATTGTCCAAATATTTCTTGAACTCTGCCAGGCTTGGTGTTGTGACCACTTCCCTGGGGAGCCTGTTCCAGTGCCAAACCCTCTGGGTGAAGAATCTCTTCCTAATATCCAACCTAAACTCCTCTGACACAACTTCAGGTCATTCCCTCTAGTCCTGTCACTGGTGACCACAAAGAAGAAATTGGTGTCAGCTTCTCCTCTTCCCTCACAAAGAAGTTGTAACTGTAATGAGGCTTCCCATCAGTCTTCTCTTCTCCAAGTTGAGCAGACCAAGTGACCTCAGCCAAGTCTCACAGCTTCCCCTCAAAGTCCTTCACCAGCTGGACAAATAACCAATCATTTGATTCTTAATGTTTTCTCAACACTGGAAAAATATGATGAAATTAAGGTAGTATAAAGAAGTCAATTTTTCATTATTTAAAATGACAAATGCCTATATGTCAAATAAAATATTTTTGCTTTTTTATTTATTTTTTTCTCTGAAAGCCAAATATTTTCTATAGATTTCAGCTGTTATTTTTAAAACATACATATTTTTGTTTCATTAAGAAAACTCTCAACGATTTGTAATGCGCATCTATGTCATCTCTTGGAAGAACTGCAGTGCTACTCAGCTTCAAATGGATCAAATTAGTTGGCAAGTTATCTCCAATTTAATTTCCTTTCCCTATTTTATGATTTCCAGATGGTTACAGAACATGTCCTGAATACTGTCAATCTTTGGACTTGCTAAAGAACTGCATGGAGATCTGTGACTACTTCAATGTACATGTTTGACTCTCTGCAGTCAGTGTGATAAAAAAGATATATATAGGAGGATGCAATAAACATATTATTTAAATGCAGTCGTTTTCCAACAGCTCAAAACAATGCTTCTATATCAGTATACTCTGGTATCTCTCCTCAGATATACTTTGACAATCCTGAGCAAATTTCTGAGCTGTTGGGTCACAGGGCAGAAGTGGTCTGGAAATAGTAATCTCTATTAGGTCATGCAATGTTGTATTAATATAGAATTTATAACCCCAGAATTTATTTTTTTTCATAGCAAATGCTTCAGTCAGGAAGGAGAGACACTGTGTATGTTTTGTGTAGGCATAATCTATGATAGTATCTGTTTTAGATTATTAGTGTGCTACTGTTTCAACTATACTTGATTTTATTAAATCTTATTGAAACAAAAATAAGTTTAAAGAGGCAATATTTTGTGTTTCTCCTTCCAGGCAGCATTAGATCTGCTTCTTGGATTTGTGTCCCCTGTGTTTATAACCACAGAGCTGTCTGAAAACTATCAGTATTTTTATCATTCAAATTATTACTCCCTTGCAGTTCTGCCTCAGTAAATATTTCTGGTCACATTACTATATGACTGTGCAATTTTCTTGCATTAAAAAATGCACCCAAACTGTCTGCTTAGACATGTAACCATAGCTGTGAATAGTCTTCACTGTCAATATTTGGGGACTAGGACATGTAAGCGCTTCCATTTCCCCAAACTGCTTACTTCATTTTATTGGGTTGATGAACAGTTCTACTACACTAGCTTCACTGATTTTACTAAAGTCTACACACTTCTCATTCTGAAAAACAGTAATTTTCCTTTTTTTTTTTTTTAATACAGAAACAATTGCTTGTTGGTGACAGCCATAGTTTTTTAGGAGATATATTCCTTTACTGTTCTTCAGGTGAAAGCAACTTTCATTCTCAAAGACTTCAAATACTCATCATTCCCAGGAAGGTCCAATGTCACAGAGCACTTCCATGTGCAACATGACTAAGTAAAAACTGAACACAAAGAAATCATGTGATTCACTGTAATAGTGCACATCAGTGGTTTAAAATCTTGGGTAGTCAGGCAAAGAAACAAGGAATTAAATCAGATAAGAGTTGTCTTAACATATTTTTTCATCTCAAAATTTTTGTTTAACTCCATAGATAGTAATTTTTGTTTGGCTAATTGTCCTAGTTCAGCAGGTGGGACCAGTTGTCACTGTGTGGGTGGTGATCAAAGCTGTGTACTCTACCCCCTCTATTCATTCCCAAGGTCAATGGCCCATTTGCAGCAGCTTCCCAGGGAGTCGTTAGCACCTCCACTCCCAGCCTGAGGAGGCGTAGCTGCTAATGGGCCATCAACAGTTCAAAAATACCTCATGACTCACAGAGTTAATCACCCATTGTGTGAGTCCCCGCCCTGGGGGAGGGACTGAGTGCTCCCTGAGGGTACAAAAGGGATGGGTAAGAAGACCTCAGGAACCTTTTGTTGGATCCAGAGGAGCAGCAGGATCTTGACAGGAGGAGACCACCACTCTCGACCAGACTACAGCCATCACCTGCACCAACAGGTTTTTCACTTCCTTTTGCTTTGGACTTGGGGGAACCACACGGGTCTCAGCACAAGGGCTAACAAACCCCTTTGGGTTTGTACCCCAGGGCACTGGGTTATACTGCTGGGTTTTGGGAGTTGAAAGCAATTTCCCTTTGTGTCAGTGTATTTACTGTATTATTATTATTAAATTGTAGCTCTGACTTATAATCTCTCTTGTGTTGAGCTCATTTCTCCTGCTGGTTTACCTCTAAACCAGCACACTAGTGAAACATAAATTCCTATGAAATAATCTCATTAGTGCATCACTTTTTATTTTTAAGAGCCCTTTCTGTTCCTCTCTGATGTCAATCCTTAACATGGATATAAAATAAAAACAGATTTTTATCTTTGGGACTACTCTTAGTTGTGCACTTCTCTGGCCTTTCTCAAAGCCTGATAATCCTTTAGGTAAAGAAATATTTTCTAATATCCAAACTAAACCTCCCCTGGTGCAACTTGAAGCCATTTCCTTTGGTCCTGTCACTTGTTATTTGGGAGAAGAGACCAAATCCCACCTCGCCACACCCTATTTTCAAGTAATTCTGGAGACTGATAAGGTCTCTAGAGTCTCTTTTTCTCTAGGCTGAACAATTCCCTGCTACTCGTAGGACCTGTGCTCCAGATGCTTCACCAGATTTGTTGTCCTTCTCTGGATATGCTCCAATACCTCAATTCCTGTCTTACAGTGTGAGGCCCAGAACTGGACAGGGGATATGAGGTGAGGCCTCACTGGTGCCGAGGACAGAGTGGCAATCACTGCCCTGGTCCTGCTGACCACACTATTTCTGATACAGGCCAGGATGCCATTGGCCTTCTTGGCCACCTGGGCACATGCTGGCTTGTGCTCAGCTGCTGTTGACCAGCAGTCTCAGGTCCTTTTCTGTTGGGCAGCTTTCCAGCCAATCTTCTCCAAGCCTATAGTGCTGCATGGGGTTGTTGTGACCCAACTGTGCGACCCAGCAGCTGGCCTCATTGAACCAGATACAATTGACTTTGGCCCATCGATCTAGCCTGTCTAGATCCCTCTGAGGAGCCATCCTACTCCCCAGCAAGTCAACACTTTCTCCCAGCTTGAAATCATCTGCCAACTGACTGAGGGTGCATTCAGTCTCCTTGTCCAGATCATCAATAAAGATATTAAAGAGGGATGGCCCCAATACTGAGCTCTGGGAAATACCATGAGTGACCATGCCCTGGGCTCAGACATTCAGATATTTTTTACTCAGTGAAGAGTATACCTGTCCAAGACTTGAGCAGCCAATTCCTCCAGTAGAATACTGTGCTAGACAGTGCCAAAGGCTCTGCTGAGGTCCAGGAAGACAGCAATCATAGCCTTGTCTTCATCCACTAAGTGTCACCTTGTCATAGGAGGAGATCAGGTTGGTCAAGCAGGACCTTCCTTTCCTAAACCGAAACTGAATAGAACTGATCCCCTGGTTGTCTTGCACATTCTGTCTTGCAGGTGAGTGTCATATTTGATAACCTCAAATCAACTGGGACCTCCCCAGTTAGCCAGAACTATGGGTAAATGATGGAAAGTGGCTTGGCAAGCACTTCTGCTATCTTCCTCAGTACTCTTAGAAGAATCTCATCTGGCCCCATGGACCTTTGAGGACCCAAGTGGTGTAGCAGGTTGCTGAACATCTCCCCTTAGGTGTAGAAAATTGCTGACCATTTCCCTTTAGATTACAGAGATTTCCTTCTGTTTTCCATCTCTGTCATCCAACTTCATGCAGCACCACACCAGTAAAGTCTTAATAAGGCATACATTTGCATAATGTTGTGGTATATGTACTGACCTCTGTTGGTTGCTGACATACATTTGAACATGGGAGGATTAATAATACAACTCCTTTTGCTCCACTGACATTTCTGCTCTGAACCTCAGAGGACCCTGCTTTCTCTGTAATAAGGATTATTCATAACCCTGTTATATTGAACAGCTATATATTCTCAACCTGAAGTGCAGTTTATTAGTCAGCCATATAGTCCAGGAATTTCATCTAAAATATTAATATAGTATGCTCTTCACTCAGGACAATTCATGTCACCACAACTGAATAGGTTTAACAGCTGCATCATAAATTCTGATTTTTAATAAAGTTGAACACCACATCAAGCTTGCCATTGCCATACAGGATGTTGTCACCTTTTCAATGTTGTTTTTTTCCCCCTGATTAATAGGCTCCAAGTTTTGGTTTTCTTTCACACCTTTAAGTTCTGTAGTGTGAAATCTGACATTTCAGAGGAATCTGATTCTTCTGAAGTTGCTATCATCTATTCCTAACTGAGAACATTCTAATACCGAACAGAATATGAAACATAGTTTTAATGTAATATACATACAATATACAATCACAATGGAATGTCATTTTTTTATTTAATTGTATATATAGACAAATAATACTAATTTAATAGATAGTAGTACTGAGCAGTTGTCTATGGAATGTCAAAAGGCAGATTTCTTTAATGACCCTTGTCATATTACAGTGTGTTTCAGGAATCTGGAGTAGAAGTACAGATTATAAAATCAAGAGGTCAGAGATTATGATAATTTCTGTGAGTGTAGGTACAGTTCCTCCTAATGCTAACGAAAAGTCCAAAAAAAAAAATTGAAATAATTTTATCCGTTGGGTTGTAGACTTATTTTATTGATGTTTCCCCAGTCACAAACAGAGTAGCTACAGAGCGTGACTCAGATATTCTTTCCTATGCGATATTATAAACAGCGAGAATTCTTGCAGGCTCTGAAAACCTAAAGGTGAACTAAGGAGAGAAAGTGACAGTATAGATATTCCAGTGCATCAGATGATTTAATTTCGACACACTGTTTATTCTGCAGAATTGATTTCTCCTCTCAGTTATTACACTATCTATGATCTGCATAGCAATATGCTACAGCCTTACTGTGAGAGTTTTAGCTCACCCGAGATGTAAAATTAGGCCTTGAACACTTGTAGTCATTAAAGACTTCTTGTCACTTCTTAAAGACAGGAAAGGTGTCTTCTGCTGAAAATTGCCTTACTCTGCTAGCCACAGCCTAGTCTGGGTAATTCATTGCATTGTTCTTATCTAAAAAACCCCAAACACCTGAGTGGTCAGATTGTCTGTCCTGATAACGTCATGAAGTGAGAGGTCAGCTCAGAAACAAACACCATATCTTCCTCAAATATAATTAATCACCAGCTGGGATAGGGAAACTATCTGTCTCTCTAAGCTATTCATTGAAATCTCATATGCTGTAGTGACAGTAGAATTTAAGTTACAAAATAATACCTTTATTTTGACTAATACAAACAGAATGAGGGGAACTGGTTTGGACTATCTTTTTAACTCTGATTTGGGAATCTGGACCAAAAATTGGCACATTATTTGGAAGGTAAAGTTAAGTGTTGCTGTAGGATGTGATATATTAGAGGTGGGCATAAAGAGAAGGGTTGATATTCAATTAGTTGCATTAAAACATACTGAAAATATTTCTGAGTTAGTCTATTCAAAGATTAATGATAAATTCTTAAAATATGTGCTTTGGGGTTTGGTGGTTTATTGGGTTTTGTTTTGTTTGGTTGGTTGGTTTTTTTGTTTGTTTTGGTTTTGTCAAAATATAAACCAAAGACTAATTGAGCCTTCACCTTATGGATATAGATGCTGCAGTGATAAGAGGTAACTGTGAGAAAATGTGGATTTCTTCAGCATGTTTTAATAGGATGAAGAGACTAGAATTTTTAATTATGTGTTTGGAACAGAAGTGTCTTCATCAGATCAGCATTTTGACTTTCACAAATATTTTAGTTTTCATGGTAGCTGAATTTGGCTTCAACATCAAGAGCAAATCAGGGAGGCCATCAGTGTGGTTTGCACTGGTTAAAACAATCAAGACATTTCCTTCCAAAGAGAAAATGTTATGAACTCCTGCATTTATGACCACTGCTGTAGAATTGATTGGTTTCTTTGTACATCCCTTGAGGTCTGCCAGTTCATGGGAGGAGCAATTCCTTCTCCAGCAACTTTGCCTCTGACACTCTTTTCTGCTATTTTTGTACTTCAGAATCTTTTTCTTGGGTCAGGGTCTTTAGATCTAGAAGCTTGCCCTGAGTACCTTTGGGGAGATGTTGTTTGAATGTTGAGTTTTTCCATGCTGTTTTCCTTGCTAAGCAACAGGAAAGGTCTTAGAAGAGGGAAAGAGCTAGGAAAGGGTATATATAGATGTCCTAGTTCAGCAGGTGGGGCCAGTTGTCACTGTGTGGGTGGTGATCAAAGCTGTGTACTCTACCCCCTCTATTCATTCCCAAGGTCAATGGCCCATTTGCAGCAGCTTCCCAGGGAGTCGTTAGCCCCCCCCCTCCCAGCCTGAGGAGGCGTAGCTGCTAATGGGCCATCAACAGTTCAAAAATACCTCATGACTCACAGAGTTAATCACCCATTGTGTGAGTCCCCGCCCTGGGGGAGGGACTGAGTGCTCCCTGAGGGTACAAAAGGGATGGGTAAGAAGACCTCAGGAACCTTTCGTTGGATCCAGAGGAGCAGCAGGACCTTGACAGGAGGAGACCACCACTCTTGACCAGACTCCAGCCATCACCTGCACCAACAGGTTTTTCACTTCCTTTTGCTTTGGACTTGGGGGAACCACACGGGTCTCAGCACAAGGGCTAACAAACCCCTTTGGGTTTGTACCCCAGGGCACTGGGTTATACTGCTGGGTTTTGGGAGTTGAAAGCAATTTCCCTTTTTGTCAGTGTATTTACTGTATTATTATTATTACATTGTAGCTCTGACTTATAATCTCTCTCATGTTGAGCTCATTTCTCCTGCTGGTTTACCTCTAAACCAGCACAATAGATCACTGATTTACTTCATCATTTTCTGTAATTCCACAGGGATAGAATGAAATGCCAGCTACTATCCTGGAAGCTGCAACATCTTTAGTTGGTAGGCACATGGTCCTTTTTATGTTTGTTTAAAAAGTAGTAGCCTTTTTCTGTCATTAATCCTAGCCTATGCAAACTGACTAGTCCTAGGGAATATACTGCCAGTAGACAAGTCTACTGCTTAGGCATAATTCCCAGCAGTAAAACTGGCATTTGGCCTGCAGGAGTAGATTACTATGGATTGTTTCCTAGGATTAGTTCTATAAATTATGTCCTTTGCTATCTGAACAATATCTTTGGGAATACCTTCTTCATGACTTTTAAAATTCAGTTTGGATATTCACTACGGACTTAACTTTCAGCAGAGTGCTCGTAATTCACCCCAAATCATAGCATGTCAGACCCACTTGCTACAGTTGCAAACTTATGTAAAACTGTCAGTCCATGAAGGAACAGTTGGGACCTGTTGATTGTGTGTTTTGGCCTTGGAGCTGAGGAAGTCAGCACGGTAGTTAACATTTTAAGGATTCTTGCTTATTGTCCCTGTAGGTCATCTGAAATGACTCTTTGCCTACATCATATTATAATATCAATTACACATCTACATTTGGCATTTGTAATTAGAGGTTGTTTGAGTTGGTTTTTTTGTTTGGTTGGTTGGTTTGGTTTGTTTTTGTTTTTTTTTTATTTTTACTCTGTGTTAAGACCTACATGTTATAATTTTGCTAAATGTTGATAAGGAAATACATCATTATGTTTTCAGGTGTGTGAACATTCTGTCAGATTTTGCTGCAATTTAGACATGCATTTCAGCTGTCCATATTAAGCCCAAACTTCAAGCACATGTATGAATTTCATTTGTGTAAGAATGCATTAAGGTTAAGGATTTTTCCCAAGTGCTTTAGTGAATTAAAGTTTTAATTTTTAAAATACAGGCTTGGCTTCTTGTAGGAACTTCAGTTATTTATGGTAATAATAATAAGTTTTTGAAAAATTAAAAGTGACCATGGTTTGACTGGGCTGATTGTTTCTAAACAGAAAAGAGTTTCTGCCCCAATCTAACATATCTAACAGATTGGCCAAATACAAAGCACAGGGAAAAATAGTATTATCTGTACTATATGTTGTGAAACTGTTATTCAAAGAATTTTAGCAATCTGTACAAACATCTATGGAAGTGTACGTAGCAATAGAAATGACTCCTTAGCTTTGCAATCTTCAGCCCTGAACTATCCATTCATTTTCCCTCACAGCTATCACATTGCTAAAAACCAGTATGTTTCTTTTTCTTTATTTAACAGACAGTTAAAAGACACAAGTCCTTTTACAGAGAAGAAGCTTGTCTTTTACATACTTTGTCAGATTTCCTGTAACTGGAAAATCTGGAATGAGTGGTTATGGAAGCTAAATGTTAAAATCCAAATTCAGTCTTTTGCCTATAAAAAAAAAAATTCTCATTTTCTGTTCCTTCAAGCAACATTGTCAAAATTCTCTCTGCAGGTGTCTGGATAGATGGAAGTTACAGCTGGTGTCTGTCCTGTTCTTTACATTGGTGTTTGTATTTATCCATCTGACTGAACGCCACCTGCTTCAAGGGCAGGAGGGTGGCATCACCCATTTCCAAACAATGTCTTTCTGCCAACAGAAGGTTATTCAATTAGGCAATTACTCCTGCTTAATGCTGGGTGGGATGATGTCAGCCACCTGCAGTTTCTCTCTCTCACTTCCCTCTTCCTGGGGATAACAGTCTTTTCTGTCCCTGGGGAGAAGGCAAAGGTTTCCAATCTGTTCCCTTTTTGCATTAGCTTCTGACAATTATTAAAATCTGACATTTGTTTCACTTCCTGACTTGGCCTATATTCAGTGCAGACACTTTGTAGAAATATGAATAAGAATTTGATAATATATAGATATTTTAGAATAGTTCTAGTGCTGAATTTTTCTCTTGCTTGCCTTGGCATGGTACTAATGAATTTCATGTTTTAAAGCATTGCACTAGGATAACTAAGGAAAGAGTCAGAATTCTTAAGTGTAATGGCACTATAAGACTCTCCTTGAAATTGTGTTTCTGTTTATGTTTTGGGGTTTTGTTGTTTGTTGTTTTTTTTTTGTTTGCTTGTTTTTTTAAGTTTTTCCTAAAGGTCGGTTTGTATGGTTGAAAGTTACTCCAGTTTGTAGAAATAAAACCAGTGTTTGTTGCTGTGGTTACTCTAGCTTCACAAACATAATATTTGTGTTCTCTTCTATTTTTAATTAACTGTATGTGTAGCCTTGTGACTTTTCAGGGTGTTCCCTGCACCTTGCACAATGGATCTCATTTTGGGGGGAAAAAAAAAAGAAAGCAAAAGGGATGGAGAACACCATGTGGGCCTTAGAAACAAAGGGACATGTTCCTTTATACCTCTTCTAAAAACTTAGTAAATTCATCAATAGTATGTCAAACAACCATCTACACTGAGGTTTATTTTAATAAATGACAACTCTTATATCCACATCAGATTATATAATAATTTCCTGAAATACATAATATTTCTGGCATCTTGAAATATTTACATGAAACTGTAAAATTGTCCTCTAAGCATGGTTATCAGAACAAAATTGAGTTTCATTCAACCCTCATATGTCTCTGAGACCCTATGAAACCAAATACCATAGTGCTGAATTTGAAGTAATTCCATTTGGTTTTAAGTGCATTGAAGACAAGATTGAGTCTGTCAGATCTTATTTTAGTTGAAGAGCATAACTCAAATTATCTTTCTGCTCTGGTAGTCCTTAACTTTTTATTTTATTTTCTATTTATGTAGTCTTCCATTCTCTCAAATAGTTGGTTTATGTAGGCCCTGTGTGTCATTCTGTTAAGTAATATTTATTAATGTTTTGCTAGTTGTAAAAAACTTTTTTTCTAGTTAAAATTATCTTACCCTCTAATGACTGTTTGAACAGTTTTGCAGACAATACACATTTTTCTCACATAACAGGAAATGTAGTTCCAGAGAGAAAGAGGTCATTTAAATTCTCTTCCTCCACTTTCAATGGAGATAGACTGCAAGATTTCTGTTTCCCAATTGTCTTAACTATTTTTAATAAATATGTGCTTATATATTTAATTAATGATTAATTGTAAAATCTATTAACTTTTCAGGTTTTGCATTCAGTGTGCACCTTCTGCCTAGAATACAATAAAAACAGAGATCATAAAGTTTTGTGTTTTTTGCAAACATTTAATAACAAGCTTCCAGGGCTCTATCCTCGTTAATGAAGTATGTTAATTTTTTGGAATAAGATAGCCTGTTGATCAGTTAATGTGTAATTGCTGCAGAATTTGGGATTCTTATATTTCAAGGGACATACCAGCTTTGAAAGCTGGACAAAGCCAAATTCCTCTTGACTTACTGTTTTTGATGCTCTTGAAAAGGCATCCAAACTATAAATAGTTTCCCAGCGGTAATTGGATATGTTGTCATCTGCTTGCTTACTATGAAAGTAATAATGCTGCTTCCAACATTGTTACATCCAGTGTACTTAATAAACATCATCAATCCATTTTTCATGTGAATAAATTGGGGCAGAAAAGATGATATTCAAACAGGTTATTTGATTAGACAGTTGTAAACTGCAGGGACAGAATTAATATCTCTACATGAGAAGAAGAGGAAAGATCAGGACATTAGAAAGTTTTCTCAACTTTATTTAAATTTTCCTTTGTCTCTCTGACTGTATCCAAGTTAAATTATTTTTGTTATTATTACTTACAATCTTAATAAATGCATAAAAATATACATAAAATGAAGCACAACCATTTCTCCAAGTGAAGAATGGTGATCTAAAAAGTCTTGGACAAATGAAAGGACAGAAGATGACTGAGATGAATATAAAGACTCAAAAGCTGAAAATCAGTGAATACCCAGGAGTACAAATACATTCACACATCTCATCACTGAAGACTGTCATACATGTAACTTTCCAAACTGACAGAGGCCAAGATTGGTGACAATTCAGCCACCTAATCAGCTGATATTGTTTAATTTCTTGAGCTGCAATGAGGGGAAATATGCTGTTTCTACTAGATTAGGTCCACTGATCCCTCTTTAACCCAATGAAGTTAGTTTCTAAGCAAGTTTTAAAAGAAGAAATTTAACAAAGATTTTTAAAAAAATAGGATGAAATAAGTCTTCTCCCAAGGAGAAAAAAAGGTTCTTTAAACCATATGACATCACAAATACTTTGTCTAAAAATTTTGCATGTGCAAAGACATTGAAGGAGAAAGCATTGCAGTATCATACAAAAAATGAAGATGGAGGAGAAACATATTTTTGTATGCATAAATGGAAGGTAGCTAGGAGGTGAAAATATATGCACCTATTGGGTTGAAATAGGCCTGAAAAAAATATTTTAGTAAAACAGATCAGTTCAATTACTGAAGAATTAGCCACTATAACACTCATCATGCTTACAAGAGAGTATGACTTGAAAAGTGTTTTTCCAGACCGCACTATTTTGTACATGATACCTTTTGAGCTAGACCATTGTACTTCGTGTCTGATGACTTTATACCATAATTACATCTCTGAGATAACACAGACGTGATTTTTACTTCTTGAATGGTGTTGTACAGGAAGATTGAACTGTTTTAAGGTGCTTAAGGTACCACTTAATTCTCAGTCTGATGCACAAAGTTTCTCCAAAGGTATGCAGTCACTGGCAAACCATCCTATGCAAATTTTCTCTAGAACAAAACTTGACCCCTTGAAGGATTCTTGACAAATTTTCCTTCAATACTAGAAATTAATAATATGGGTCAACTTGGTTTTCCAGACAAGTATTTTCTCAGTTGAAATAAAGATAAAAAGCTGACTTAGTCTTGCTGTTGTCTTGCTGTCAGTGACAATTGCTGATTTAGGTCAAGAATATTGTTAAACTCATTGCAGTAATACAAGGGCTTGTCTTTGCAACACTTATGGAATATTGGTATGTATCAGTTTAGAAAATGAGGAAATTATATTTGGAACAATTATATTTGGAATTATATTTGGAACAATTTTTTGACATCTATATTTGTACAAAATGCTGTGTGCTGACAGAAGTAAACCAGACTGATTATAAGTATCTGCTTTTAGCTTTCTAAATGTGTTCAAGAAAAGCAGCTGTCCTCATGGAGATCCTATTGGGGCTATTGTCTACACAGAGTCTGCAAGTGCAGCACGAAGGATGAAACCATCTTTAATTTTCTGAGTGTACAAATCCCAGCAAGCCCATAGATTTTTCAGCCAGGTAGCATGGTGACAGTCCAGGGCAGACTGGCTACAACTGGCTGCAGCTGTATGATTGGAACTAAAGTGGTGGTGGATTTTGTGCTGAAGCTTCTTGTGGGAAATTGCACCTTCACAGCAGGACAGACATAAAATATGGGTCAGGTCTGTAATTCATACAAACCATTGTGCATTAGGGGAGACGTTCTATAATGGAATTAACCTTCAAAGGGAGAGGTCAGCTGTAGGGAATCACAAAGGCCTCTATTATGCATGTAAATACATGCATGTGTGTGTGGGGGTATGTATATATTTATACATGCAATTTAGATTGAAGGTTAAGTCTGTTCCAAATTAATGGCTATAAAAATCTTGATGCTGGCACAGATGAATACATGGCCAACAGGTTGGCTCTAAACAGGTAAATCTCTGTTTTGATTTAGACTTGCAGCACTCAAAATGGCAGAATCAATTTATTTGAAAATTGGTAAAATGAATTTGTTGTGGGCTATGACCTTGCATGCTGAGATTCATCCCAGATGGACTTTATGTTTGAATTATAAATCTTAGAAATGCATTTTTTTATTGCAGGAATATTGTCATAGCTTTAACTATAATGGTGTGGCTATATTTTTTTTATTCAGTAGGTGTATATATATATTTAAACAGTAGGTATGTATATTGCTAGCTGTTAACCTATATTTCTAAAATAGTGGTAGATGTTGAACAGAGAAGTCAAAAGAAAAAAGGCAGGGAAAAAAACAGTAAGTCATTCATATGAAGAACTAATAAATGAGCAAAAACCCCCAAACTATTATAGGAATGACTGAGGATGAAAATTCATGGATGGAATTGTTAAAAGTAATGTGGAGCTAATCATATGTGGATGTTTATATGTTGTGTTTACTGTATCTTTCAAGATTCAGTTTTGTTAAGAGAATACAAGAGCAAGGTATATAAGATTATACAAGGCAATAAAAGAAATTTTTGTGGCTAACTGCCACGTGACTTAAAATAAATTTTGAATGTAATTTTACTACGTATTACAGTGTATTTCAGGGGCGGTCCTGTGGCGTAATGGAGAGCACTCCAGTCTCTGAATCCCAAGGTCATAAGTTCGAGTCTCAGTAGGGGACTGTCCCCGGCAGTTCAATGCCTCCCTGCCATCCCATCCTGTCAGATCTCAGATGCTCAGCAGGGTCAGCCCCAGTTAGTATCGGGTGCTGTGACAGTCCCGAGGACTTCACTGTCACTGTCCAAGCTTGCTCGGCCGTGGCAAATGGACCTTAGGACTTAAATGGTGGGGCCAGTTTCGTGCACGCTGTGCCTCACCCAAAAAATCCACTGCACAGGCTGGAAGGGCACACCCACGTGGGGAGAGCCCTTCCCAAATCTTCGTTTGTGAAGGTTGGCCATTATAGTGTATTTCTGCTTGAAAAAAATCTGGTCAGCCATTTTTGGAGGAAACATGGGCATTGCTGATTAATCCATGTAGCATATTGATACAAATATGTCTAATCCTGAATTATTTACTTAAGGCAAATGCTTATTTTAACCTGTGGTGCAGCCTTTTAAAATTCATAGATTTTATTTGATGTTGTTTAGTTCAGATTTAAACACACTGAGAACAGTTGAGATTTGTGTTATATCCATGTCTTCATTCAAAACTTTAATTCTCAGTGCCTTCGTGACAATCAGATAAATTCTCCACAACCTTTCCTATGAGCTGATATCAGTAAGAATTTGTGTTGGCATAAAAGTAATGCAGTTAAATTATACCTTATTTGAATAAGCCTACATTTGAAATGAAATATTAAAATATGAGATTCTTTAAAAACATAGAAAAGTAATAAGCATCTGCATTGAGATTGTTCCCTTTGTTAATGTCAAATCTGTAAGTTGGTACACATTCCAAAGTCATGATTTATTGAGTGATATTTGTTACCTGAAAGCAAAATGACAGCGTTACAGACAAATTTTCTATCACTGGAAATCTAAGACCAAACCAATTAAAAGATTTTTGTGATTTCATCTCTTCAAAATTATTTGAACATATTGAAGATTGAAGAATAAGCCACATATGGGACTGTGGTAACAGCTTTCTGTATGAGCCACACCCTTATTTAAAGTGTAATCACAGGCTAGTATTGAGGATAGGCTCCATATTTTTTCAAGAAATAGAGTAGTTTACACAGAAATTTGATAAAAAATTGATTTGTATTTCAATCTCAGTCCAGTTTCTTTTGCAAACATTTATCCAAACTGGGTTAGCTTTTAAATTTAAATCTAGTAGTCTGACATCCCTGTATGTTTGAAGTATATGGACTTCTGAGGGACTATATAATCAGAAAGCATGCTGAATGAACTGTTCTGTGAACAGCAACAGAAAATTAATGTTTACAAGACACTCTTAATTGATGGCTTTCTGCTCTTTCCCTGGATCTGCACTTTCTTGATTCTAGTCAGGATTGAAATTGGAAGGTTTTCCATGGTGCAAATCTCTCTGTATTTATATTTCTGTGTCTGTTTCAGCAAATTCTGGCCTGTTTAGCCTTTAGATCATATCAAATTTTACTCCAACTTCTTACCCTTCTTTTTGTGTTATCTCTTAACAACTCAGCAAAACTGTTTTTCTTAGCCTGCCTGACACTTTCTCATCTGCATGCCTTCCTTCTCTTGAATAATTTTCTTTTTTTCTTTCTATGATCTTCTGGCCTTGTTATTGACCTTGTACAGCAGAACATAGGGGGAATTCTTGAGCTTTTCTTGTATTTAGTGACATTAAATGCTAAAAAGAGAACTGATCTTACTTCCTAACACCCTGTGCTGATAACATAGCAAGACAACAAAGTTTTAAAATTACAGATTTAAGGTTCCATTGGTTTGGGAAGTGAGTATCCTACAACATTTAAGTACAATCTTACAGTATCATCAGCTCCACTGAATTCTCTGCTTAAGGCAGTTTGATCTATTCTGTCAGCTCAACGGCATGTTGTTTGACTTGCTCTTCTGGCAAGTCTAATGGGGATTAATGGCAGCAAATTCAAGAGCTCTCAGGGTCTTGCTCACCCTACTCTCATGCAAGGCAGCTCCCTAGAATGCTGAGGAAAATGCTCCAGCTTAGGTTTATCTTAATATCTCAGTCAATTCAGTAAGAAGTGCTTTTTTTTTTAGGGACCCCAGTGTTACAGGACAAAAACAGGCCTTGCTAAGTGTGAAGACACTTGGTATGTCTTTCTAGTGCCTAGTGAAATTTTGTTAAAATTTTGTAATGCAAAAGTGGAATAATTTACTATATTTAGGAGACTGTCCCTCTTTTCTGCAGGTCCACAAGTTGCATATAAATAATCAGTTAGAAATCTTGGACATTTTATTTTGTATAATTTTCATGAGATTATAATGTCAATAAATAAATCTTAATGAAAATTTGTTTGATTGAGGGAAAATTAATTAAAATAATTTTGGTTCCAATTTATTAAAATGAGAAGCTCCAAAATGCTTCAAGGTGCTTTTTTTTGTCTTCTACAGGAAGTCTTCCTAAGAATGTAATTCCAGACTCTGTTTTTAGGTCCATATCCAAAGTGGGCAGCAAGCACTGCATCCCAAAACACAGTGTTCTTTTCCTCCTCCCCTTTCTTCTAGTAAAGCCTATACAACTTTATCTTATAAAGCTGGAATTCAGTTTTAACTCTCAAGTTCAGTTGTTAGCACTTGTGTAGATATTCTGCATTAATTGTGTTTGTGCAGAAGAATATCCTCTAAGTAACTGAAATCAGAGATGACAGAGTAAGGAAAAGACCTCCTTGTGTATCCAAGTCTGATACCTGAATGCAGGAAGGTTCAAGTGTTTAAGTAAAACAGAATCAACCTTCTCTAAAAGTCAGTTCTTAACTCATACAAATTTCCTATTGGTAAAATTAAACTGATCACAATAGATTCTTTCATTGCAAAACAATACTCCTAATTATAAACATTTATTATAGCACTGCTTCTCAGATTTTAGTTAATGCATATTCTTTGCCACTCTCATGTTTCAGAAATCATTCCAAAAGGATCATCTCTTCAATGATATCAGAAACCTGTAGAAATGGAAGTTTTTTCACTGTAGAGGGCAACTCTGTGCTTTTTAACTAATTTAATGCTGCACAAGTGGACTTTATTTTATGATGACGTGTAATATTTATTTTTCCTGCATCTATGGTAAATTATTTTAAAAGTGTTTTTTTCTGGAAATCATGAAGAAGGAGATCGATACACACACATTAGTTCAGAGTGAATACTTTTTAGACATATTACATTAAAATAATACTCATGTTTATCCATCACATTCCATTGTGTAATCCTGAAGTATCACCAATATTTATGAGAGTATCAAACACTGTAACAGTTTTTGAAGCATAGGTTCCAACTTTTATGTACTAAGACAATATAGCAGTTTACAAATATTCATTGAATCAGTTAAACAGCTGGTCCCTTTCTCTTTTCGTTTTCTTTTGTTTCTTAATGCATATATATTTGTGAGTTTTGCATGCTTTTTATTCTTGAAATATATGTTTTTCATCAAAGCAACATTCTTTTCATTGCAGCATATCTATTTTGAGATTTTTTTTCTGAAATCTGGGTTGCAGTGTTTGGATCAAAAATAAAACAGCTTCACTTTCCTATTTTGTGAGAGATGCAAAATCAGATTCTCTTTTCAATTGTTGTTAGACATAATTATGTAATATCAGATTTTCTTATCAATTTTTGTTAGATATACTGAAATACTTTTTAAAAGAGACATTTTTATAATAGCTCATCAAATTTTAAGTGACTCAAAATGGTTTTCTATATGAATAGTATAACCGAAACAGCGTCAGTGGGGGCAACTGGGAGATTTTGACCCCAAATATTCCAAAGTGGCTGTAAGAGAGCTCTCATTTAACATGTGAAAGATGAGTAGATTAAGGCATTTGGAGATGATATTTGCTACATCCTGAGTGAGTATTTTCACCTTGTCTGTGGTGAAAATCCCTCTGACTCTGTTTCATTCTTTTCTGTCTTTTTTTCTTTTTTTCAGAAAGCCATATAAAAAGCTTTTTGTTTCATTTCAGCAAGTATTTCCTATTTTTGTTATCCCAAGTAGAGTTGTGTTACAAGGAAAGATTTCAGAAACTTTGAAATGAAGCATCTTCTTTAAATGAATTATAAAACATTAATGTTAGCATACATTAAATACATTTTACAAAACGCATTTGGCAATTAGGTACATCTTTAATTTCTCATCTGTTCAATCTCCAGAGTTCTGTGTAAACATACTAACTGAATTTGGGTAAAACTTCATCTTGCAAGGGAAGCGTCCTCTGAGTCAAACGAGGATGAAGACTAAAATTCACCTTGTCATGGGAAAGGAAGTGGAACACTTGTTTCAACTACATTTTAGTTCTTCAGTCAATGGGTGGCAATCCACGGCAATCCAGATCATACTCATGTCAGAGACCAGGATCATGTCCATTTTGTTTCTCTGTGTATGACACAGGTTTGCTGGGTCATTATTTAATGACAAAACACCAGCTTGTGTTTGTTCAGAGACATTCTGGATAAAACTTAAAACATGTGAAGGGTATGAATCTACTTTCTAGTTTCAGTTGGTGTGGTCTGAGAGAATACTGTGAATGATGAAAGTTGTTCTGAGTGCTTTCAGATCTTGCTGTTGATGCTTTGTTCTTGCCAAGTTCCATTTTACTGCACTGCATGCTATGATTTACTGATTTTGTTTAAGCTTAAGAAAGCAAGGAGATGGGTCTGCATACAAGCAATGAAAATGAGGTGTAAGAATAATATTCTCTACAGCATCTGCTTAGACAGTCTGGTCAGTCCTCCTAGTTTGAGGAAGCTATTCAGTTGTCAGGAGGGGATTTAGATTTGAAAGACTTGAGTAAAGTTTTATTGACGTGAGTTGATCTATAGAAGAAGACAGAAAGCAGTTCAGCCTTTTCACTGATTATTGAAACATTTAGGAGCATCTTAAGAAAGCATCTGATAATCTGGACCTATGTTTATCTGAACCTAATCTCTCACTTGGAAATGACTTTTGCTTAGATTGCTGTGCTGTGGATGCCTGTGCTAAATGAGAATAATCTCATGTGAAAATCATATGGAAGATAGAGTAAGATTCTGTAGAAACCAGGAAGATCTGAGATTCTTCTAAGAATATGTTTTGTTTGTGTGTGAATGCATGGATTATTTCTTACAGTTTTACTCTGCTGCTCAAAAAAGCAAACCTTATTAGGATACAACTCTCAGGCAATGGAGAAAAAGAAGTATGCAAGAGGTATGCAATTAGCATTGATACAAGTTACAGTAGTTATTTTAATAGAAAATAATTAAAGTTAAGTCTGTTTGAAACAAGAAGGGGAATGAAATATGTCTTGTGCTTGAAAAATTCATAAAAGTATCAGAAAAAAAATAAATTACACTGATTTTATACATCATTCAAAGCCTATTTGTTCTCAGATTTCTAAGAAAGCCCATTCTAGCATAATTTTTATGTTTCAGTTTAATGTGAAGCATTTTCTGTCAGTTGCCTGGATAGATGATAGGATGTTTACATGTTATTACAAAAGAATTCATGGTTCTTAAGTACTTTAAATTTTATATTTCTGGTTGAAGAAGCTTGACTGACTATAGAATGAATTACCTTTTATATCCAGCTGGTTGGTGTATACAGTTGGAATGAAACATGAAGAATCAAAAACTGAACAATTAAAGTAGGCTCTTTAAATAAACCAGTAAAGAGATAAATCTTGTTTGAAGTATACAAATAACATAATTTATCTTGGAACACTGACATGTGAATAATTGCAGCTATCCATTTCTGGTGAAATGAAATCCACATACATATCATGCTGTTGTGCCCTGCAACTCAGCTCTTTTCCACCCTTTCACCATCTAACACTAACCAACACACATCAATGTGCAGAAAAAAATTTCCCTTCAAAGCAAGTCATGCACAAGAATAGCCTTATTTGAAAGGCTTAGAGGACGATTAGTTCCCCAGGCTATATTCCTATTTAAAAAGGTACAGCAAAGAATATATGATAGTCAGCAGCGTGCATGAAAATTAGAAATAGTGAATTTGATTTCATCTCAACACACAAATTAGGCACTCTGTAAAAAATATATATTGAATATGTTATTTTATAAACATTAATTTAAATTTGGAATTGGTATCATTAAAAAAAGGTATTTTTCCATTTAAGCCAGAAGCCATGTACAAACCTCTCAGAGATGCATTTCCCCCTTAGTATTATATCTTTATTGATTAACCAAAGGCAAAAAAGGAAAAAGAAAAAAAAAAACTTGAACCTCTCTTTGAACCCTAAGGAGCAGTTATGGTCAGAAAATTGATTGACTGTAAAAGAGGGTTTTTTTATGATAGCTTTGAATAGACTCTAATTACCTTGTTAGCTGAAACAGATTTGTATTATTTGTACATATTTATATGTCACTCAGCCCAAAGGATATTCTACATTTTGTTTTGTTTGTTCTCCTTATCTTAGATAATTTCATGAAGTGAGATGGAGAGTGACCAGGCAAATAATAAAACCGCCAGAACTGAAATAGTAGTATCAAGCAGTGGGATAACAACCACTTAACCAGGATCAGCAGTGTCTGATGCAGCCAATCTGATCATACTATTTGCCAGTTACTGAGGCCATGTAAAGCACCACAGTAATTTCAGTAATCATGGATATTTTTTTTTGTTTTAAGTTTCTAACTCATTTTTAGGGATTATTTTCATATATGGTTTGTTTCTGATCTCACTATGTCTTTTTTAACCTGTAGTTTTTTAAAAAAGTAAACTGAGGCAATGGCATTGCATATCCTAATGTTCATTGTATTTGTATTTCTAATTTGAACTGAGAATTGTATCTTTTTAACAAATCTGTATTTATAGCATTTAAACCTGTTCTTTTGCCCAAGTCAAGAAACAAAAAACTAGCACATTTAAAAATTACTCTAAAATAGAAATCATTCAATACTGTAAAATAATTTGCTATAGAAATTATAGCCTTTCCCATTTAAATTGGCTTATTTGCTCACAAAAAGTGTGCACTTCTTTAAAGTGCTTTGATGAACAGCAAGTGCCTTTTGAAAAGTGAGGTTTCCATAAAAAGTAGATTTTCAGGTCAGTTTCTTTCATTATTCTTTTAAAGGAATTTTGTGTGAAATGATAGTTCAGTGATTTGTCTGAGGCAGTTCTTTATTAACTGAGGGAATTTGGACTGCTTTTGCATAGCACATTAAAATAATCATAATTCATTAACCAAATCTGAGTTATCTAATAGCAACAAATCTCTGGGATGTGAACACCTGAGGACTGGCCTGTTCTGAAACTAAAACTGAACTCTGTTGTCCATGTTCTACTTCTATAATAGCTTATTTCCTGATCTTTCTGCTAGATAGCATTCCTTGAAGTGATCAAAAAAGTCAGAAGTTCAGAGGAAAAAAACACTAAGAATTTTAATATTTCATTCTGCATCAAAGTTCTTCCTCAGATGATTAGTGTTTCATTCGTTTTAATGTAGGAAAAATAGGAACAGAATTAATTATTGTTGTTTGTCGATTGTAAAAAAAATTGAGACAGAGGAAATAGATATATTCTTTGAAATTCCATATGTGCTGCTAGTTCTCAGAATGAGAACTTGTAAAAGAGTTTTGTTTGGGGGTTTTTAATCAAAAAATAGTTTTTTTTAAAAAGTTCATCACGATAGAAATTAGCATGGATCACAAGAAGCAAAATATTAAAAACTGATCAAGACATGTATTTAGGCAACAGTCAACATTCTAAGAGTCAATGGAAAATTATTTAACCTCAGAAAAACAAAAGACTGGGTCCACAGCAAGATTCCATGTCATGCACAGAGAGCTGTTTAAGAAATTATCTTAATCTTTGTATGTAGAACCCTTCTCTTATTTCAGTTCCTTTGCCCTCCTCTTTGAAGTGGATAAAAGATACAAAATACATCCAAATGGCAGAACCTTAAGATTCTTCTTTCTCCTTGTTGACCTGGGGGTTAATCAATCTATGTGAGTCTTTACTCTCAATGTACACTGACGACCAGGCAGACTTCATGAGAAAGCATCCCTGTCACAGGTTTCTAGACATGACGTACAATGTTTTCACAATGCTGAGAAGGAAACAAATGCTTTGGACTTCTGTTGGTCCAGGGAGGAGGGGGATCAATCCATCTGTACCCATCTTCTCAAAAAACCTGGATGGAAAAGTTAGAAATATAAGAACTTCAGGGCCACCTTTCACATGATGAGACTATACCTTCAGTGGATTTTGATATAGAAAATGCTGCAATGGTTTTTTGTCATTAAAAATATTCTGAGATGGAGAATGCTAGAACTTTATTACAATATAGCATACAGTGCATTTCATAATGCATTATCAAATTTTCAGTGTCTTAATATCTCCAAAGCAGGACAGGGGTGTAATAGTAAGAGAAATGCACTTGCTGACATTTAGCAAAGAGTTTTATTTATTTATTCTTTGTACACTAATCCAACAATTGCTGTAATTGTTCTCTGTCATTCCCCTCTCTGCACTTTGCTGCCAGCTAGCCGAGGCAGAGGGACCCTGACACTGGGTAAATGGGACTTTGCCATCACCAAGAGATGTCTCATGGGGCTATCAGTGGCCTGGACAGTGCTGGCCAACCTGCTGTCTGTGACTGAACGACTCTCTCACTTGCCAGGGAGAGCCCGTGCAGAGGCATCAGTGCTGTGGGCCATGCTGAGGGAAGGTCTGAGAATCAACTGAAGTGCTCACAAGTCTGAGGAGGAAGAAACTCTCTTCATGAACAAGGCAATTTGCCATAAGGTCCCTGCTGCCCCTGCCTGTGTGTGCACATGCCAAGCCTCTGGGACAGCCAGGTGCAGCCTGTGTGTGGGCAACCAAGAGCTGTGGAAGGATGGAGAATAGGAGGGGCTAGGAAGGGTGTGAGTTTTATGGCAATTTCTACTGCATCATTACTGGGGGGAGGGGTGTGTGTGTGGGGGGTGTTGTATGTGAGAATGTAAACCCATGAGAATGTTGACTGTAAAACCACAGGAATAAAAAAGTCCCTTTTGCCCATGATGGGCTTTTGAGGGTAACCAATGACGAAAAAAGGTGGGCAAAACCCTTAGTGATTCCAGGCACAGTGATATAGTGAGCTACCCTCTCCAGATGTGTCTCTGCAGGTGACCAGGATGATCAGAAAAGACTAAGAAGGAAGAGCTTGTGTCAAGTGTGCCAGCTGATTGTGAGAGTTTATTTTATTTAGTTTAGTTTAATTTAATTTTATTTTATAAGCAGTTCAGGTGATGGAGGCTCATTAAAAACCTGAAGAAAGGTAAGAGAACATTTTTTTGCTGTGGTTTGATGTCAGGCTACAACTTCAGCTGGATAAACTTTGATATGGAGAAGAGACAGCAGAGGTGGTGGTGGCTCACATTGTTAGCCTAAAACCTGAGAGGAAGAAAGAAGGCAGCCCCTGAAGCAGTCTGAAAAGATATGGAATCCTGGTTAAAATCTCAGCATTGTTAAAATGGGATGTCAGTCTCTGTACTCATCTGACGAGATCAGAGGTCTCTGTTTTCTGTTTTCTGACCTGGTTGAGTCCAGGTATTTGGTCTTCTTCTCTTACTCCACTCTCCTGCCCCCATTCTGGATGCCTGTTCTGCTGGTACATGAGCTCTGAGGGCTGAGCTGACTAAAGGGGTTATACACTAGGAACACAAGTGCTGGGGCTGGACTTCTGGCAAGGGGATTCCTGCAGAAGCTCTCCAGAGCTTTCTCTAGTAAAACCGACATCCAAAGAGCAGAGAGAAATATAGCACAGTAAAATGGAGGTGAAAAAATGTAAGGAGGTAAAAAAGCTTTAAATCATAGGATCACTGTCTAAGCACTCTCTATACTTAAGAACCTGTGAGTGAAGTAAGGTAAAGCCAACTGCATAGGCCAGAATGTAAAACTGTAAGGGAGATTGCAATTGATGCATTTAAATAGACATTTATTTTTAAAGGAAAGAAGAAGAAAAGAGAAGTAAAATTTTAGATACAAGCGCTTGATTATTTTAAAGTTAAAATATCAAGTTTTATGCATTTGTTCTAAAAAAGTGATGAAACCCAGGGGTAAGGAACAGGGTTATTTGATCACTAAACAGTTCCTTAAGCACACAAAGTAAAATGTTCTTACCTAGTAGTAAAATCATTCATAAAAGATAACTGCAAAATCTACAAAATGTATTGTAAAAGCAACAATGCTGCTAATTAGTTGGAATATCAACAGAAAATGCTCCAGAAGGAGAAGTTTTGGTTAGGTTAACAAAAAAAGCTATTCATAATAGTCTTGGCTGTAAGTTTTTTTCTAGGGTTTTTGTGGTTTGTTTGGTTTTGTGTTGTTTTGTTTTTTTTCCCCCATATGTAAAACAGAAAGATGAATAATTTCAGTCCTAAGGGTATTGTTAGCTGTGTAATACACATCTTTGATCTGTTTGGATTTTGTTTTGTTTTGGGTTTTTTATTATCTGTGGGGTGATGGCCCTTGATGAGTTGAGGGAAACGTCTCAGCCCCTGGAGGGATGCTGATAAGTGATGGTGTTACCAAGGAATGGAATGTTATTGAATTAGTATGGCCTTTCTTTGCTGCACCCTGTGGAACCCTTCAGGAGACCCAAGGAGCCATCCCTCAGGCATCTGTCTATCACACCCAAAGTATCGACTATAGTCACATGAAACCACCTGAAGAAAAAAGAAGTATAAAAAGAAGTGTAGTTTAAACTAAAATTGGGGAGGAAACTTCCACCTCTGGGAGGGCAACCCATGAGCTCCCCTGTCTTCCCCATTCCATAGAACATAGCAGGGGTAAGCAACCAAATTCTTACTTTATTTTCCTATGCCTTACTAATTATAATTTGTTATAGCTCACTGGGTGTATACGTGTGAATGGGAAGCGGCTATATTTTTCCTGTGGCTTTTCTTTTGGGTTATTGATTGTGTTTAAATGTGGTGTTGAACTGTTTTGTTTCTGTTTAGTAATCCTCTGTTAGTTAAGTTTGTCATGGGACTGGTGTACTGCTGGAGTGGCCTGTAAAATGTGTGTTGTGCCGGTGTCTTTTGGGGTATTTTGTACAATCCTGCAGCTAAATGTTATCACCCACTAAGTAACCCATATAGTCATTGTCACGTCCTTGTATTAATAAATGTTATTTCGGAAGCTATCATGAGGAAAGTTCTTTTCTTGGTATTAAGTGTGGTCTCATAACAAAGGTCAGAAACCCTTCCAACCTGTGTTCTATCTGTGTCGTTAGGCAGTGTTGGGAAACATAAGGATTTGATTTTCTAGAGGCGCTTGTATAGCTTCAAGTCCTCCCTGGCATAAGTGTGGTCCTCAAAGGAAGGTCAAAAATCTTTCCAGCCTATGTTCTGTCCAGAGTTCAGCAGGCAGTGCTGGGTTCATAAAGTTTTGATTGTTCTGAGGACGCTTATAGCTTTTAACTTCATGTTAATACAGTTCAGACTAAAAATCTTTGCATTTCTGTCTCTCCTCCCTTTCTTGTGACATTACCATATCTTAATATAGGAAAAATCCAAAAGCTAGGATACTTTTCTCTTGAAGGCAATTGCCATGACTGAACTTAAAACATAAAATTAAAAAAAATGCACCTAGATAAAAAGAGAATGTAGGCACAGTTTAAAATGTTTTTATTTTTCTCTTATTAATTTGGATTTGAAGTGGTACTGTAACTAAAATATGGTTTTTTTGATCCCTATACACAGGAAGTTCTTTTTCCAATAACAATATTTTATAATGTAGCAACCTTCAGACAGATGCAGTGAGCTCCATCTTCTCTGTCTATAGAGACAATTTTACCTAGATTATGATGAAACTGCTAGTGCTGGACATCATAAATCAGTCTGAAAGCAAAGTAGACCATACTTTGCCTGAACTCAGCTGAAAGTAAAGATCCATGTCTAAGTCAGTTATATGCAGAAATGTGGTGGGTCACTTTTTGGGCTACTTAGTTCTCACAAATGCATTTATAGCTAATATAGCTTTGAATGGCCTGTTGGTACTGTGGGGGTTGGCATACATCTTGTATTGTATGATCAATGTGATTTTTTGGCTTCAGAATATTTTCTTAGCTGAGGCTCTATTAATGTTACTGTGATACATTCCATGAGTTGGGGTAAAGCAAACAGAGCAATTTATGTGAACTTTACATCTGTTTGAACTTCTACAAATCTCTGAATTTTGCTTTTTTCTTTTCATTAATGGATCCATCTGTTCAATCACTGCCTTGAATTGAATGTAGTTGTATTCTCCTTTTATCCAGATACACAATATAACATATTGGATTCCATAAACTTTGTGTATGAGTCCACTTGTTAGATAGCCACACTCCATGTTCCTCTTCTAGACTTTCAATTGTCTTCCATGAGTAAGCTCTTCCATGGACAAGTAGAAGGTTTTTGTTAAAAGAGGTAATAAAACCCTTGAAAGACCTGAGAGGGAAACAGATGTTTGCATAGGATGCATAGAACCACTTCTTCCATTATTGGAGGTGAAAATCTCAAAAAAAAAATCTGCAGCTGGTTACATTATCTCTGTATGTCATGATTTATCCTTCTTCCACTCCATTATTTGAATTTGATCTGTTTGTAAAGCTACCTATTTTTCCCTTTGGGGGGATTTTTCTTGACTTTTATTCACAGCAAATATCCAGGACTGCACACTTATAACTTAGTACTTTAAGCTGAGATTGCTTGAGGGCTGGTATCCTTAACTACTCTTAACTACTCTTTTTTTAGCAAATTTTCTTCAAATTCTCATTGGTGCTTGAGTACTTCATCCTCTAGACTTT